>BPTQ01000009.1:185048483-185395457 GCA_019973895.1 Chrysanthemum seticuspe
CGAATTTGTCAAAACCTGTGATGCTTGTCAACGTCACGGGAATATCTCACAAAGAAATGAAATGCCGCAAAACGCCATTCAAGTGTGTGAGATTTTTGACATCTGGGGCATTGACTTTATGGGGCCATTTCCTTCTTCTCGCGGTAATAAGTACATACTCGTGGCCGTTGACTATTTGTCAAAATGTGTTGAAGCTAAGGCTTTGCCTACCAACGATGCCCGAGTTGTTGTGAAATTCTTAAAATCTCTTTTTGCTAGGTTTGGAACTCCACGAGCCATAATCAGTGATCGTGGTACGCATTTCTGCAATGACCAGTTTGAAAGAGTCATGCAGAAGTATGGTGTAACTCACCGTCTCTCTACTGCGTACCACCCCCAAACAAGTGGGCAAGTGGAAGTTTCCAACCGAGGGATTAAAAGAATTCTGGAGAGGACGGTTGGCGAAAACCATGCCTCTTGGTCGGATAAGCTAGATGACGCACTCTGGGCCTTCCGTACAGCTTATAAAACACCCATCGGGTGTACTCCATACAAGCTTGTGTACGGAAAGGCATGTCATCTGCCGATTGAGCTAGAGCACAAGGCATACTGGGCCTTGAAACATGCAAACTTCGATATTCAGACAGCTGGTGATCACAGAAAAGTTCAAATGAATGAATTAAATGAACTCCGTGATCAAGCATACGAGAACTCTTTGATCTACAAAGAAAAGACAAAGAAGATTCATGACTCTAAAATCAAGAACCGCGTTTTCAACGTCGGTGATCGAGTCCTTCTTTTCAACTCAAGATTGAAGATTTTCTCGGGAAAACAAAAATCCCGCTGGTCTGGACCATTCACCATCACTAAAGTATTCCCATATGGAACCATTGAGTTATCTCAACCCGATGGTCCAAATTTTAAAGTGAATGGTCATCGATTAAAGCATTATTTTGGAGAGGACATTCCTCCTGTGGTTGTCCCGGATCTACAAACTTTCCCCATGAACCAATGAATGCGGGGATCGAGTCAAGCTAGTGACTCAGGAATAAAAAACAGTAGCATGCTACATGGGTTTTCACCCGTGTGTTCCACCCTAGTGTGGGGGAGTTGCCCCCCGCTGTTGTATATAAGATTTAATAAAAAAAAAAAAAAATCTTGCTAAATAATGGCCGTAGTATTTCCCTTTTACGTTCTATGTTTCGGCATAACCGCCGGTACTTTGAATATTGAGGGCAATATTCATTTTCTAGTGTGGGGGGGAACTCTCACGAATTTTATCATGTAATTATACCGCCTAATTCCCTCATTTTTGGCCAAATTTTTTTTTGGAGTAAGTGTTTTTCACTTACTCAACTTATGGTTATCAGTCCGCCTTGTCTAATAGACAAAGGGATTGGCTAATCCAGGAGCAAACGGCTCTTGGTAAAGATATCTCAAATCCGTTGACGGCTTACAATTTGCCCAAAATTGTATGGTATTCAGCTCACCATATCCTTAAAAGTGAAGAGTTGGCTAGCCCGCAAGTTTATGGCTTGTGGTAAAGGCAGTTGAAAAACCATAATTGGTAATCAGCTCACCAAAGATATTTTATCTAAGAGTTGGCTAGTCCAGAAGCAAACGGCTTTTGGTAAAGACAAATCAAAACCGTTGAAAGCTGATGGTTTGCTCAAAATCATTTGGTTATCGGTGTAGCAAGGTTCTTACTTGAACTGAAACATTTGGCTACTCCAGAAGTAATGGCTTTTGGTAAAGAGATGAAATCCATTAATTTTTCTCAAAACATTGCTAGGGACTAGCAATATCTTAGTGTGTGGGATTGATGAGTGTCTAAATACTCATCATTTTTGTACCATTTAAACTGCAAAAACATCTGAAAACACTCAGAAATGCATCAAAATGATAAAAATATCACAAATAAGTGTTTTATGTGTTTTAAATGCAAAAATATCAAAATCTGGTGAAAAACGTATCAAGTTTGCATAATTGGCAGTTTTAGTCCCCCAAGTTTCAAAAGTTGTCAAAAACAGTCCCTGGTAAAACCAAATAAAGAGAAATATCATTTTAAGTCCCTAGGGATTCTTAAGTTGTCAAAACTGGTCCTTGAGATTTAAATTTACAAAATGACAAGTTAGGTCCCTAAACTTTCAAAGATTGTCAAGTTTGGTCCTTGGGTTATAAATTCAGAATGTGCATGATTGGCCCATGGAAAATCAGAAATTGACAGGATTGGTCCTTCAAAAATCAAAAGTTGCAAAATAGGTCCTTGAAATATTAAACTACCCATGACCCCCTTGTCAAATCCATTTTGATCCCCTGCCAAAACCCATTTTGGACCCCTGTCATTCCCTGTTTTGAACCCCTGGTCAAACCAAAGTCAAACAATACCCTGTCACAATTCTCAATTTCCGGTCATTTCTCAAACTCCATATTCATCATTTCATATCAATTTATTCATGATTTTTCATTTCACCTTAAACGCGTAAATTTCATATTAAATAAACGTTATCGCGTGAGTTATTATTTTGAACATTTAATCCGTTACTTCTAAAAATGATCCCGATATATTTTTATACTTACATTTAGTTATAAAAACTATATTTTGAGTTTACCTAGTATTTTAAACTTATTTTGTATATAAATCGTTAAAGTTATATTATTACTACGTTTTTCTTAAAAACTATACGATAATTATTTTATCACTCAAATTTCACAAGGAATGTATTATTACAATTTTTATTATCTCATTACATTCTATTTTGATCTACTAAAAATCTCTTTTACCTAAAAGTTATCATTTACCTTTACTTATACATTTTCCTACACCTTTTACTTATACTCTTTATCAATTTTACACAAGTACATAAGTTATAAAAAAAATATATATATATATATATTTTGTGAAACACAATCCCCCCATATCCGGCCATGGGGGGGGGGGGGATGTATCTTAGTTGGTAATATTTTTTTTTTATCTTTGATTGTACATACTTGTACACTACTAAAGTCTTACTTGATTCACCTCATTCATGTATCTCACATATTCATCAAGTGTTAAAAACATTTCTTCTCTCTTTGTTCTCTCATCAAAACCGGCCATATAGAGGAGTACAAAGGGATCAACAAAAATTTTCAAGTTCAAGTTATAAACAATCTAGAATCACACTCTTTATAAGGTTTTGAAATAAAAACCAAGAGTGATTAAGTTAAACCTTGGTTCTTATCACCTCATCATATTAGCTTGTAAGCATGTTTCTTTCATTTTTCATGTTTCCTTATCATTTCATATTTATCTCTTCATATTTGGTACAAACATGCAAGACATATGTTGTTTATACAATTTTTACATGATTTTTAGATATATATATATATAAGGTCATCCTATAATTATCCCCTTGGTATACTTTGGTCTTGATGATGTTTAGGAACCCATGACACCCTAAGAAGGTGTATGGTAGGATTAGACTAGCTTTGGAGTTGATTTGAAGGGATTAGAATAGGTTTAGCACGAGAAAAACTATTTTCGACAAGTATTAAAAGTGGTCTGTCCTTATTTTGTTTTTCTGGAAAATCCGACAGTAGGCACGAATTTTTGGCCTTGATATTTAGAAAATATACTTTAAAACGAATCCGTGGCCGCTTGAACGGATTAAAACGGAGTTATAACGAAGAAGTTATGAATTTTTAAAGTTTGGCGACGAAATATATTTTTTTCTGAAATTTCAGCAACATGTTTTTGGTTAGTTCGAGTTAAAAACGAGCCTTAAGCTTCACAAATTATTTCGACTTATCAAAAATATATTAGTATACTTTGATACGAAGCTAAGGACGTATTATACGTAGAAAACGGATTTGAAACGACAAAGATATGCACGTTTTCATAAAAATTGCCGTAACTATTATTTTCTGAAAAACTATATTAATTTTTACGATACAAGTGTTACGGTAGCTGAAACGACCATGTTGGAGACTGTTTTTAACTATGATGTGGAACATTTTGGAACGAAATGTCTTCTAATAAAATCAAGATCACCGAGCATATTTTTCAAAAAAATCGACCGTTTGTATAGCTGAGTTGTAATAAATTATTTACGGATGCTTAAAATTGGCCGAAACTCATTTTTAACCAACATTTTAGCCAAAATCACCATCTTTAACCCTTATTATCTTTATGTTCGAGACCTTTATGTCGAAAACTCCTGAACTGAAACTTTTAGATTTTGATACAAACTTTCTAAAACTGTCGAGTTCGTTTCCTAACGATCGACGCACACCATTTTACGACTAGTTTTTCGAAGCCATTTTTGTCAATTTCATGAAAATTCCGACGACATTATTTTACGACGAAAAGTTAAAATTTCACAATAAATCATTACGAAACCATTGTAGGATGACATTTTGACGTAAATACTTGTAAAGTAACTTAAGAATGGTCAAGACGTCAAAAGAGTATTTTTCGACGATAAATATTATTTTTCAAAACTCGCCAATGGTATAAATAACATACGAAATGCATGCATAACATTACATCATAACTCATTACGTATCATATCACTCACAATAGGTCAAGGTTAAAGTATCACGCTATACCTCAGTGTACTCACTCTTGTCATCATACCAGTTTATCAAGTGAGTTTTCATAGCCCCACTTTCTATTATTTAATTGTTTACAAACTTTTGGGGGAGATACATGCTCAACTACTTGTTTTTTTTTATAAATACAAATACTCAAAATATTTACACTTTTATGCTACGCTATACCTTTTTATACATGATTGCATAATACTTGATAACATTTATACTTAATAACATTTACACTTGATTGCATTATACTTGATTGTGTTACGCTAAACTTGAAAGTGTCCTTGGATAACACACGCATTTGGGTTTCGGAGATGAAGTAGAACCAATGCTATTACTTTCCTTGTGAGTTCATACCCCGCTTTTACTCATTTAAATTCCTATAAACTATTTGGGGCGAGATATATGCTTATTTATCCAAACATTTAAACTCTTTTGCCAAACAACATTACTTATACTCTAGACTTGGTGTGTGTATTGACTAAACTTAAACAAACATCCCAGCATTTATATGTTGGAAGGCCATTAATTTGGATACAGCCCAACGTGCGTCGTTGGAGGAACATCCCATCATTTATATGTTGGAAGGCCATTAATTTGGATACAGCCCAACGTGCGTCGTTGGAGGAACATCCCATCATTTATATGTTGGAAGGCCATTTATATGGATACAGCCCAACGTGAGCGTTGGAGGAACATCCCAACACGAATTGTTGGAAGACCCTTGTGGTGACATTTATACTTTTAACCATCTTAATGTGCATATACATGATTGTCATACTATTTTTAGCAGTGGGTTGTAAACACACAGGTTGCAAGTTTTGTATGGGCGGGACTTGGAACTGAGTGGATTTACGATGCCTTTGCTTTGTGAACTATTCTATATGACCAAAAACTTAGACTTTGTTGCATGAACGCTCTTTAAAGGCTTTATATTTCAACACAAACTCTATGAACTCACTCAACCTTTGTGTTGACACTTTTTAGCATGTTTTATCTCAGGTATCTAAAGCATTCACTTCATGGCACGCATATGGACATATCATAGAGTCGTGGTGACGACGCGTCTCACTTGGGAATTATAAACTTTAAAACATCGTTTGGCTTGTAACAAACTTATTTCCGCACAAGTTGATTTTCATTTGAGACCAATACTTTGTAAACTCTGATTGTTTTAATAAATTAAACGATGTGTTTTCCAAACGACACTTTAGGTCGTTCGATATAACTGTAACTTTGATGCTATGACAGTCCTCCCCAAGGTATTCAATTCCGCTGCAAAACAGGTAATTTGGGGGTGTGACATACCCATAGCCCGCCCACCTGTCCTGTTTATCCCTCCCACCTGTCTTCCCCAAGTTGCCTGCAACTCTCACTCTCCCATCAACTCACCTTTCCCTCCACCCCTCATCATCACAACCCACTACAATAAATGCCACCCCCCCTAGTTGCTAAAACACAGAGCCTACAGTCGAATATAGCTTTTCCCGCCATTTTTGATCCAATGGCCAAAATCCTCCAAACTGATCCAATGGCTTAGATTTTGAGTGGGATTTGCTCAGAAGGACACGTGGAAGCTTTCTAGTGTATAAAAGAGGAAGAGAAGCAAGGGAGAAGACCAGTCTTTAGTTTTTTAATTTTATGTATGTCGTATTTTTCTTAAAATGCCTTAAGTAACTTTTAAATTTGTAATTTTAAGTTTTATTGTACTTAAAATAAGTGATTTAGTTAATGTAATTCAGTTTGAGTCTTAAATCAAAGTTGCACTTAAATTTCATATGATCATGTTCACTGTTTAAAATTTCAAATTCAAAATCTTATATCCAAGCTTCAACAAGCTTATTTTTAAGTTCAAATAAGCTCATTGAAGCTTCTTATAGCTTTTAGTGAGCTTATCAAGCAGGTGGAAGCAATATTTGTCCTTGGTCAAGAAAAGTCAACTGAGAAAGCCAAATGGGCATGAAAATGGTATTTGGGTGATGCAGTGCTTGGAATGGGTTGGAATTAGTATAGAATAGTGATATTTGGTTTGGTGTAAGCTGCAAAACAAGCTGGGACACTTATGAGCTTGTTTTCTCCTTTTCATTTTTAATGCAGTTTTTTATGTTTTGCTTATATTGGTATCTGTGGTCAACAATAGTTTAAACCTGTTTAAGTATTGGTAATTAGGGTACTAGAGTTAGTTTAAGTGGTTGAATAAGTAAAATCAGTAATTGGGTTAGTTTAAATGTTCAAATCAGTTAGTTACATTGGTGTTTGGATCAGTTGGTTTGACTGAGTCCAAGCTTTGGTTTGTGCTTCAAATTTGTTCACTTAGTCTCCATTAAGTTCATTTGAACCATCTCAGTCATTAAAATTCATTTGTATACCTTAAAAGTCAAAATCACCATTTCTCAGTCCTAATCTCTTTACTGTTGGAATTTTATAAAATCAAAAGTCAGTTTTGTGCTTAGATATCATAGAAATAGGTTGCATTAGTTTCATTTCACCATAACACATCATATTCAGTCATCAAATCAAGATTAAAGTTCACAAAAGTCAAACTTGTCTCAACTGTTGCAAAAGTCAAAACTGGCAAAACCAGTTTTCACCCAACTTAGAGATATTTTTCATTGACTCAGTTTTGGGTCCAAACCAGTGTAACTTTGGGATTAACAACTTCAACTGGTCAAGTAACTTATTAAGATTTTTGTTGAATTTTAGCAATTTTTTATAAGCTCTAAAATGGCTTGTGCTTTTGGTCCTATCTCCCCTGTGCACTGACTCAGTTAATACTGAGTCTGCACAGGTGAGTTGCAGAGCTTGCAACAAGCTCATAAAAGCTTGCCCAAGGCTGATCTTTGGTTTACAATTTGCCAACCAGGTCTTCTTTAGTCCCCAATAGCTGTTTTCCAATTTCCAGCTTATGTGAGTGCTTATTTTCCAGCTACAAGTAGCACTCAAAATTTGTTTTTAGCATAAAAGTTCAAATCATCAAATCAATAGCAGTGTGTAATTTATAAGTTAAGAGTAGTTGTAATTTGTTGTTTTAGAGTACTTATAGCTTATTAGAGCTTCTGTAACAGTTTGGTACCTTGTGCTTATTCCAAGTGCTTATTACATAAGCACTTGCATTGCAGTCTCATATTTCTCCACATAAGCCACTGTTTTTCTATTTTTCTTAGATTCAGTAGATTAAATTAGACTTTTCCTGAAATTTTCATAATTTTCCAACACTGTTTGCTATTTTTCTTAATTTAAAACAGTTTTTAGGCCATTTTAATTAGCTTTTAATACAATTAATTCAGAAAAAGTTCAAAAAAATAATTTTTCATTTTTCTTAGGTTAAGATAAATATAAAAAGTAAAAAAATTATTTTTCCAGATTTTTCTCAGTTTAATTTGTAATTTTTAGTAATTTAATTAGTTTTAAATAGTTTAAAATTCATAAAAATAGAAAAATAATCAGAAAAATACAAAAATAGTTTTGAAAATTCTCTTTTGTTATTTTAGATTTTTCCAAGTCATAATTTCATTTTTCTAGCTTTATTTCATATTTTCTAGTATTTTAGGCTATTATTTAATTGTTAAAAATAGTTTGTAATTAATAATAATTAATTAAATAGTTATAAAAATAATTTTCTTTTTCTAAAAATTTTCTTTTATCATTAGGTTTATAAAAATATCATTTTCATATTTTTAGGATTAATATTGCTATAGTTTCAAATTTTCTTGTGTACGTCACGTAGTCTTTAATTTAAGTTTATAAAAGAAAAATCAAAAACATCATTTTAAAAATAGTGATAGCATTTATTTAATAGAATTTATCTTTTTAATTTTCTTTAATTTGCATTTAAGCCCCTGTAATTTATAAAACTTTTCTTTAGGTATAAATAACTCAAAACCCTTACTAATCACTATCCTTAGTGATTATCCGACATCTGATTGTGTTAAACACCATTCATCCTCCGTGGGACATAACGACCCGGGGAATCCACTGTATTCCTCTGATCTTAAATTGCATTAGTGTTTAGACTGTTTTAAGTTTCTTACGGTTGGTCATTCACAAGTGGCTAGCTTGCGTGAGAAAACTTGACGGTTTGGCACCAATCAAGTACTTTCCCTTTTAATCCATTCAGTTTTAGCAGGTGGTTCCTGTGATCTAGATCCCCTATATGAATTGTGATACCTTCTAGGTTGATAGTGAGATCTCCTAGAATTCCTATCCCAAGTAGGGTTTTCATTACCTTGTTTCTGAGCAGTACTTTGGAAAGTACTATGAGATACTAAAGGTCTTCTCTGATGTGGGTATCTATGATCTGGTGTGAAGTTTCTGTGATTAACCCTATTTGAATTAGTCCAAACTGGTTTGTGCTCTCTAGGTCTCTGGTTGGTAGACTTATTCCTTGGAAACTTGCTTAGATATTCGGAGTGTTTGTCACAATCTTTGATTAAGTGAGTAGGACTATAACACACAAAACACAGTTTTTGACCCATATGACCAAAGTGATTTCTTCTATGTCTATGCCCAAAATTATTTTGCCTTCTTGATGACTGATAAAATCTGTTTTGAGCAAAATTATCCCAGAAAGGTTTAGCAGTACTGTTTTGAAAAGGTTTTGCAGAAGGTACTGCTTGTTGAGCAGTACTTTGGTTTAAAGGTACTGCTTGATTTTGAACATTATTTTCAACAGTTTCTTTGGGTTTCTCAGACCAAGATTGAGCAACAAGCTTCTTCCTAAACTCTAGACTGTCTACTCCAAAACGAGAAACATCAGGCCTAGAGGGTTGATGACTAATAGGATGAGGAACAGTATGATAACCATTGTCTTTCTTATATTCAGGAGGTGGTTCACTTACTGAGCCCTCATTACTAGATGAATCTACATAGTTAATGAGCTCATCATCACTAGTGGTTATGTCCTCAAAAACACCATCATCCTGATCACTAGGTTGGTTTTCATCTATGTTACTAAAGTCCATTCCAAATCCTAAGCCTGTTCTAATGTAAGCCATTCTCTGTTTTTCAACATAAGCAACATGGGACAAGCTAGACTCTCCCCAAGCAGCAAACTTAGCTAACAAATCATCTCTTTCCTTAGTTAATTTCTCAATTTCAGCAATTTTACAGTTTAGTTTCCATTCACTAAGTTTTAGCTGGTAATCATGTTGTTCATATTTTTCAGCCCAAGCCATTTCATTATTTTCATGTGTTATGATTTTAGCTTCTATAGACTCTAAAGTGATTTGATAACCTGCTACCTCAGACCTAGCCCTAATACAATTATCTCTTTCAATCACATAATTGTTAAGCAGTTTTAGATAAAACTCATAACAGTTTAAGCATACCTCAGAGATAGGAGACTGAGTTGGTGAAGTAGCCACCATAGCAAGAAGAACAGGATCATCTTCACTTTCTTTGCTCCAATCAAATCCTCCAAAGCCATCATCAGATTCCAAAGCAGCATGTTCAGATTCTTTATCAAAAGCAGTGCTTTAGTCCAATGCTTCCACTGTGTCTTTAACTGTATCTTCCACTGCTACCATACAGTAAGTCACCGGTTCATCATCAAATTCTTCACTCCAGTCAACTTCTGATAACTTTTCTTGAGCAACCAAAGCCTTTGTTTCAGTTATTGGAATTTCCTTGAGCTCAAGTTTAGGCTTCTCAGATGTTCTGTTTGCTTGATACTTAGCAAACCTGCACTCCCTTGCAAAGTGACCAGTCTTTTGACAATTGAAACATTCAATTTGAGATTTGTCAAAAGTGATTCCTTGTTTTGGTTTGAAATCAATACTTTTGCCTGTCTTCTTCATGTACTTTTTAATCCTTACAGTGATCATAGCAACTTGCCACCTGATATCAATTTCTTCAAGTGCATCTTCTTCAATCTGTGCTAGATCCTCTTCATAAGTGACAGGTAAGCTTGCTTGTTGTGCAAAGAAAGAGCACACAACTTCATCTGAGTGCAAAGTGGTAGATGGTGGGGCCTGCTGAGCATATGATGAGGGATTGTAAACAGCAGTACTTTGAGAAACAGTACTTTGAGGAGAAGCAGTACTTTTGGAAGTACTGTTCTTCTTTTCAGATGATAGAAAAGCAATACTATGAGATTTGGAATTTGGTTGACCACTCATCTCATGTTCATACACCTTCAGTTGATGATAGAGATCATCAAAGTCCATAACATCCAATCCTTGTTGTCCTCTGATCATAGTAGCAATCACATGCCATGTAGATGGCAAACTCCTTAGAAACTTCAAATTAGCATCCTCAACTGATACTTGTGCCTTGTATAACTCCAACATGTTGAGGAGATTCTGAAACCTATCATATGTTGTTTCAGCAAGTTTCTGTGCATCTTTTTAGAGGCTTCATTCCCTCCAAATCGGGTATTGAGAGCAGCCCAGAGCTGCTTAGCATCTTTAGCATCATGAAACTTGAGAAGATGACCATCTGGAATGGCAGACAAGAGAATGTTTAGTGCCTTCTCTTGATTCCTTAGGGTTGCTGCTGGTAAGACTGCCTTTGGTGCTGTAGGTTGGCCAGGAACAACAATGGGATCTGAAACTACTTCATTCCCATTCACAATTACATTCCATAAAGCATGGTCTGTAATGGCAATATACTGCCTCATCTTCATGCACCAGAGATCATATTCTCCCTTCTTGATTATTGGAATTCTGAGTGAGGTGATTGAGGGTGGTGGAACAGCTTCAGTCGACATCTTGAATATTGTTGAAGTAGGGTTTCTTCCTAGTCAGAGTTTCCACACAAGCTCTGATACCACTTGTTGGATCGATATACTTTAATCAAACTAACTTAACTAGCTTGTTAAGGTTTAATAACCTCGGATAAATCCTAAGTTATTAACAAAGAAACACTGAGCAATCTTTATCAAGTACGCGGAATTTACTTAACAAAGCTAAGAAGAATAACTTTATTATAAACTCTAAATCTGCTTATTATGCAGATACTCTAATACAACTCCAAGATAATCGAACTTTTCTCTAAAACACTAATTCGTAAACTCTAAAACTCTTTTTCTGAAATCGTACCTCTAATGCCAATCTAGGAGTCCTTTTATAGGCTCAAGGATATCCTAGTCGGTTTACAATTGATAACCTTGTACGACAAGTAATCTAAACATGGAATACAATTCTTTCCATAAACGAATATAACAGTTCTTTTGTTCTAGCAGTACTTTGACTTCATCTTGCAGTACTTTGACTCTGTCTTTAGCAGTATTTTGACTCTTTGACTTCTTCCAGTACTTTGCAGCTTACAGTACTTTCATATCTTCAGTACTTTGATATCTTCAGCACTTTCATATCCCAACATATGTGTTGTAAATAATAGGGAGTATGTGAAATACTGTGTTGAGTGAACATACCATTGAAATGACTCATCCAATATATTTATAGGTGAAGAAAATAGCTTGAAGAGTGTTAGCACACGTTTAAGAGATCATGGGGGGCGTCCCCTAATTTGTGGTAACCGCTAGGGCTTCATCCCCTGTTGGAATCACTCCTAAACCTTAATCAAGTGTTAGTAAATCATATGTAATAGTTATCTTAATTATGGCCTTTATGTTTGTTATTAGCCTTAAGCTTATGTAGAAGGCCCATGAGCTTAGGCCCAAGCCCATATGAGAAAGGATGGGA
Organism: Chrysanthemum seticuspe; assembly: GCA_019973895.1. Classification (NCBI taxonomy): domain Eukaryota; kingdom Viridiplantae; phylum Streptophyta; class Magnoliopsida; order Asterales; family Asteraceae; genus Chrysanthemum; species Chrysanthemum seticuspe. The sequence continues at coordinate 185,060,687 of BPTQ01000009.1, forward strand.
ACTAGGAGTGTTGCCCTAGCTTCCCTCCTATAAATACTCTTGTATAACCCTCACTTGAGGGTTGGTTGTTCAATTTATTTCTTTCACACATATCTACGCATAACCGGTCTACTATTTCGTGTGTGTGTGTTTGGTTTATTGTTCAATCGCCTCTATCTCTTTCTATTAAGCGTGTGTTGTAAAACTAGTGACCTAACAGTGGTATCAATCGCCAAATAGTTGGGTTAACACTTTTGTTTTTGAAGTTTTTTTGTTTTCGGTCTTACGCGTAGACGTGGTTCAAACTTTGGTTCGCTTAAAAACGTATCTTTTACACTTTTGAATCCAAGATTCTTGTCCTTTCAACGTTTTAAGGTGTTAAAATAACTGTTTTTGGCAAAAAGTTTCAAACTTTATGCGTGGATCATTGTTTTTAAACTATTTTTTGTACGAGGGTTTCATCCTACGCGTAACAGTTTTAGAAGTTTTGGATCATCAAGTTTCACACTTTTGTGCTATTTTGGTGATATTGAAGCTATTTCATCACAAAAATCTAGTTTAGAAACATCTTTGGGCAAAAGTCATCTTACGAGTAGAACTACGCGTATCAAAACCCTAGTTCTACGCGTAACTTTATCCGTGGTTTGATCTTCAGTTTCGTGGTTTACTCCGTGTTTTCTTGCTTGGATAAGCCTGCAAATACGTCGACTTTGGATATCTTTTGCACTGTGATAGTGTAAAAGATCACTTGGGATAAAACCCTAAAATTACGCATAAGCATAAAGCTTATGCGTAGAAAATCCTACGCTTAAGATTCATCTTACGCCTAAGCCCAGTCTTACGCATAAGGTAATCCTACGCCTAAGTTTCTACGCCTAACTTTGTGTCTATGCATAACTTTAGTGTCTTTTCCCTACTTACGCGTAAGCTAAACCTACGCGTAACTCTTGCTTCTTACGCGTAACTTTGGTGTTTTTACGCATAAGTGCTACTTGGCTATTGTGATTTCTACGCCTAACGATACTTCATCAACAAAGGTTCACTCGACTACAAAGATCCATTTTTACCAACACAAGTTTTCAACATGTCACAACCACCATACTCTAACTATTTCCCTTACACGTATTCTCAACGACAACAACAACTAAGTCCACAACATCAACAATGGAATCAACAACAAGTAATTTATCAACAACAATTTAATCAACAACATACTCCACAACTTGGAGCAATTCCTCCACCACAAATGGTTCAAACACCACCAAGTCTTCAAGTTCAACCATACACTAACGATTTCAATCAACATCCATCAAGGGACACTATGAAGGAACCTACTTGGTTTGCAAAGATGTGTGAAGCTTTAAGCAGCCAACAATCAATTCATGAGGCTGGATCACTTGATAGACCTCCAATGCTCACTCCAGGAAACTACGATCAATGGGTAATTAGGTTCTTTAGGTTTTGTGATCTGAAGAAGCCACATGGAAAGTTCTTAAAGAAGGTTATCTTGGAAGGTCCATTTCAGATGCCTACTGTCATTGTACCCGGAGATACAAATGCTAATCCACCAAGGGATGAACAATCAAACATTGCTACTGTTGCAGACCTGAATCCAGAAGAACTTCTACACTATGAAGCTGATGAGCTTGCAATGCAATATATCCTTTTAGGATTACCAAACCCAATTCTTCGAAGTGTTGATGCTCAAAAGACTGCAAAGGCAATGTGGGAACACATTCATCTACTTATGGAAGGATCTGCACTCAATCAGGAGGATATGGAATCCAAAATTTACTTGGCTTATGAACACTTCTTGATTGAACCTGAAGAGACACTATTGTCTTATCATCATCAATTCTTAGACATCATCAATGATTTGGATAAACACAACATCATCATGCCAAGAATTGCAGTTAATACTAAGTTCCTGAGTAGTCTTGGTCCTGAATGGGAGAAGTATGTCATTTTTCTCCGTCAAGCGAAGAACATGCATCATTCTACATACGGATTGTTGTATGATTACATGAAGCCTCATGAAAAGGAAGTTGATAGGGAAAGGATTCTCCGTGCTCAAATTGCTTCACCTTCACATCCGGCAAATCAACAACTTGCCTTGTATGCTCAAAACAGTTATCCTCCTCAACCAGCAACTCAACCAACTGCCAATAACACACCAAATGATCAATCACAACAATCTCAACATAATCAATTGGTTCCATACAACAACAATGCTCAAGCATTTTTCAGTGAAGCTAATGAGGAATCCGATCCGTTCGAAGCCTTGTAACAAGGATTTGTTATGATTGCTAATGCTTTTAGCCGTTATGCCAACAAATCCAACAATCGTATTCGTTCCTCATCTAATACACGAAATCAGGCTGTTGTGAACAATGGACGAGTTGAAGTTCAGAATCGTGGTTATGGTCGTCTGATGGGCGGTGGTCAAGGGTTTAATGCTGTGGGTAGGAATAACAACAGAGCTCAAGTGGTGGAACAGGGAAATGCTCAGAATGGGTTGAATGGTCTTCGATGCTACAACTGCAATGAGAAGGGACACCTGGCTAATGCATGCCCAAAGACGAGGACTAAGGGCAGTGCTTATTTCAAAGAGGCTCTTCTTTTGGCTCTTAAAGATGAAGCTGGTGGATCTCTCACAGACAAAGAACAGAGTTTTATGGCAGATGCAGACTCAGATGATGATATGGAGGACTTGCAGGCCAATGCAGTTGTTATGTTGATGGCTAATATGCATGAGTTACACATGAGTGACACAGGCCCAGTGTATGACACTGATGGCTTGTCTCAGGTACCCGAACAAACCATATTTATCTCTGATCTAATATCTCCGCCAACATCTGAATCCGACAAGGCTCAGAATGTTCAAAATGAGTCATCTACATCTCATTCTGACGATTTTCAATTACCCCCGTAGTTACATTTGACGATCAAGACAACCTTATGGTTTCCTTTGATAATCAAATTGACTCCGTGGTTCTACTTGAGGATCTAAATAATGATCATGTTGTGACTCCCGTTGAACAAACCGAACTTTTGCCTCATCCAGATCTTGCTCTTTTACTTAAAGACCAGCAATCCCAAATTGAAGAATCTTGTGCATTAAATCAGGACTTAAAAAGTAAAAATGCACTGTTAACCAAGGATTTTGAATGTTTAAAAATGCAACTCAACTTTTTCAAAACTCAAGAAAACCGTGAAAAAGGTTTTGAAGCCACTTTTGCTAAATCTCATCAAAACGAAAAATATTTAGAGAGACAGATGCGTGATCTAGCCGCTTCGAAGAATGCTTTGTTGTCTGAAATAGAACAACTGAAACATGAACATAAAAAGCAAATTAACGCTCTTACCTTGGAAAATCAAAAAGCTAAGGCTGAGCAGTTAACTTGCCAAAAACAGTTCTCTGCATACAAAAAGCATTCCACGAAACGAATAGATGATCATCTTGAAGAAATTATCGGCTTGCAACGCAAACTTAAAGAGTTTAAAACTGTTGTTTACAAACATGGTGAGTTAGTAACTGCTATTGAAAAGTTTACTTTAAAACCCAATCCAAATGGATATGGACCGAATCTTGCTGACTACAAACCTAAGCTTTCAACCAAAACATTCAAACCAAATCCTGAAGTTTCCAGTGCAGAATATAAAATTGATAATTCTGTTATGAGTGTTGTTGAATATCATCGTCAAGAGGAATTAGATGCAGAAGATGAGAGTCGATCAAAATTAGAAACTGTTGTTTACAACAAACCTTTTAATTACTCAAAACCGGTCACTTTCGTCACACCAACGGATTCTTCTAACACACCAAGGGTTATCATAAAAACGTCTGAGTCTTCTAATGTTAATCCCCAACCAGATTATACACAAATTTATGGTCCTTTACCTTCCATCAGTGAAGTAAACTCAAAACCTGAAAATCGCAAAATTCTTAGATATTTTGACATTTTCATGGCTGACCTCAAAACTTTACAACATGAGATAGAATATCATTCTGAAATCAAAGTTCAACATTTTCAATCACCTCTGGCGCGAGAACAAAGAGACATCTTTCAGAAAAATCTTTTACCTAATGTTAAAAATTTGAAAAATTGTGCATTGTCTTGGGAACGGGACTTTCATAAGGAACTTGGAGTGATGAAGGTCGTTTTCGAGAAAACAGAAACATCTATTTCTAATACTAAACGTAAAAAGAAAATGTTAAGAAAATATGTTGATCGACTCTTGAATGATGTTATCTGTGCTGATATCCATAATATTGTGTTATTGAATTATGTGCCATATGCATCTGATTATATCTCTGCTGATACTGTTGACTCTGTGGTAACTATTGAGAATACTGAAAATGTGCTTCAGATCGAGTCTTTAAAAGTTGAAAATGAACGATTGCTTAACGAACTTTCCAATGCAAAACGTCGTCTTAATTGGTGTCAAAAAGATATTCACAATCAATAACTTGTTTTTCAAAACAAAATCGCTCAGTTGCGTGCAAAATCTTCTGATCCTAAAATTGAGCAACTGGATGATCAAAACGTGTCTTTGAAAAGTCAAATCTCAAAATATGAACAAGAACTTGTAAAAGTTAAACAGGAATATGGTGTCATATTTGATTTACTCAATAAGACTCGTCATGAAGCATCAAACGAACTTGATCACTATCTTGCACACACTAGAGAAGTAATGCATTTTGCTGGTAATATTCGTTCTGAAAATCAAGATTTGATTCACACTATCTTTAAGTTAAGAGAAATGTTAGGAAAGTATGAACTACTTCCGCCTACCTTGATTAAGAGAATAGCACCAGTAACACTTAGTAATCATGAACCTAGAATTCCTACGCCAAAACACAAGTTGCTAACGTGCTTCCTTCTACTGAAACATGAATAGTTGCGTCTTTTCCAAACGTCCGCACTTCACAGCCTAGGAGCACTACATCGAAGAATAGGAAGTTGCGACCTAAGAAAAGATCAATAAGGAATGCTAAAGTAGAAGAACACCCTAGGACTATGAATAAGACTCACGTTGCTTCCACTATAGATATTGCGTCTGGCAAATGTAATAGAAATAGTGATGTAACGAATGCTACACCTTTAAGTACTTTTGATATTCAGTCTGATGCACCTTGTGTTATTTGTCGTAAAAGTCTGAATTCTGATTTTCATGACAAATGTGTTGCTAAAGCTATAATCTCTCGTTTATGGAATCCTAAGAATCGGAATACCTCTAGGCCCACTAATCATTCTAAGTCTGTGCTCGGTAGACCGCCTTCTTTAGATTATAAGGCAACCATTGCTGTCCCTGTAGCTCCAGTTTCACCTCCAAAGAATGTAGTACCACCTAGTGCATTCACTAAGACTAAAGCAAATAGTAGTTATAGATGGCAGAAATGGATATATAACACACTAAGATTTAAATGGATGCCTAAAGTTATTGATGTGTGTATGTCTACTATAACTGCTCCGGAACCCTCTAACATTTCGGGTTCCACATCTACTTCTATTCCATCTGTGTCGTCTGTGTGTAATGCAGGTGATACAGATCATTCTCTGGATTGTTGATAGCGGATGTTCCCGACACATGAAAGGCAACCTTAAACTGTTATCAAACTTTATTGCAAAGTTCATTGGCACTGTCAGATTCGGGAATGATCACTTCGCAGCTATCATGGGCTACGGAGACTATATCAATGGGAACATCGAAATTAGCAGGGTTTATTATGTGAAAGGCCTCGGTCACAATCTGTTTTCAGTAGGTCAGTTCTGTGATGGAGATTTGGAAGTTGCTTTCAGGGAGAAATCTTGTTTCATTCGTGATCTACAAGGAAACGACCTTATGTCTGGCTCTCATAACTCAAGTCTTTACACTATCTCTATGCAAGACATGGTTGCTTCATCTCCCATCTGCTTACTTTCAAAGGCAACATCAACAAAATCCTGGCTATGGCACCGTCGTCTCTCACATTTAAACTTTCAAACTATAACCAATCTTGCTCGACACAAACTAGTTGAAGGTCTCCCACGATTCCGGTATTCTAAAGATCACCTTTGCTCAGCATGTGAACAAGGGAAAAGCACTCGTGCTCATTTTCCTTCAAAGGTGAAACACAGCTCTCAGCATGTGCTTCATCTTCTTCACATGGATTTATGTGGCCCGATGCGCGTGCAAACGATTAATGGCAAACGCTACATCTTGGTAATAGTTGATGACTACTCACGCTGGACTTGGGTCTACTTTCTTCGAAGTAAAGACCAAGCTCCAAAGATGATCATCACCTTTCTCACAAAAATACAGGTTCAGCTCCGCAACACCGTCAGACTAATCTGAACAGACAAAGGAACTGAATTTGTTAACCAAACCCTTCGTGAATTTTATGAGAAAGTGGGAATTCAGCATCAAACATCTATTGCACGTACACCAGAACAAAACGGAGTTGTTGAAAGACGAAACTGAACGTTAGTGGAAGCTGTAAGAACAATGTTAATCAATGCTAAACTTCCAGATTACTTGTGGGCAGAAGCTGTATCTACTGCATGCTATACTCAAAACCGTTCTATGATTACAAAACGCCACAACAAAACACCTTTCGAGCTTCTCCACAACCATAAACCGAATCTCAAACACTTTCATGTATTTGAATCCCTTTTCTATCCGAATAATGATCGTGATGATTTTGGAAAGCTCAAAGCCAAAGCTGACATTGGAGTCTTTATTGGATATTGTGAGAATTCTAAAGGTTACCGGATCTGGAATCGTCGTACAAAGCAGGTTATGGAAACGATTCATGCTCATTTTGATGAACTTACGGACATGGCTTCTGAGTATAACAACTTGGAACCCGGTCACAACCGCTTAAACTTCCCTCAACCCCCATCATCAGCTGAACAAAGCCCCCAGCTCACTCGTCAACAAATGGAAAGGTTATTTGCTACTCTGTTCAGTGACGATATTGATGAACGTGCTCCAGGTGTATCCGCTGTTTCCGCTGCTCAACCTGATACTACTCTTATACCTGATACACTTGCTACAACAACTCATGTTGAAGACGCACCACCAGTTAACTCCACCACAACAGTTGAACAAACCGCTTCCAACAATGATGAACTGGCTGATGATGTTCTTAATGAAGTACCCCCACCTGCAGATTTTGATCCAAATGCGTTCTTTAACCCGTTTGCTAATGACACTGCTGCACCTGATGTCGCGGAATCATCAATAAACCATTTGAATCCTCAGAATCTGCACAATGTATACCAACATCAACCCTCTACACATCGATGGACAAAATACCATCCTCTGGAAAATATTATTGGCAACCCGAATCAACCAGTCGTTACAAGACAACGTCTTCACACAGATGGTGAACATTGCATTTATGCACTCACTGTCTGCCAATCTGAGCCTAAAAACATTAAAGACACAATGACAAAATACAACTGGATCGAATCCATGCAAGAACAACTCAACCAATTTAAACATCTTGAAGTATGGGAACTGGTTAAAAGACCAACAGGGGTCTACGTCATTGGTCTCAAATGGATTTGGAAAAACAAATTGGATGCTGAAGGGAACGTCACCCGAAACAAGTCACGTCTAGTTGCTAAGGGTTATCGTCAGGAAGAGGGAATAGACTTTGAAGAATCTTTTGCTCCGGTTGCTCGTCTTGAGGCTGTTCGGATATTTCTCGCGTTCGCGGCTCATATGAATATGACGGTCTTTCAGATGGATGTCAAAACGACGTTTCTCAACGGACAATTGAAAGAAACGGTTTAAGTCAGCCAACCAGAAGGATTCGTTGATCCTGAGTTCCCGCACCATGTCTACAAACTGAACAAAGCTCTTTATGGTCTCAAACAAGCTCCTCGGGCATGGTACGATAAGCTATCATCTTTCCTCATTGCTAATAATTTCACCAAAGGTTTGGTCGACCCTACTCTTTTTATACAATATCACGGGGCACATATCTTAATTGTTCAAATTTACGTTGATGACGTCATTTTTGGGTCTACACATAAAAAGTACTCAATCGCTTTTGCAAAACTAATGAAGAAAAATTTTGAAATGTCCATGATGGGTGAACTTACGTTCTTTCTAGGACTACAAGTTCATCAATCACCCCGTGGTATTTTCTTGAGTCAGTCCAAATATGCCCTTGAATTGTTAAACAAATTTGGAATGAAAACCTGTGACACTTATGCCACACCAATGACTCATACCAAGAAGCTAGACACTGATTTACATGGGAAATTAGTGGACCCTACCAAATACCGAAATATTATTGGGTCTCTTATGTACCTAACAGCTAGCAGACCTGATATTGTCTTTGTTGTATATCTTTGCTCCCGTTATCAGTCACGACCAACTGAAACCCACTTCTCTGAGGCTAAAAGAATCCTCTGATACATCAAGGGAACCATTAACTTGGGGATCTGGTATCCGAAGGATTCTGGTTTTGAACTAATCGCTTTTTCAGACGCTGACCACGCAGGATGCTTAGATTCACGAAAAAGTACTTCAGGAGCACTACAATTTCTTGGTGATAAACTGGTGTCCTGGCAATCAAAGAAGCAGGATTGTACATCGCTGTCATCAACCGAAGCAGAATATGTAGCCATGTCGGCGTATTGTGCTCAAGTCATCTGGATGAGAACACAACTCAAAGACTATGGTTACGTATTTGACAGAATCCCGATGTACTGCGACAATCGAAGTGCCATTGCGATCTCGTGCAACTCAGTTCAGCACTCGAAATCAAAGCACATCGATCTTCGCTATCATTTCATCAAGGACCATGTGGAACAGGGTACAGTTGAATTATACTTCGTGGGTACAGAATACCAATTGGCAGATCTACTCACCAAAGCCTTGCCTCCCGCTAGGTTTAATGAGTTTGTCCACCGGATTGGTATGAGGTGTTTGACTCAAGAGGAATTGTATGATCTCTTAAAACAGCCTTAAAAACCTGTCAAACACCAAAATCTCTTTTGTAAATATTTTTCAAAAACAAAATACAAAAATATAAAACCTGATAAAACAACAAAAATATTCTTCTATCTACTTTTCCTTCAAACATGGCAAGTACATTTCTTCCGTCAACACTCCACTCTTTCAAAATTCAGTATTTTTTCGATCAAGTGTTGAGGGGGAGAAAATAAATTCTTAAGTGTTTCAAAATAATCGGGTACTTGCATGTTACCTTATCCTGGTTGTTTCTTTAAAATGGTGGTCACATTTTCTGGTTCAATGACACTCCTCGGACTAAAATTTATAACCTTTCATTATTTCTTAAGTCGAGGGGGAGTGTCGTCAAGTTTCTTTCTTAAAATCTTTCGTTTGGTAACCAAAATGGAAGTTAAATGGCTTTGGATGAAAAAGGAAAAGGTGGAGGGACCAAAACTGCCAAAAGGTTAAAGTCATTTTAATAAAAACACCCCACCTAGCTTTTCACTTCACATTTAATACTCAAACCAAACTTCATCCTACGCTTAATAATCATTCAATAAAATCTTTGTTTTGGATCATCAATTTGTAAGTGTTTTTGTGTTTATAACAAGTTTTTAAACAATGGTTTTGAATTTTTCATAAATCCAACGGTTTAATCTTGAGATATTGTGACTTTTGTGGTTTACGCATAAGTGCAAGAACACCTAATCATGAATGGGAGTTTGTGGTTAAAAGGGTTGTGTCAAAACATTCATTAAACATCAATGATACCATTTTAATCCTCAAAACTTACCCAGAATTACAAATTGATGGAACTGGAAAACTAGGGTTTATGCGTGATTTGGGTGTTTTCATATGAGAACGTTTTTGGTAATAAAGATTGTTTTAATAGGTTGTTTTTAAGTTGAATTGATCAAATTTAAACCCAGATTTCACCCAGAAACACTAATGATTCATAAATTGGAAATTAGGGTTCAAGATCATACGAATTGGGTTTTCTTGATTGGACTTGAATTTGATGTTAAAACTTGGATAGAACAACTTACTATGCCTCTAAGACTTACCTGAAACACTTTGGTGCATATCCTATGGCCATAAATCATATGCGTAATTCATGAATTTTAGGGTTTTGACTTACGCGTATGACTTTTACGCGTAAACTGTTTAACAAGTTTTCATGCCATAATCTGTCTTAAAATTAATATATGTGTCAAGATTGATGATATGATGATTTTATTTCAGGCTTGCTACTCGTAAAACTCAGAATCAAGGTCATTGAATCTCTACGCATAAGGATCACCTTACGGGTAGAAAGTTATGCGTAAGAGAAATCTTACGCGTAGCGTTACGCGTAAGGTTCTACAATGGGACTACGCGTATCCTGTGAAGGATATGCGTAAACAGTGACCTCTACGCATAAGGTCTACTCCTACGAGTAAGCCTTACACGTTACGCGTAAGGTTTTTATACGCCTACGCGTAAGCTCTACGCTTAAGGTCCCCTTTTCCTATGCGTAACATTTCTTACGCGTAAGTAAGGATCCTACGCATAAGCTTGCGCCTACGCATATACCACTCCTGTTTACGTGTAACTTTGCCATATCTACGCCTAAGCCTTGATTGACCTTAATTATGAATTGTTACGTGTACATACTTGTAAATAAACAAATCATATCATCACGAAACCAATAATGTCACTAATAAACTTAAACGTTTGATATGTTGTGAACTATAAGTTATAACATAAACTTTAAAACTTAAAGTAAACTAACTCACGAAACTTATCACGACGTCATTGGACTATTGGACAAACAAGTGACTTTGGACTCGTAACAATCATTGACACTGTACATTCAATAATTAGACAATAAAAACCTTCTGTTGACTAACATTATGTCTTTCGATATGTTGGTTCTTTTGGCTAATGTTATTTCAGATCATGACATGGCTGCTCAAATGAATGTGGATGCACCAGAAGTTCTCACAATTGCTGATATCTTCCCTAATGGCTATCCGAGAAAGATTGGAAAGAACAACCTTAGGGTTTACTTTGAAACCCTCACCTGCTCAGAATCTTCCTGTTTGATTGCTGTGGATATCCTAAAGAATCATCCCTACCAGAACATGCTCTCACATTCTGCTACAATACCAGAGATCTACATTCAGCAGTTCTGGAATTCAATTAAGAGGATCAAAGGTCAAAGTGCAGTGACAGTGACGCTCAATCACAAACAAGTCACCATCACACATACAGACTTACGAGCTGTTCTTCTCATCCCTGACATTGAGCCAACCGACTTCTATGCCACACCTGCTGAAGAGACAGTTTTGCAATTCTTGATTGATATTGGCTATGATAAAGGTTCATGAATTATAACTAAGCATTCTCATGTGGAGCTTAAGAACATTCCTCAACCGTGGAGAACTCTCTACATCATCATTACCAAATCTGTCTCTGGTCGTGATAGCGGATATGAGCATCCCAAGCTCATAGAACTGGAAATTTTTTGGTCATTAATCAACATGAAGCACATCGAGCTTGAAGCTCTGATATGGGATGACATGATGTCATTTCTTAAAAAGCTTGGCTCAAAGATTCCCTATGTCAGATACACTAAACAGTTGATCCAGAGAGCACTTGGACTTCATCCCGATATTCCCAAAAGGCTCAATGACCCCGACAATCACGACATGTTGACTGAGCCTATTTTAACTGTCAGAATCAAGGAATCGTCAACAAAGAAACAAGGTGTTGTGTTGCCTGATCTCCTTCTCTTAGATGAACTCAAACAACTCTACTCTTACAAAAGATATATGGTAGCTGTGAAAGAGAACAAAGTTGGGTTTCTTGATGAAAAACCTTCTGGGACACCTACACGGAGAACCAGAAGAGGTAGTGCAGGGAGTGCTGCAAGCACTGAGACTCATAGGAAGTTCCCCAAGAGGAATCCTCCTCGTAAAAAGACAGTTCCTTCTAAGGAAGCTGGTCCTATTCCCATTCCAAAGCTTGAACCACAAAGAAAGCTAGTGGACGAAAGCTCTGAAGATACACAATCAGACGAAGAGGTCTTCTACTCTGAATCTGGAACCGAAGCACCTCCTTCAGTAGCAAAACCTCCCAGTCCACCAGCAGTTATAAGCAAAGGGAAGACTCCAGTACTTGTGCCTTATGAAGAGGATAGCTCAGAAGAAGAGCAACTGGATACATCCTATAGGAAGAAGTTTAAAATCGTTAGACACGTGCAGAAAGCTAAAGAATTTGAACAAGATCAAATGCGTGGCCTCGGAGGGTCGAGTGGTGGTGTCCACTCTTCACCAGATCCTGATGCGGTTAATCGACCCGATAAGGGAACTGGTGCCACCACTCTTGTGCAACAGCAAAATCTTGTGGAGGACTCTATTGACTATAACATTGAGGAACCAGAAAAGGATAAGTCTGAGAAAGAAAAGACTGATGAAGAGGCCCGGGCTCAGACGGAAGTAAAAGCTAAATCTGGACAAGATAACGAAGAGAATTATGATGATTATCTTCTCAATAGTCCAATTCGTTCCAAGGAGGATACTTCTGCACCTCCAAAGGACCCTGAGCCTCCTCATGTCTCCTCATCATCAGATTCATCATCTCATTCTTCACCACCTCCATCTAAAAGATCAACCAAATCAACGTCCAAATCAGTGAAGAAGCCAACTCGATCTTGGATTTCTCATACTCATAAAAGAATTGTGAATGTTGTCAAACAAGTCAGAAAGAAAGACATGCTTTACAAGAAGATGAATTTCGACGCTGATCAGATACAGTATCTTCATGATGAGAATGACAAGATGAAAGTTGAAAGGGAGTATGTACAGAAGCTCATGAAAGATGATCTTCAAGGGAAAATGGACGAAATGATCAAAGGGTACACTCATCAGTTCCTTCTTGACGTCGTTCCTAAACTGACAAAGGAGATGTATACCAGACAACTTTATCCGAATCTCTTACATCTGGCCAAGCAAACCATGAAATCAACTCCAATGAATGTGAACATCAATCCAGTTGAACCCACAGTCTTTTCAGACGATGAATTGGTGAACCGGCTAGTAGCTCAAATGTCTAAACGCTCTGCAACGTTTGCCTCCCACGAAGCTAAATTGTTTGAAGCATTGCTGGAATACCAACTCAGGTCAGCATACAGAGAAGAAGCTGTAAGGCCTAAACATTCAAGAGACAATGAAGACAAAGATCAGGATAAGAATGACGAGCATAAACGCTCGAAGAAGTCTGGTGAATCATCTTCAATGCAACCTCCACCCCAACTGACTCCAGCACAACAAAAGTCTCCTCCTCGTTCTTCTACTGAAAAACCTCAGGATTCTTCTGAGTTACCACCCGAGACTCAGAAAACCGGTGATCACTTTGAGTATATGGGTGGTGACGATGAGGAATTCCATGAGCCCCAACAACAACCCACCTCTCCCGACAAAGGTAAGAAACCAGAATCCTCATCCAGGCCTAAGAAAAAGAATAAGAAGGCGCCCAAAGCTGACGTCGTATCATGGCTAGATGAAGATGACACAGAGGAATTTGAATGGTTTTCTACACTTGTTAATTCTACCCCCTATCCACCTGAAGGTCAAAATCTGGAAGACGGTAGTACATTGGAGCATGCTAAGTTCTTGCAAGAGAAATTCCGTGTGAAAAAGATGACGAAATCCGAGTTGAAGCGAATAAAGAATGAAGCATTTCAACTGCTCAAGGACAGCTCGGAAAGTGCTATTGAGGTTGAGTATCACCTTGATAACATAGCACGAGCCATGTCTAACAATATGGATTGGCTCAACCCAGAAGCAAACATCGACTTCACCAAACGGGACAATCCTCCATATTACACCGACTGGTCTAAACCTCTACCGACAATTGGCCAACCAGATCAGCCTAAGATTCCATTTCGCTATTTCCTCAACAAAGATTTGGAATTTCTTCTACACGGCAGTGATGATTCAAGGAAATATGCTACATCTCTGACACTTCCGTTCCCGGCAGCCATATACTCAAACTGCATAGCCATCGAGGAAAAGGCTACCCACATGTTTTCTAACAATGTGGAATTGTATGACCGTGATGCAATGTATGGGATTCACCATTGGCCTGAACACCGAAGAATCTACTACAGAAGCTGCCAAATTCAGAAGTCTCAATATGAAGTGTTCAGTACTAAAGGAATCGTTGCTGTTAAACATGTTGATCTTTCGTCTAAATGGGACTACACTTTTCTCAAGAATATCGTGGTCAAAAGACAAGACGAAAGAGATTATGCATTCAGTGAAGCGGACTTTCAGAATTTGTCTCTCAACGACATTGAAGATTTGTATCTTGCCAAAGTACAGGGACGCATGAGACAATTCTCGACTGAAGTACAACGTGAATACATCAAGTCCTTGCTAATATTCATCAGAAGCATAGTCATACGGGAACGTGTAGAAGATCTCCAGCTCGCAGTTGAATCATATCAGACCCGTGTCAACTTCACTCCACCTCAGCTAGATCTTCCCGACATCAACCAGCTTCCACAATACACACTCGTCAGCAAACCATACGGCATCGTTTTATCACAGTGAACTTCAACGAAATTGCTTGATGGCATGTAGAGATCTTTATAACTTTGGGGATCATACTTTGAAGAAGGTTAGGGACGGATTGGCTTATCGGTTGAAGGCGATATATGAAGGCATAGGGTCTCAAAAGCGATGGAACTCTCAGGACAGAAGGGATGTGCAGAGGATCATCAGAATGATTGATGAAAGTTTGTATCGAAGGGATTAGTTCAGAACGTTGGAAAGCTTTGTTGGTGGTCGACCCAGGATTAACATCACCGGCTATCCACACCCAGTTCGCACTCCTGGCAACATCACTGGACTTCCTAGTACCCCTTGAACTGCTTCTTTCATTATATTTTGGATGTATGGTTTATTATCACTATGGCTTGTGCACACATAACAGTGTACAACCCGTAATTGCCAAGAAAGGACCCTGTGGTACGCTTCAGTGCCACAATCCTTATAAAAGGAGCGAAAGCTTCTTATTTTTGAGTAAAACCTATCAAACCTTTCATCTTTCAAGGTTTTGCTCAAAAGAACAAGTACTTCCCCATATGATTTTCAAAACCTCAACCGTTTATATCACTTGTTGAGGGGGAGTATTTGAATAAAAACTTTGTTCACAAATTGTTCATAGTGGTCATCTTCCCGCAACACTCGGAATGGTCATATTTATTCTCAACTTTTCAAAAATAATATTTATACATGCCATTTTTTAGGGGGAGAAAATTTTGTGATAAGAAATATGTTATGTTAATGCAAATGAATCTTTGTGCTATAGACTTAACCAACGAATTGACGGTACTTAACTGTTAGTAACTCGAAAAGACTTGTCCAGGACGGGTAATAATTTCAAGCTAGTTCGCTAGTAATGTAAACGTGTCTCGCAAAGGACTTGTCCGAGTAGAAAGTACCATTCGAGAAACTCTTGGTAGACATGAAATCTGACGGGTTTAACAACCTTTCGAGGTTTGTCTACACCTTCAAGGTAGTTATTAGAGCTAGTTGTCACCTAAAAGCTGACAATGTAACTCTTTAACTATGTAACATAACCGTGTCTCGCGGGGGATTGTCTATCTTGAGTTGATCAATTCATAAAGTGCGCGCTCTTTCCTCACTGTGTAGATTTCCGTAAAAACTCTTAAGCACATGTGGAGGGGGAGTATTTCTGAAAATCTAAAACTCTTGAAGTGTTCAAACATGTTTTTCATTCACAAACACTTTGAGAGATTTTCTTGAAAATTGGTTTTATGGCAACATAGGTTAGTCATGGAGTTATAAGGTGACTAAGGTTAGGAATAACCGTCCTATGATCCGCCAAAGCCGGAGGGATCTACCCAAGGAAATCACAAATAGTTAGTACTTAGAAGTCCTTAGGTATGATTATAAAAAGGAGAAAATGAGAATCAGAGAAAGAAGGAGTTGAAGAATTAAAAAGAAAGGCAAAGAAAAGGGTGAAAAGAAATAGCCCTCCAAATTATTCAACTTAGGGCAGACACCGGGTTCAATTCATATGCTACTGGTTGTCACTTAGTGACACCGGTATTGAAGATTAAAAGTCATCATAGACCCAGTGACGCATGCACTAAACCTTCTTAGCCACTCAAGCTTCTCTCAACAGAAGCTTGTTTCATTCTCACAGGGAACCCTACGTAAACTATTGGATTTCTCTTAGAGATCGCTGGTATTGAAGAAGGAGACCCTCTCCCTAGTCTCCGCTCAGGAAAACCAAAACGCACTATTGAGTCTAGAGCCACGAGATTCATCAAAAGATCTCTTAGGTACACTTGACATTTCATCACTTGGTGTTCAACAATAAGAACATAAGTTGTACGTTATCGAGTCCTTCACAGATCTTAGCAATCTGTCGAGAACATTTATGAAAGGTTCACAACTGTGATCCTCAGTGATTGAATGGAAACTCCTGCCAGGGTCAACATCAAACAGCCCTGACAGCAGGTCACTTCGGTAACTCCCCGTGGATTACGCTTAGTGTGTCTCAAACAGTCTACAGTCGTGAGGTGATGCTTCGGTGTACCTCAGCTACTCATCTGAACTGTAGGTGTACTTCAGTACATCGCGTTATCTCACTTGTGGGACTCCAGTTCAGGAACGGCTTTTGTAAGAATTAGAGTTGTGTTTTCACACTATGCTGTTAACACTCTCGAAGTTCAAACTTGTAAGTGCCGGAATCCGCTTATTACTAACCGTTTGAATGTTTTCTTCTTATGGAAGCTCTGGAGCAGAATGATCATGCAGATTCTTCTCATGCTCACGCCAACATCATCACTAATGGAAGTTCTATCTTAATGCAACACAAAAGTCAGAATGATTCTTCGCCAAATCAAAGAATCTACAAAGTTAAAGACTTAAAGAACTTCATCAGTACTGAAATCCAAAGTCAAAGAGCGTGTAAGCATGTTGAAGAATGATGTGGAGACACTGTAGCAGTGAAGCAGACCTGAGGCAGACTTGATGCAGATGACAACAACATACTATCACTTTCATCACAAAGAACAATGATCAAAGAACAAAGTTAATGATGACGTCAAAGCAAAACTGTTTAAAGAAAACAATTTCTCTACACTGGGGAGATTGTTCAAATCAAGGTAATTCTTCTCACAAGAAAGAAGAATGTCAGAAGACGTCAAAGATACTATTACATCAACGCCTTTACCATTCATATTCATTCATCACTAACACTTAGGGGGAGATTGTTGGAATCACTCCTAAACCTTAATCAAGTGTTAGTAAATCATATGTAATAGTTAGCTTAATTATGGCCTTTATGTTTGTTATTAGCCTTAAGCTTATGTAGAAGGCCCATGAGCTTAGGCCCAAGCCCATAGGAGAAAGGATGGGAACTAGGAGTGTTGCCCTAGCTTCACTCCTATAAATACTCTTGTATAACCCTCACTTGAGGGTTGGTTGTTCAATTTATTTCTTTCACACATATCTACGCATAACCGGTCTACTATTTCGTGTGTGTGTGTTTGGTTTATTGTTCAATCGCCTCTATCTCTTTCTATTATGCTTGTGTTGTAAAACTAGTGACCTAACATCCCCACTATCTCAGACTTGGCGGGGAAGCTAAGGAAATAGTGGGAACATGGGGGAAAACCAAGTCAAGGTTCTTCTTTGTCTTGGCATCTTCAAGAGAAGACACCGAAGGGCATAGGCCTTCGGCTGGCGAATTCCCAACTGGTAACCATGTCAATGAAGAATGGTTTTACGCCACCAATGACTTATGAAGAAAGACTTGGGTCTTCGTAATGTAATTTCGACTGAGGCCGAAGGGGGGTCATTCGACCTGATCGGAGTGTACGTCATCAAGCCCCCCAGTCGAAAGTGATATGTACGAACAAGAAATATTGCTTATGACTCAGAAATAAAAACGAAACCTCCTCTTCGTCACAAAAAACAAACGAAGATGAAAAGTCTTGTTCTTATTGACCGTAATTAATGCAAACACCTATCCTAACCACTCCCTTTTCCTCGGTAAAAGAAAATGTCATTTCAAATTTTAAAAAGTGTTTGAAATCCGGTGGTAAGGGGATAAGTCAGGACACGTGTAGGGCCGAGATTTAACATATGTAGTGGTATATAAAATGTAAAAACAGTAAAACCCTAACATAATTTTATCTCACGCCCAAGTTTTTCACATACTAAAACCTCTTCCGATAAAGCTTTCGATCAAACAAGATAAAGTGTTCCTTCGTATCTGTTTTCAAATACTTTATTGTGGATTTTAGAAGGATCAATGTCTACAAATAAAAAATTTGTAATCAAACAACAAGGTTGCACCTTGACAAGGGAGGAGCTTAAAGCGTTCCTCACCAATTACCCAATTCCAAAAGAGCATAAAATCATGTTACCTAGTAGAAATCAAGGGATTTTTTATGCCCCTGAAACTATGTAGGCTTATATACCCATGCATTCACCACCTCCAACCTTAGGATACCCTTGCACCCGTTGATCTTAAAATTCCTCCAGTACTATGAGGTACACATATCTAGGTTCAACCCTTTTGGCCTAGCCAAGCTTATGACATACATTGTGATGTGCAAAGCTTGTGGGTTTGAACCATCATTAACTGTGCTTAGGGGTTTTCTGAATTTATACCCTGGTGGAGATTGGTTGACCTTGGCTAAGAGAGGTGAAAGGGATGTGCCCATTCT
This sequence comes from Chrysanthemum seticuspe, assembly GCA_019973895.1. Classification (NCBI taxonomy): domain Eukaryota; kingdom Viridiplantae; phylum Streptophyta; class Magnoliopsida; order Asterales; family Asteraceae; genus Chrysanthemum; species Chrysanthemum seticuspe. The sequence continues at coordinate 185,079,375 of BPTQ01000009.1, forward strand.
CATAGATAGGCCATTTACAAACATCAGGAACTGGAAAGGCAAGTTCTTTTATATCCAAAACACCATTATCCCTCTGACTTTCCCTGCATTGTTAAACCCAGAGTTCCAATATGATGAAAAAAGGTTCAACGATCCCTTGCCCTATACTGTGCGAGGAGGAATCCTTTGTATCAGCGTTTGGCTCATCATCCAGCTGATTGCCAAACATTCCCTGATCTAATTCTGTTCATGGCTGGCCTTGCTGAAAGATGGGAGGGATCTCCTTTGGTACCTGAGATTATTTCTGATGACGAAAGTATGTATTTTTTTTGATTAAAATAAGAAATAAAAACTTATCTTTCTGATATTTATCTTATTTGCTCTTTCGCGCAAAAATGTCATGCAGAAACTTTGTGGTAGCTGGTGATGCAAAAGAGGTGAGCTTCATTCCAAATAATCCCCAAGAGACGAGCTATGGCGTGGGCTCTCCATCAGTGTCAATAAATGACAATGATGTGGAAGCCCAGCCCATTGAACCTGTATCCTCTGCTCCTCCACCAAAGGAACCCATAGATGTGGAAGACCAGCTTGTGGAGAATGTTGCTGAATCTGATGAACCAGTCTCCGAAGGATAGTTGGTCATCGTAGGACCCTCCGGCATTGGTGAGAGGGTCCGAAGCAGGAAAGGTACCGGTGCAAAAGCTGTGAAGTCCGCTTCGAAGAGGAAGCTTATCCTACCTACTCCTCCCTCTCGAACTACCCAGCAAAAGAGTGCCCAAGGTAAGGCTGTGGTATTTCCAACCATCGAAGGGCCCAACGGTGATGATATCCATGGTAATGTTTCTTGCATGTAACAAAAAATTAGATACCAGTAATAATATGTTAACACATTTATATATGCTGCAGGACTTCCTGATACAAAAGAACTTCCCTCTCCCTTAGCTTGCATCAACTCATGGACCATGTAATACCACCCAACTGGAAGGGGGTGATGAACAACCTGTCCATGGAAAGGCTCTACGGCCTTCATGACAAAAGTTATGTCCGACAGTGCATGCTAGACAACCAACTCAATGCTACGACAAGGGATTTGCTCCGTGCTGTCACCAAAGCTCGAGAAGAAATGGATGTTATGCTAAGAAGGGAGAAGGCTAGGGATCAGAAGTATGTAGACCTGGAGAAGAAGTGTGAGGATGCCTTGGAGGATTTTGACAAGAACCCCTTGGTGCAAGATCTCAGAGCTGAGAATGAAAAGCTCAAAGGTCAACTGGCAATGAGCGAGGCTGAATGCAGCAGGCTAACTATCAAAGGCTCAAAGGTCGTAGGCTATAAAGAGCAGATATCTGTTCTTTCATCCAAATGTGGAGGCCTCAAAGGAGAGAGAGCGAAGTTTCTGGACCAAGAGATCAAGCTCAGAGAAAAGGTAGATGGGTTAAAACTTCGTCTGAAGATGCTGAAGAAAGATAGGGTGGACTTGGTAACCAAGGTGATCCCCTACATTGCTATGGAACTTTACCATAGCGATGATGTGGGGATTGCAATTGGGAACCTGGTGAATGCGGCAATATTCCATGGCAAGTGTACCACTTTGGAGGAGATAGCTGCGACAGAGGAACCGGTGAAGCTGAAGGAAGTTCCTTACTACAGGGCAACTCATGAGAAAGAGTATGATGATGCAGGTAATCGCTTAACTTCTTTAGAGTTCCCTTTCCTTACAGATGTGATGAAGGACCCAGCGGCCTCTATTTAGGACCTGCTGGCCTAGAAGCCAAGGAAAGTCCAGCCTCCGTCTCCCTCTAAGAAGACTCCGTCACCCAAGGCTCTCTCCCCAGGTTCATCTGATCCCACTCATTCCAAAGTTTGATGAAGGCAACCATGTGGTTTTAATCTGATCCCTAGGGTGGTATGTACCCTGTTTAAAACAATTTGTCTGTGTTCCTTTCCAGGCTTTTTGCCTGATGAAACAATTAACATTTGGTGTGTGTGATGTAGGCTACGGCCTAAGACAATGTTTTACTTGGTTGGATCGTTAAGGCTACGGCCTGTTTAGACTAGTTAAACTAGTCATTAATCTACATTAAAGCCACCAGGGCTTGCATTTTGCCATGTGTGATTCTTCTCTTTTTATTTTACTTGCGTAAAATTTTTTTTACAACCTAAGGCGTATGGTAGATACATAGCCTCATTGTGTGTAGTTACTTCACCAAGAATATTAGCAATCGTATAATTGGACTACTGACAAAGGGTTGCGACCCACTCCATCGTAATCCTTTGGGCAGCGAAAGGCTTAAAATACCTTAAGGCCATATAGGAAAGTTAATGTGAAGTTGAGCTGGATGTTAAGAATATGAGCAAGACATTTTGTTAGTCTTTGTACATCCCTTCAACATTGAAACTTATAAGGCGACTTGGTGGACAAATCTTTGTTGTATTGAACAAAACAAGAGATTTGAGGGAAATGCGTTATATCATTAAGTGGGTAGGGAGGATTACATCATTTTAAGAAATGAATACTAGACGCCTACCATTAAGGCTTCTTTCCCCAAGAGAGAAGAATGCAAATACATTGATTGAAAGCAAAGTAGAAAATGTACTTAGAACTTACGAAGGGTAGTGCCATTCCAGGTTCTATCAATAGCGTCTCCATCCAAGGTTTCCAGCTTCTAGGCTCCGTTGCCATATGCTTCCTTAATAACGTAGGGCCCTTCCCATGTAGGTCCTAGTTTACCCTGGTACTCAGCTTTACTTGCGTTATTGAGTCGGAGGACGTATTCCCCTCGTTTAAAGGTCGAAGGCCAAACCCGACTGTTGTAGTATCTTTCGATTTTTTTGCTTATGGATAGCCTCCATGATTGAGGCTATTTCCCTTGGTTCTTCGAGTAGGTCTAGGTTGCTAATCGATGGCTACGACCAATAACTTTACTCCTCCTTGAGCCATTCGCAGAGGACCTACGATGTCTATCCCCCATTGGCTGAAGGGCCATGCGGACGTCACAGATGTCATATCTTGTTTTGGTAGCCTTGCAACCCTTGAGTGAACTTGACAGGCTTCACACTTCTGAATGATTTCGATAGCGTCCATGTGCATCAAAGGCCAGTAATATCTGATCCTCATGATTTTAGAAACAACGGAGCGGGGTCCTGCGTAAAGCCCGCAAGATCCTTCATGCACTTATTGAATGATATTGGCGGCTTGCCTAGGTCCTACACAACGAAGCCATGGGGACAAAAAGGATTTTCGGTATAGATAGTTCCCCATGATTCTGTACTGTGGTGCTTTGATGCGGACCTTTCGAGCTAATTTCTGATCCTCCGGCAGTATACCACTTATTGGAGTCATCCAATTTGAGTCTTCCTCCTGTATTACGTCAGACACCTCCTTTTGGACGATGGACCTATCTGCCAACACTTCGACCAGAACTTCTTTAGTTAAATGAGCAAATGCCATTGACGCCAGTTTGCTAAGTGCGTCCGCCTTCTTGTTTTGATTTCTCCAAACATGCTCTATGTTGTAGGATGTAAACCCTTTCAAGCATTTCCTTGGCCTTATCCAGGTATTGCTTGATCACAGGTTGTCTCACCTCGTAGGAGCCTTTTATCTGGTTGGCCACCAGTTGTGAGTCAACGAAAATAGCCAAGTCTTCTACCTCATGTCCTTAGCTAATCGGAGGCTTGCTAGCAAGGCTTCGTACTCTGCTTCATTGTTAGTAGCATCGAATTCAAAGTGGAGTGCATAAGTGTACTCCTTCCCTTTGGGGTCAACAAGCATGAGACCTGCGCCAGAACCGTCAGAGCTGGAGGCTCCATCAGTATAAAGTTTCCATCCTTCGACCACTTTATTAGGCTTCTTTTCAGAAACCTTTGTGTCATGCTTTGGTTCGGAGGGTGTTTCTGCTAAGAAGTCTGCCAATATTTTCCCTTTGACCGAGTTTCTACCCTTGTATTCAATTTCGTGCTCTCCTAGCTAGATAGCCCATTTAGCTATCCTTCCAGATTTCTCCGGCTTCGACAGTATATGCTTAATGGGTTTGTCAGTAAGTACGGTTATGGGGTGAGCTTGGAAGTACCTTCGAAGGCGTCTCGCAGCATGGACCAAGGCCAAAATTAGCTTCTCCAATGATGGATAATTTAGCTCAGCTCCCTGTAGAACCTTGCTAATGAAGTAGATAGGGATTTGCTTCTTCTCCCTTTCTGCCAATAACACATCGCTGATGCTTTCGAAGGAGGCTGCGATATACATAAACAACACTTCGCCTTTGATTGGGGTAGTAAGTGTAGGTAGAATAGCCATGAAATCTTTGAGCTTTTGGAAGGCAGCTTCTGCATCCGCACTCCACTGAAACATCTTTTTATTCGTGCATCCTTTGAGTGTCTTTCAGAATGGCAACGATCTGTCTGCACCCTTCGATAAGAACCTGCTGAGGGCTGCTAGCTTTCCGTTTAGACTTTGCACTTCCTTTAGATACTTAGGAGGCTATAAATCCGTGATGGCCTTAACCTTCGAAGGATTGGCCTTAATGCCTTGCTTGGTGATCAGATGTCCTAAGAATTGTCTTTCTTCTACACCCAAGGAACATATCTTGGGATTTAACTTCATGTTAATGGCGCGAAGCTGGTCGAAGGTTTCCTTGATGTCAAAGAGCATGTCCTCCTCCGTTCTACTCTTGATAACGATATCGTCTATGTACGCCTCTAGATTCCTACCTATCTGCTTGTGGAAGGCTTTGTCTACTAAACGTTGGTAGGTGGCACCTGCATTTTTCAAACCAAAAGGCATGTTTTTGTAACAATAAACACCTTTTCCTGTGAAAAAGGTTGTCTTCTCTTCGTCCTCTTCCGCCACTTGTATCTGATGGTAACCCTTATAAGCGTCTAGAAAACACTTCAGCCTAAACCTTGACAAGGATTCTACTTTCCAATCAATTTCTGGCAGAGGATAGCAGTCCTTCAGACAGGCTTTGTTAATATCTGTGAAGTCGACGCACATTCGCCACCCTCCATCATGCTTCTTGACCATCACCGGATTGGCCACCCAAGTTTGGTACTTCACCTCCCTGAGTATGCCTGATGCTACAAGCTCATCCACTTCTTTGCATGCGGCGGCATTTCTTTCAGGAGCCAGGCTTCGACGATTTTGCTTGATAGGTTCAATATGTTTGAACTCATTGAGCTTGTGTTCAATGCCGAAGGGCTTTCCGTCTATGGTGAGAGTTCTGGGGACCCCCGTCATGTCAGAGTAGGTCCATGCGAAGACATCTGCATTGGCCCGTAGTACCTTTTCCAATTCTGCTTTAACGGAGGTTGGGAGCTGCTTTCAGATTACCACCATTTGATCAGGATAGAGATCGTTTACTACAATGCGTTCATCAGCGTCAGTACAGCTGAGAACATCTTTCGGAGGCTCTTCCGAAACCTGTTTGATCCTTTTGCCTACTTCCGTAGGCTTCTTCACGTTGTAGCTGGAGTGTTAGGTCACTAGTTTTACAAACACAAGTAATATAAAAAGAGATAAGGCGATTGAACAAGCAAACCAAACACACACACACAATATTAAGGACAGTTATGCGTAGGTATGTGAAAGAGAGAATAACTTGAACAACCAACCTTCAAATGAAGGTTAACTAGAGTATTTATAGGAGGAAAGCTAGGGCAACACTCCTAGTTTCCATCCTTTCCTTAATGGACTAAGGCCTAGGCTCATGGGCCTTCTACACAAGCCTAAGGCTAATTACAAACATAAAGACCATAATAAAGCTAACTATTACATATTAATTACTAACACTTGATTATGGTTTAGGACTGATTCCAACAATCTCCCCCTCAAGTGTTGGTGATGAACGGTGAAGGCGTTGATGTAATAGTAGCTCTGACGTCTTCTGACATTCTTCTTTCTTGTGAGAAGAATTGCCTTGATTCGAACAATCTCCCCAGTGTAGAGAGATAGTTTTCCTTGAGCAGTTATGCTTTGACGTCATCATTAACTTTGTTCTTTGATTATTGTTCTTTGTGGTGAAAGTGATAGTATGTTGTTGTCTGCATCAACTCTGCCTCAGGTCTGCTTCGCTGCTACAGTGTCTCCACGCCATTCTTCAACATGCTCACACGCTCTTTGACGTTGGAATTCAGTACTGATGAAGTTCTTTAAGTCTTTTAACTTTGTAGATTCTTTGATTTGACGAAGAATCATTCTGACTGTTGTGTTGCTTTTGGATAGAACTTCCATTAGTGATGATGTTGGCGTGAGCATGAGAAGAATCAGCACGATCATCCCGCTCCGGAGCTTCCATAAGAAGAAAACATTTCAAACGGTTAGTAATAAGCGGATTCCGGCACTTACAAGTTTGAACTTCGAGAGTGTTAACAACATAGTGTGAAAACACAGCTCTAATTCTTACAAAGGCCGTTCCTGAACTGGAGTCCCACAAGTGAGATAACGCGATGTACCGAAGTACACCTACAGTTCAGATGAGTCGCTGAGGTACACCGAAGTGTCACCTCACGACTGTAGACCGTTTGAGACATGGTATGTGCTAAAACACATACCTTTTTATTATCAAAACTGACCCAAAACAACCAAGAAAGAGCCGTTTATTGCTAATATTTGTGGTTTTCTTGAGTTTGTGCTTGTGCAGGTACGGATATGTAAAAACAGACAAAAAGAAGCCAAAACCGAAAGAAAACCGAGCACGAGAGAAAGAAGAGTGCAAAAAGCCGATGTTGGGGATGCTATTTATTAGATTTTGATGCTTAAAAGATCCAATTACGGAGTTCGGGGCTTGATTTGGGAGTTTTCACAATAAACCTTTCACTTTCCCATTTACCCATTTTCACCCTTATACTTTCACAATTTACACCTTTGGTCCCTTATAAGCTTAAATGAATACATAACTAGTCCAAAATATCCTAAACCCATAAACAAGACCCTTGGCCCAAATACATTACCAAGCCCAAAACAAAATACCCTCACCCGTCCAATATTAACACCCTTACCCGGTTTTATTATCTCAACCCGTATCCCTCACAACCCGGCCATTTAACCCAAGTCAACTACTATGAACCCAGTCAAACCAAATCAAAATATAATAAACAAAACAAACGCGCCCAAGACCTTTTGATGCGCTCCAGAACAGTCAAGCTAAATCACACAAGCCCGCCACTTGGGAATGGCGGACCGTAACCAGCTTAAAACTGCTGAAGCACGAACTCAATGAAGATCTGAGGAGTATAGTGTTTCCCCGGTTTTAAGCTGGTTACGGTCCGCCATTCACAAGTGGCGGGCTTGTGTGATTTAGCTTGACTGTTCTGGAGCGCATCAAATTTTTGGCGCCGCTGCCGGGGAGCTGTGCTGATTATCTTACGTTTAGCAGATTAGTAATTTGGATACTCACTCTTTGTTCATACCATCCATCTGTATGTGTTTATATTCTCTTTTAAAAAATCAAAACCCAAAAAGATTTTCAGTCTTTGTTTTTACAAAATGTTTATCCAAAAATCCAAAAATATCCATCTTTACCCTCTCACATATTTGATTCTTCATTTCTTACCCTCTAAAATCATTTGATTCTTTCTATGTCTCATCCTCACCCTCTTGGTTGTCAATGGTGTGGTGGTCCTTATAATGGTGGCAATTGCCCCAGTTGTAGCATGGTGGAGTCAGGAAACGGGTCTGTCTATAACCAAGATCCATATTCTTACCATAGCACAACTGATTTATTCCATCAGCTACCACACTGTGATACTCAGCAGTTTTACTGTTGTGAGTACTGTGATGGTTCACACTCCAGTTCTGATTGTCAATCGGGAAACACGCTTGTCTATGAGCAGGTTCCTGATAACAATTTTGACTACAACACATGTGACTCACAGCCACATCAGTTTTACTGTTGTGAGTATTGTGGAGGTCCTCACTTTAGCTCTGATTGTCAGACAAGGAATCCATTTCCTTGTAACAATTACGACTCTTCGTATCATCACCAACTTCTACAGTACCAAGTGAATCAGGCACCACCTCAGCCTGAGCCACTTCCTCAAAATCTTCTCCTTGATCTTTTGGATTTAGTGAAAGATTTGAAGGAATGTAAACATTCCCTAGATAATCCAAAATCCATGGAAGAATTGTTAGCTGAAGAGCAGGCTGCTGAATTAAATTCCCAAATTGCGTTTGAAAAATCTATTAAGGAATCAATTGCAAAAGAAAAAGCAGCCAGATCTAGCTCTCAATTTCGTTTCATTCCTGATGACAGTGATGATGAGGATACACTTGATATCCTTCAATTTTATAAAAATTCATCAAGTTCATCAAATGATATCCCAGCAGTTGAGATTCCATCTCAAACAACTGCTATCACACCAGAAGCTCCCACTCACTCTCTGAACATGGGGGACGAGCATCTTGACACTGTTCCTGAAAAGGAATCGGACGAATTCATAAAGTCTAGTGTTGAGGACCTTGTCCCAATCCCGAGAGACTCACAGGGAACTCCTGGTCATATGTGTGATTCTCTTTCCCCTCTTGAGTGTTCAAATGATCATTTGGAAACTTTTTCCGATTTTAGCGACGATTGTGCTTCCTTTGGAAACATCGAGTACGTTGAGGCATCACTTCCACAATCTGATGCTGATCCCCTTCTTGAGGAGTTCTCCGGTGAACTCACTCACATCAATCCACTCTTTGATTTCGAAGCCGATCTGGGAGAGACTGAAAGTCTCATTGATAATGATCGTTCACTCACTTCTTATCCCAACAGTCCAATAGAGAATGCTGATCACTTTGTTCCCGAAACATTCAAAGCTACTTTCACCAATCCTCTATTTGAATTCGACTCTGAATTCACTTTAATTTCTGAGAATCCACTCTTTGATACTCAGATTGAGGATAGTGATGAGCCCACAATGGAACAAGAGTTCACAAATTCACTTCATGTGAATAATTCTCTTCATAAAGAGTTCTCCGGTGAACTCTCTCATGACATATCTCCTCCAGAACATGATCATTTCTATTTTGATCTTGAGGATGATATTAGCTCGGAGGAAGGTGTACTCTATCATACGAGTTTGCTTATTAATGATACTACCTTCACCCTTCCTCCCGATATGTCTACATTTGAGGATGAAGAATGGATCTTGATTGTTATCAAAATCTTTCTTCCTTTCCTCAAATGTCTTGTGATTTCCCTTCATCTTCACTCCTTCGGGAATGAAGACACTATCTTTGACCCCGGCATTTTCATTTATTATTTGTGAGCCGGTTCTATGTATATCTCATCGGTGTGGAACTTTCACGTGCTTCAAATGTTTGTCCAAACATCTTGAGTGAAAGTCCGATGAAGATTGTTTCTTCCACTTTGCTTCCCCATGAACCAATGAATTCGGGGTCGAGTCAAGCTAGCGACTCGGTAATCAAAAACAGTAGCTAAACATGGGTTTTCACCCGTGTGTCCCACCCTAGTGTGGGGGAGTTACCCCACATGTTATATATATAAGTCTTTCATAAAAAAAATATATATATATATATATAAAATAAAAAATAAAAAATAAAAAAAATCCTTTCAAATAGTGGCCGTAGTATTTCCCTTTTACGTTCTTTGTTTCGGCATAACCGCCGGTACTTTGAATATTGAGGGCAATATTCATTTCTAAGTGTGGGGGGGAATTCTCACGAATTTTATCATATAATTATACCAATTCCCCCGTTTTTGGCCAAAATTTTTTTTTTTGGAGTAAGTGTTTTATACTTTCTCATCTGGTTATCAGTCCGCCATGTCTGTAAGACAAAAGGATTGGCTAATCCAGGAGCAAACGGCTCTTGGTAAAGATATCTCAAATCCGTTTATATGGCTTGCAATTTGCCCAAAATTATATGGTTCTCAGCTCACCATATCCTAAAAAGTGAAGAGTTGGCTAGCCCGCAAGGTTATGGCTTGTGGTAAAGGCAGTGGAAAAACCATAATTGGTAATCAGCTCACCAAAGATAATATTGATAATTTATCTAAGAGTTGGCTAGTCCAGAAGGGTACGGCTTCTGGTAAAGACAAAATCAAATCCGTTGAAAGCTGGTGGTTTGCTCAAAATCACATGGTTATCGGTGTACCATTGTTCTTACTTGAACTAAAACATTTGGCTACTCCAGAAGTAATGGCTTTTGGTAAAGAGATTAAAATCCATTATGTTTTCTCAAATCATTGCTAGGGACTAGCAATATCTCAGTGTGGGGGATTGATGAGTGTGTAAATACTCATCATTTTTGTACAAAATAAACTGCAAAATCATCTGAAAACACTTAGAAACACATCAAAATAATCAAAATATCACAAATCAATGTTTTATGTGTTTTAAATACAAAAATATCAAAATCAGATGAAAAACATATCAAATTTGCAAAAATTGCAGTTTTAGTCCCCCAAGTTTCAAAAGTTGTCAAAAACAGTCCCTGAGCACATAATTTCAAAAGAAAAGTCACCAAAGGTCCTTTTGGAAACATAAATTATCATATTTAGTCCTTTGGTGGAAAATTCAAAAATATTTGAGAAATTACAGTTTAGTCCCTGAAAATCCAAAAATGGTCAAAACTAATCCTTGGAATTTCACAATTGGCAATAATAGTCCTTGGATTTTTGGAGATTGTCAAAACAAACCCTTGGATCATAAATTCAGAAAATACATGTTTGGTCCCTGGAAATTCAGTTTTACAAATTTGGTCCTTTGGTTTTGAGATATTACATTTGTGGTCCTTATGTGTTACTAAGCCAAACCAACCGGACCCTAACTAATTATCCCAAGCCCAACAACAAACACCCTTGGCCCAATCTTGTACCCAGTCCAAACCCACAACCCGACAACCCAAACCCACGTTTTAAAACAAACAAACCCGCCCCCCCCCCTATAGCCTGTCTTCCCCGACAGGATTGTCTGCAACCCATCTCCCCCCTCCTACTCCTCACCTTTCCACCTTTCTTGTTCCCCCCTCCTCAACATCCTGCCAAGCGCATTTAATGCTTCCCACCTCTTCACACTCAACCCCAGCTGCTAAATACTTTTCCCGCCAAAACCTATCAAACGGTCAAAAATCACCTAAGTGATCCAATGGCCCTGAGGACAGCTGGGATTTGCTCAGACATGAGAGAGAAACCACTTGGGGTATAAAAGAAGGGAGAAAGAAGCAAGATGGGTAGTTAGTTAGTTTTATTATTTCCCTTAATGTCGTTTTTTTACCTAAATGTCTTAGTTTAGTAGAAAAATGTTGTAATTTCATTTCTTTGTATCATATTCAAGTTAAATTCTCATTTTGAAGTGTTGTTAAGTATCAATCAACGTTTTCATTCAAAGTCCAAGTTTAGTGTTTACTGTGGTATTATTCAGTTTCAAACTCTCACTTACAAGCTTGTAAAAGCTCAATTTCCATCTCACACAAGCTTATGCTAGCTTATTAAAGCTTTCTATAAGCTCTTATTACAGTTTCAAAGCAATGTAGTAAAAAGTCAACGAAAGTCAACTGTCTAAGCTCATTGGGATTTGAGCATGGTTTGGGAAATTGCAGACTTGGACTTGGGTTGGAATTGTAGAAATTAGTGTAGTTATAGGTTTGGATTTGGCCTGCAAGCAAGTTGGACTCATGTGAGTGGGTATCTCATTTTCACTTTTCAAATCAATTTGCATATCTTGCTTGTATCTGTTTATGTGATCATTGTTAGTTTTAATGTGTTTATATAGCTGTATTTAGGATAGTAAAACTCATGTTGATCATTATTACCTGTTTGTTCATTAGTTTAAGTAGTTTTTATGGCCTATCAATGTTTTAAAGGGGTGTTTGGATTGAGCATAAAAACTGTGCTAGATGATAGAGTATTGATTAGGACTTATTGTTTCAAGTGTGGTTAACTCAATTGAACTCATTTGAGTCACTCCCTTGTGCCTTTCAAGCTCAGAAGTCAAATTCCCTTTCAAATGATCTTGCAGCTTATCTGTTAGGATTTTTACAAATCATAAGTTAGAATTGTGTTTAGAATTCATAAACAAAGGTTGCTTTAGCTTCATTTCATTCATTAACATCTAGTTTAGTCCAAAAATTGGCTTCAAAATCCATTTTAGTCAACTTTCCAAGTTTTTCATTAAAAGTCAAAATGTGAAACCTGTTTTGGGGTCAGATAGGTAGATTTTTCATGGATTCATGACTGAGGCTAATTCAGTGATTCTTGTTGTTTTTAAAACCTCTCCTGGTCTAATTTCTTATGGCCATTTTATCAGATTTTTACAATTTTTTCTATAAGCTCAAAAGAGCTATGAAAAATTACCAAATAAGCTAATTACCTTTTTTACCAAATAAGCTATGAAAAATCTGGAAAATTACCTTTTTTACTTTTTATATTTATCTAAATCTAAGAAAATTGAAAAATTATTTTTTTGAACCTTTTCTGAATTTTTTGTATTAAATGCTAATTAAAAATGCTTAAAAACTAATTAAAATCAAGAAAAATAGCAAAACAGCTAGGAAAAATCTGAAAATTTCAGGAAAACTCTAAAATGATGTTAAGAAGCTATGAAAATTGGAAAAACAGTGTGCTATGTGGAAGAAAATGAGACTGATGAATCAAGTGCTTATTGAAATAAGCACTTGAATAAGCCAAATGGAGTTCAAAAGCCACCAAACTGAAACAGGAGCTACTATAAGCTAAAATAACCAAAGTGAAATGAGAAACAACAAGCTAAACCCTCTGATTGCAAGCTCACACAGATTTGAGGATTATGAGCTATAAGCTAAAACAGATTAAAGGGGTGCTACTTGCAGCTTAAAAATAAGCAAACCAATAAGCTGAGACTACAGAAAAACTACTGGAACTAGAACAAGACCTAGCTGAGAATGAGTAAACCAAGAATTAGACCTAGGTGAGCTCTAACAAGCTCTATGCAGAAGCTACAAAATCTGAACAAGCCCTGTGCAGGCAACAGTGCCCTGCACAGGGCACTTAAGCTATGATTGACAAGCTCTTTTGAGCTTATAGAAAAAATTGTAAAAATCTGATAAAATGGCCATAAGAAATTAGACCAGGAGAGGTTTTAAAAACAACAAGAATCACTGAATTAGCCTCAGTCATGAATCCATGAAAAATCTACCTATCTGACCCCAAAACAGGTTTCACATTTTGACTTTTAATGAAAAACTTGGAAAGTTGACTAAAATGGATTTTGAAGCCAATTTTTGGACTAAACTAGATGTTAATGAATGAAATGAAGCTAAAGCAACCTTTGTTTATGAATTCTAAACACAATTCTAACTTATGATTTGTAAAAATCCTAACAGATAAGCTGCAAGATCATTTGAAAGGGAATTTGACTTCTGAGCTTGAAAGGCACAAGGGAGTGACTCAAATGAGTTCAATTGAGTTAACCACACTTGAAACAATAAGTCCTAATCAATACTCTATCCTCTAGCACAGTTTTTATGCTCAATCCAAACACCCCTTTAAAACATTGATAGGCCATAAAAACTACTTAAACTAATGAACAAACAGGTAATAATGATCAACATGAGTTTTACTATCCTAAATACAGCTATATAAACACATTAAAACTAACAATGATCACATAAACAGATACAAGCAAGATATGCAAATTGATTTGAAAAGTGAAAATGAGATACCCACTCACATGAGTCCAACTTGCTTGCAGGCCAAATCCAAACCTATAACTACACTAATTTCTACAATTCCAACCCAAGTCCAAGTCTGCAATTTCCCAAACCATGCTCAAATCCCAATGAGCTTAGACAGTTGACTTTCGTTGACTTTTTACTACATTGCTTTGAAACTGTAATAAGAGCTTATAGAAAGCTTTAATAAGCTAGCATAAGCTTGTGTGAGATGGAAATTGAGCTTTTACAAGCTTGTAAGTGAGAGTTTGAAACTGAATAATACCACAGTAAACACTAAACTTGGACTTTGAATGAAAACTTTGATTGATACTTAACAACACTTCAAAATGAGAATTTAACTTGAATATGATACAAAGAAATGAAATTACAACATTTTTCTACTAAACTAAGACATTTAGGTAAAAAAAACGACATTAAGGGAAATAATAAAACTAACTAACTACCCATCTTGCTTCTTTCTCCCTTCTTTTATACCCCAAGTGGTTTCTCTCTCATGTCTGAGCAAATCCCAGTTGTCCTCAGGGCCATTGGATCACTTAGGTGATTTTTGACCGTTTGATAGGTTTTGGCGGGAAAAGTATTTAGCAGCTGGGGTTGAGTGTGAAGAGGTGGGAAGCATTAAATGCGCTTGGCAGGATGTTGAGGAGGGGGGAACAAGAAAGGTGGAAAGGTGAGGAGTAGGAGGGGGGAGATGGGTTGCAGACAATCCTGTCGGGGAAGACAGGCTATAGGGGGGGGGCGGGTTTGTTTGTTTTAAAACGTGGGTTTGGGTTGTCGGGTTGTGGGTTTGGACTGGGTACAAGATTGGGCCAAGGGTGTTTGTTGTTGGGCTTGGGATAATTAGTTAGGGTCCGGTTGGTTTGGCTTAGTAACACATAAGGACCACAAATGTAATATCTCAAAACCAAAGGACCAAATTTGTAAAACTGAATTTCCAGGGACCAAACATGTATTTTCTGAATTTATGATCCAAGGGTTTGTTTTGACAATCTCCAAAAATCCAAGGACTATTATTGCCAATTGTGAAATTCCAAGGATTAGTTTTGACCATTTTTGGATTTTCAGGGACTAAACTATAATTTCTCAAATATTTTTGAATTTTCCACCAAAGGACTAAATATGATAATTTATGTTTCCAAAAGGACCTTTGGTGACTTTTCTTTTGAAATTATGTGCTCAGGGACTGTTTTTGACAACTTTTGAAACTTGGGGGACTAAAACTGCAATTTTTGCAAATTTGATATGTTTTTCATCTGATTTTGATATTTTTGTATTTAAAACACATAAAACACTGATTTGTGATATTTTGATTATTTTGATGTGTTTCTGAGTGTTTTCAGATGATTTTGCAGTTTATTTTGTACAAAAATGATGAGTATTTACACACTCATCACCTTTACCCCCCATTGTTACTGTTTCACCATCTTTCACCATTTACCCCTGCTCCCAGCTTTTTAACCCGCACTTAAAGCCCTTCTAGAAGGCCTCTGACACACGTGTCAGAGGTATGACACCTTGGGATTGCCAAGCTGGCAGATTGAGAGCTTCTTATTGGATGCAACACATCACTCTTTTGATCAAACGGCTAAGAATAGATTTGATGACAAGATGAGGAGATCAATGGCCAAGAATAGAACTCCTAGATCCTTCCCAAGCCTCAACTGTGCTATTTATACCCATCTTCAGTCACATTGATAGTTGTCCAATTTCTTAAGCTTTTAGAGAAATTTTGACCTTCTTAATTCCTTGTCTTTAAATTTGTTTTCAGTAGCTTAATTTGTAATCAGTGCGATTGTAATTTCAACTTTCTTTAATGCAATTTATATTCTCATTTTAATTACTTGCAGTTTCAAATTCTAAATCTTAATGTTACTGTTCACAAGCTTTTGTTGTTGTTATCATAAGCTCACATAAGCTTAATTCAGCTTATGTGAGTTTATTTCAGCTTTTATTCGATTTGAACTTAAGTTTTTAATTAAAAGTAAAAAAAGTCAATAAAAGTCAATTGTTGTCAATATTCAAAAGTCAAAGAAGTTTTCAGTAAAATTCTGTTTAAAAGCTGTTAATTGGTGAAGTTAGATGATGTTTAGTTGATTTTAAAGTCAGGTTAGTCAAGTTCCATTTAGTTCTCATAGTTAAATTGCATTTTGGATCCTTGAAGGAGTGTTTGGTTCAAGCAAATTGATAGAGTTTTAGTTAGTAAGTGTAGCTAAATTTTGTGAAGCTTAGTTTGAGTTTCTATTTTATCTAGTCCTAAATCAAAATTTTTCAGGTTTATCAATCCAGATTTGTCATTTACATTTCACTGTCCAAGTTTCCTTTTCTGTCCAAACTCAGTCAGTTCATTAGCTTATTTCATATCCATTAACAGGTTCAAGGTCAGTTTATATTGCTTTTGTTTGTTCTTAATAGATCCTAGTCTATTTTGTTTGTAGCTTATTTGCCATATAGAGTTGCTTAGGTTGCTAGTTTTGATCTCTTATTGCCTTATTGCCTTGTGTTCTACTGATTTCCTTGTTCTGTCCATTTAAGTAGTTTTTGCAGCCTAAGTTTAGCTTGTTTCCTCCTGTTCCTTTTGATGTTCATGCTCTTTATTGTTCTTTTAGATAGTCTTAAAGGTAGAATACAGCTGTATTACCTTATCTTGCTTTCAAGTGCTTATGTAATTGCTGATTTAGGCCTGCAATAGTCCCATTTTCCTTACTGTTCTGCATCAGCAGTCCTAAGCCACTTCAGCCTTTAGATTTTAATCTCTAACTTCTTCATCATAAGTCCTATTTATCTGTAATTTTGGATAAGTAATCTCTGGTTGGTAGACTAGAAAACCACACTTCTGGATTTCACTTTGGCTTATTGAATAAGCAGTTGCAGTGGCTTAAAGTAGGGGCCAAGAATCAGTTTTGCTTATAGAGCAGTTAGCTTAAATCATTGGTAGATCACTGATTAGCAGTTAGGAGTAGATGCAAATAGTTGCTTTAGACTAGTTATAGTATTATTTAGCTTCTGTAGCAAATTGGTGTCATCTAGTGCTTATTTGCTTATTATAAAGTAGCTTATTTAGGATCAGTTACACTACAGCTCTTATTTCATCCACATAAGCCCATGTTTTTATATTTTTCATAGCTTTAGAATAACATTTTAGCATTTTCCTGAATTTTTCATTAATTTTGGTCACTGTTTGCTATTTTTCTTAATTTAAAATAGTTTTTAGGTATTTTTAAATAGCTTTTATTGCAATTAATTCAGAAAAAGTTCCAAAAATTAATTTTTCAATTTTAATAGATTAAGATAAATATAAAAAGCATAAAAAATATTTTTCCTTATTTTTCTCCTTTTATTTTGTATTTTTCACAATTTAAATTAGATTTAAATAGTTTTAAATTAGTAGAAATTAGAAAAATAATCAGAAAAATACAAAAATAGTTTTGAAAAGTCTTTAGTGTTATTTTAGATTTTTGAAAAGTAATTCCATAATTTTCTCTCTTTTTCATAATTTTTAGATAATTAGTTTTATTTTTAAAGTTAATAATTAGTTTTTAATTTGAATAAAATCAAGAAAATTCCTAAAAAATAGTTTTAATTCATAATAAGTTTTCTAATATCATTTTTAGAGTAAAAGTAATTTTGGGTTATTTTTAGGATTTAGATTAGTCGTTATTGCATTTTATTCGCGTTTTGTTTTAATCCCGCATTTGCGTTTTAGTATAGACTTACGTAGTTTGCCTTAATTCTTAGGTTTTCCCCATAGATTTTAATCCTATATGCTTTCCTTATCCCGTAGTTTAGAAAATATCATTTTACCCCCTTTTGTTATTCAAATCCCGATAATTGAGACGTGAGTTGGAAATTCCATTCAACCCTCGTTCGGAACGATCTCGGTGCTCAAACCTAATACGTTTGAGTTACCCAACATACTACACAACTTCTCATCTATTATTGGTTTGTCTGAACTGTTTTAAGTTTCTTACGGTTAGTCATTCACAAGTGGCTAGCTTGTGTGAGATAACTTGACGGTTTGGACATATCAAGACACACTCCGCGTAATCCACTGGGAGTTACCGAAGTGACCTGCTGTCAGGGCTGTTTGATGTTGACCCTGGCAGGAGTTTCCATTCAATCACTGAGGATCACATATGTGAACCTCTCATAAATGTTCTCGACAGATTGCTAAGATCAGTGAAGGACTCGATAATGTACCACTGAAATTCTTATTGTTGAACGTCAAGTGATAAAATGTCAAGTGTACCTAAGAGATCTTTTGATGAATCTCGTGGCTCTAGACTTAATAGTGCGTTTTGGTTTTCCTGAACGGAGACTAGGGAGAGGGTCTCCTTCTTCAATACCAGCGATCTCTAAGAGAAAGCCAATAGTTTACGTAGGGTTCCCTGTGAGAATGAAACAAGCTTTTGTTGAGAGAAACTTGAGTGGCTAAGAAGGTTTAGTGCATGCGTCACTGGGTCCATGACGACTTTTAATCTTCAATACCGGCGTCACTAAGTGACAACCAGTAGCATATGAATTGAACCCGGTGTCTGCTCTAAGTTGAATAATCTGGAGGGCTATTTCTTTTCACCCTTTTCCTTTACATTTCTTTTTGATTCTTCAACTCCTTCTTTCTCCGATTCTCATTTTCTCCTTTTTATAATCATACCTAAGGACTTCTAAGTACTAACTATTTGTGATGTCCTTGGGTAGATCCCTCCGGCTCTGGCGGATCATAGGACGGTTATTCCTAACCTTAGTCACCTTATAACTCCATGACTAACCTATGTTGCCATTAAAACCACTGTTGTGAAGAATCTCTCAAAGGGTTTGTTAATGAAAATCATGTTTGAACCACTGTGAGAGATAGGGTTTTGCATAAATACTCCCCCTCCACATGTGCTTTCGAGTTTTGATGGTTTAAATGCACAGTGAGGAAAGAGCGCGCACATTTTGAATTGATCCACTGGAGATAGACAATCCCCCGCGAGACACGGTTACGTTGCATGGTTAAAGAGTTACATTGTCAGCTTTTAGGTGACAACTAGCTCTAATAACTACTTTGAAGGTGTAGACAAACCTCGAAAGGTTGTCATACCCGTCAGAGTTCATGTCTACCAAGAGTATCTCGAATGGTACTTTCTACTTGGACAAGTCCTTTGCGAGACACGTTTACATTACTAGCGAACTAGCTTGAAATTATTACCCGTCCAGGACAAGTCTTTTCGAGTTACTAACAATTTAGTATCGTCAATTCATTGGTTAAGTCTGAAGTACACAGATTCATTTGCATTTTGCACAACATATTTCTTATCACACAATTTTCTCCCCCTCAAAAATGGCATATAAAATGTTATTTTTGAACGGTTGAGAATAAATATGACCATTTCGAGTGTTGCGGGAAGATGACCACTATGAACAATTTGTGAACAAAGTTTTAATTCAAATACTCCCCCTCAACAAGTGATATAAACGGTTGAGGTTTTGAAAATCTTACGGGGGAAGTACTTGTTCTTTTGAGCAAAACCTTGAAAAATGAAAGGTTTAATAGGTTTTACTCAAAAAATAAGAAGCTTTCGCTCCTTTTATAAGGATTGTGGCACTGAAGCGTACCACAGGGTCCTTTCCTGACAATTACGGGTTGTACACTGTTATGTGTGCACAAGCCATAGACATATATAATCACACATCCAATTTTATAATGAAAGAAACAATTCAAGGGGTACCAGGAAGTCCAGTGATGTCGCCAGGAGTGCGAACAGGGCATTGATAGCCGGTGATGTTGATCCTGGGTCGACCACCAACAAAGCTTTCCATCGTTCTGAACTGATCCCTTCGAAACAACCTTTCATCAATCATTCTGATGATCCTCCTCACATCCCTGCGATCCTGAGAATTCCATCGCTTAGGAGACCCAATCTTTTGACGGATGTCCTTCAACCTATATGCCAATCCGTCCCTAACCATCTTCAAGGTGTGATTTCCAAACTTGTGAAGTTCACTACACGCCATTAAGCAATTTCTTTGTAGTTCACTACGGTAAGCGACGCCGAAAGGTTTGCTGATGAGTGTTTATTGTGAGAGCTGGTTGATGTCCGGAAGATCTAGCTGAGGTGGTGTGAAGTTGACACGGGTCTGATAAGATTCAACAGCCAGTTGGAGATCTTCTACACGTTCCTTGATGACTATGCGTCTGATGAAGATGAGCAATGACTTGATGAATTCACGTTCTACTTCGGTTGAAAATTGTCTCATGCGACCTTGTACTTTAGCAAGGTACATGTCTTCAATGTCGTTGATAGACAAATTCTCAAAGTCAGCTTCGGAGAAGGTGTAGTCCCACTTAGATGATAGAACAACATGTTTGATGGCAACGATATCCTTAGTACTGAACACCGCATGTTGAGACTTCTGAACCTGACAGCTTCGGTAGTAGATTCGTCGGCGTTCCGGCCAATGATGAATCCCGTACATTGCATCTCGGTCGTATGCTTCTACTTTGTCAGAGAACAAGTGATTGGCACGTTCCTCAATGGCTATGCAGTTCGAATATATAGCTGCTGGAAATGGAAGTGTCAACGATGTAGCGTATTTCCTTGAACCATCGCCACCATGTAGAAGAAATTCCAGGTCTTTTTTGAAGAAATATCTGAATGGAATCCTAGGTTCAGCTGTTTGGCCAATTGTTGGTAGAGGTCTTGACCAGTCGGTGTAGTATGGAGGGTTGTCCCGTTTAGTGAAGTCGATGTTTGCTTCTGGGTTGAGCCAATCCATGTTGTTAGACATGGCTCGAGCAATGTTCTCAAGGTGATATTCGACCTCGATGGCACTTTCGGAGCTGTCTTTTAACAGTTGAAATGCTTCATTCTTGATTCGCCTCAACTCGGATTTCATCATCTTCTTCACATGGAACTTTTCTTGCAAAAGTTTTGCATGCTCCAATGTATTACCGTCTACCAAATTCTGACTGATAACGCTACACGCGTCGTTCGGGGTCAAGGAAACTTCCTTTTCTTCGAGCAAGTTTTATAACACCCTAGGAAGTGAACCTAATCGTTGTAGTGTAGTAATTAGGGTAAGCCACGGGTATTGATATCGTTCTCTAGGGGAATAGGAATGCTAGTGAGAAGTTACTACGCTAAGGTTGAGGTTGAGGAAGATTATTTTTTATCTTTTTTTGTTTTTTTAGAAAATGAAAAGGTACGAATCTCGGGTATTGGATTTGGGGGGTTGGTATTGCTACCGATTACTCTACTATTATCTAATTATCTAAGCTAAGGTTGTGATAGTCTATGTCTAATTGATGTGTACTCGTATGATAGTTTAAAGATGTGTTTACTTAGGTTTTACTACTCCTTAATTATCTCCTATTGATGGTTGATTTGTCACGTCCTTATTCCTAGTTGCGTTGTGATTCTAAGGCTATAGGGCGTGCTTATTTCCCTAACTCTTTGAAATTACCAAAGGGTCTTGTTTACAAATCCTCTAGTGATTTATAGACGCCTACTCTACGGTTGTCCTTGAATACTTTATCCTACAATTACCTAGATAATTATATTCTAAAGTTCACAAAGAAATTTCAAGCATTAAGTACACAACGAATAATCTAGCGCACTCTAGATCATTAGTCAACTAAGATAAGTATCAACCAATCAATATTCAATAATTAAGTTTCATATTCCCTAAGCAAACACACAAATAAATTAGCCGGACATGGAGAACATGCAAGCATACACACAAATAATCAAAGACATAATTAAATTAATGAAGTAAATACTTATCTTGATGTATAATAGGGTTTAGAACCCTAAAATACTGCACAAGAAAGCCTTGGTTCGGTTTTAGGTTTTTACTCCAAAAGACTACCCACAAAAACTGAAAAATTCGGATTCTATATATAAGATTACATCTGCGACGGCGTCACCTTATGTTTCGTGACGCCGTCGTGTCGCCGTCATTAGGGTTTCGTCTTGGCCACGTAAACCTTTCGACGGCGTCACCTTATGACTGTGACGCCGTCCCCTTCAGCTCTGACGCCGTCTTGGCTGCATCTAGGCCGTCTGAGTAGCGACGGCCTACTCCTTTAGAACCTGACGTCGTCCCTTGAAAACATGCAATTTCGCCTCTGACCCGTCGCAAAATTCCTTCCCGACGGCGTCGCAGATATGCAGTGACGCCGTCGCCTTATGTTTCAGCAGCTTTGAGTGTCTCGATTCTGACTTTGGCCATTTTCTTCGTATATTCGCGCCTTTTCGTCCAAATAAGCATCATTCCAGCATTTTGCCTTCAAGAGACCTAAAAAGTGAAAAGGAACGATATTAAGCAATAACGGATACAGAAGTGATCGAATAAGGGCTTAAATGACCCCTCAAAAAGGTACCTTTTAAAACCTTATCAAATATCCCTACACTTGGTATTTGCTTGTCCTCAAGCAAATGTGCTTTTAGCCAATTAATTTATAAGTTAGGGGTCATGAAGCATCCATTCAAAACGGTCCACAACACATATAAGCCCCGCAAAAGTCATAACAAGCACGGAAATTACATACTAGCACCTCACATGGGGTGTTTGGATACTCACATCTCTCTCGGGTGTATATATGAAATATAACAAATCGGAAATGGAAGATAAACACTCATTAACCGGTCCTAGTACATAGATTACCATAGGCTTGAGAATAGATCAAACCTCCGTCGCTTTGGCGTAAGCACCTAGGAAAGACTATCAAAGAGGTCTTTTAAAGGGTTGTAATGTTAGGCTTACGGTAGGGAAATAAGGGTTTGGTGGGATAGGCTATATAGTGGTGGATAGTCAAAAATCTCTATGTTGCAAGTATACGAAGAATGGCGTTGCTAAGCCAAGACTCGACACTCTAAAACTCTAGGCAACGAAAATAAACAAACATAATTTAAAAGATAGATGTAGGATGGTAGCCCGTATGTTTTTTTTTTTTTTTTTTTTTTTTTTTTATTTTTTTTATTTTTTTTATTTATTTATTTTTTATTATTTTTTTTTTTTCACTCTTTTTTTTTTTTTTTTTCTTTTTTTTTTTTTTTTTTTTTTTTTTTTTTGCATACACTTTTACTCTACCATCCTCTACGGTACATCAAAATGATAGGGATTTATAGACACATCCCTACACTTGAGTTTTTATTACTCTAACACTAATTTGACCCGAATTGAAAAGATCAAAACACTTGGAGTACATTATTATGCAAACAAAGGGAATTTGAGTTTAACGTTCTCTTTCCTATGTTTCATAAACTTTAACTTTTCCCATGAATCCCAATCATCCCAAAACTGTATACAAGGGATATGACTCGACTTAGCAACTCATGCAAGCAACCAGATAATTGAACTAAGGGTTTTGGGTGATAACATAAATTTGCACTAAAAGTGAGTGCAATAAAGGTAGGCTAAGGCGATTTGGGTGTATATTTGGGGGTGGGGTGTAAACAATGCTCTTCATTGATATTCCGGAAAAACCGAAACATCACGAGAACCGCGAAAAGGATAGGCTCTGAGGGGTTAACTAGGGGTATCGTGTACTAAAGATGAGTACAACGCAAAGGGTGTGGGGGAATTACTCAACCGATATGGAAGAAGTAATTATATTACAGGTATCAAACAAGGGTTATCCTAATGCCTCTTATCATTTAGTTATTCCTAACTACACAAGTGTAGCCTCACTTGCGATCTCGGAATGCATCACAAAACAAGTTCTAGAATCTAATATACTACCGGTTCACACTCTAAGCATTAAAGATGAATGCTTTAATTCCTACTAATCTAAGGGCGATCCTCACATTTTGGGTGGAATTTAGGTGGTAAGGGTTTTTGTGCTAGTCATGCAACTTCCTATCCATGAGACGCTTTTGTTAAGACTAATGGCCCACTCTTATACGTCATGAAAAAATTTTAAATTTGGCTAAAATTACCCTAACCTACATTTTCTCATGGTTTATTACACAAATACACTTGGACAAAGCAAATAGTCAAGGATAAGCATAGTTTCAAAGTTCCCGTTTTATTTTCCCTCCCTACACTTAAACTGAACATTGTCCCCAATGTTCCCCGAAAGTATCAAAGTTATGATAATAGAAGGTAATTAAAAACGAAAGAAACTAATACTCCCCTGATTAGCTCGGTAGGATCCGTAAAAAGTGGTGGTTAAATCTTTTCCAAGAAGAGTTTTTGCGTGAAAGGCTCCTTCTTAACTTGTGTAACTTCTTCTTGATAAACTAAACCTGCACACTAGAAGAAAACAAACGAAACCTTCGCGTAAAATCGGCGGTAATAATATACATAAGACTCGATTTAAACTAGGATATAATGCTTGTGGAATGGATGTTTACAGAATTTGTTTTGAAAGTTAAGATCTGGAAAATTCCAAAATTTTACAAGTAGCTCAGAAAACGAGAAAAAGTAAGCTGATGTTTTTATTCCTTCCTGACGCCGTCAGGTTGCAATCCTGACGCCGTCAGGTTATCCTGACAAAAACTGGTCTGCGATTTTCTGGAAAAAATTCTGGAAAATTTGCATCTTTAGAATCTGGAAAAACTTCTGCAAAAACATCCATTATGACTCGATACAAGCATTTGACTCGAACAAACAAACATATATATCTTTTAGTTAATTGTTATTCTCATGTTTACGTTTCTTATGAAAACGTGTGTAATCCTCCCTACACTTATCCTTTATGTAAAATACCTTTATATGTAATTAAGACGAGGTTAAAAACAAAATAAAGCATTTTTACAAATTCAAACATGAGGACAAACAATTAATAAAAGATATATGACACTAACAAGCAAACAATTAAGCATGGGTTGCCTCCCACGAAGCGCTTTTCTTTATTTAAGAGTCTTGTAGCTAGACTCGTAGTCCTACTCCTACGTTTTTGCATCACCGCCCTCTTGACGGTCTCTATCGGGGGGTTCCATGTTGTAGAAGTGTCCCATGATACTTCTTTCTAAGAGTTCACCCTTTCCCCACTTGGTCCTATATTTCGGTCCTAAATTCAAACAATCTTTATAGAACCCGAAAAGCTTAGCCATAACATAATCTACTCCTTTTTCCCTATCCTCATCATTCCTGTAATAGACCGACAGTTTAAGTTCCTTTTCATCATTGGAGAGTGATGAAAATTTCTCAATCTTAAACGGCATTTGATAGGCTACGTCGTCGGTCTCATCCTTGAATCGCACTACTCCTAATGATGGGTCATAGGTCATCCCGGTGCTTTCTACGAAAGGTTTTCCTAGAATAACGTGGGACAAGCTAGGGTCTATGGCCGTGCTAATATCTTCCACAATTATGAAGTCCGTAGGGAATGTGAAACTACCTACATAGACGGGCAATCCCTTAACTCTACCAAGAAAATTACACTTATCACTAGGATTATCGAGGTCTTGCCTAGTTGGGATAGGCTTCTTCATTATCCAATTGTAATAGGTGCTAGTCATTATGTTAATTGGGGATTTACGATCAATGTAAGCCTTTGCCACAAAAAGGTGTCCTATGCAACATGGTATGTTAAGATTCCAAGGGTTCCCAAACTTGATTCTAGGGCTTTTCCTAACATACATGTGACGGAGGTCACGCACTAAGTGAGGGTGGCGGGATAATTCTTCTTCCGTAGGAAATTTGTTGAAATAGTCGTTGTCTACTTCATCTTCTTCCTCGGGTGTTTCATCATCAACAAATGTTTGGTCTTCTTCGTCATCTGTTTCATCCGGTTCCACTAAGGCGATGGCATTGATGAATTGGACGTGCTTAATAAGCTTGCTTGGATCCTTAATTTCTACACCTGGAGGCTCGGGAGTCGAGATAGCACTAACCTTCCTATCACTATTTATAGCTTTCAACAGGTTGTCTATCTTCCTATCCATCTCGGCTTGTTGATGGTTAAAGTGGTCCGAGAGCTTAGCCATTTGGGTTTCTTGGGACGCAACTATGTTTTGCAACATCCCTTCAATACTCTGTTGGTTAGGACCGTTAGGTGGGGGCCACGAGAAATCATTGGAGGTGAATTCTTTGGTTTGTCCCCAGTAAAAGTCGGGCTTGTTTTTCCATGCCTCCCGGGTTTCATTGAAATTCCTAGGTCCGGGTGTTGTAGGGAATCTTCCTCCCGTTCCATTATTGCGCGAGGATACGTATTCAACGGAAGCATGTTCGGGGGATAGGGTGCTAGTGCGCGTGTTATGAGGATCACAAAACGGCTCGCACGAAGAGGAAACTTTGTTTATATGGCGCGAGGACTTAGGATTCTCGTAGGAACTCATGAGGAATTTGACTTGATCTTCAAGTTCGATCATCCTACGGTCTGGAGGAGGCAAGGAGATTGCCTTGACGGTTTTGGGAAGTTCACGGGGGTCATCCCAACTTTCGTTATCGTAGAGGGCAAGGTCCTCTATTATTTCCCATGATTCTTCCGCGGTGAGATCACTAAGTTTTCCACCGGCCGCTTGGTCAATGGATCGCTTAGTGGGAAAATTGACATGATCATAAAAGATTTGGACTTGGAGCCAAAGATCAATGCCGTGATGAGGGACTTTATGAAGTAAGTCCTTGAATCGGGTCCATGCTTCGTAGAGAGATTCACCTTGACGTTGTTGGAACATCAAGATGTCATTCCTAAGCTTAGTGGTTCTCCCCGGTGGGAAAAATTGAGCAAGGAAGCGAGAAGTAAGATCATCCCAACTTGAGATGGAGCCGGCGGGAAGTCGCTCAAGCCAATTACTAGCTTGGTCCCGTAGAGAGAATTGGAAGAGACGCAAGCGCGTGGTCTCCCGAGTAGTAGCATCAAGGTCGATGGAATCGACAATTTTGAGGAAATCCCTCAGATGCTGATTTGGATCTTCGGAACGAAGTCCATGGAATGCACATCCGTTTTGCAGCAACCGGATGGTGTCGGATCGCAGGGCCGTAGTTTGGGCTTGGTCGGGAAGCTCAATGGTGTTCCTATAACCTAGGTGGTTTGGTCTCGAGTACTCACCAAGAGTACGGGCTCTTGGCGGGTCGTTTGGTGGTGGGTTGATGAGTGGTGGTTGGTTGTCACCTTCCATGGTGAAAAGTGATGGGTGTTACGAACAAAGGTCACGAAGAAGGGGGATAGACTAAGAGAAGGCTAAAAATGAGAAAAAAGTTTACTTGATAGGAATCAAGCAAAGAAACCTAAACGAGGTGGACTACTAACTAGCTATTCTATTCCCCGGCAGCGGCGCCAAAAACTTGATAACGCTACACGCGTCGTTCGGGGTCAAGGAAACTTCCTTTTCTTCGAGCAAGTTTTATAACACCCTAGGCAGTGAACCTAATCGTTGTAGTGTAGTAATTAGGGTAAGCCACGGGTATTGATATCGTTCTCTAGGGGAATAGGAATGCTAGTGAGAAGTTACTACGCTAAGGTTGAGGTTGAGGAAGATTATTTTTTATCTTTTTTTGTTTTTTTAGAAAATGAAAAGGTACGAATCTCGGGTATTGGATTTGGGGGGTTGGTATTGCTACCGATTACTCTACTATTATCTAATTATCTAAGCTAAGGTTGTGATAGTCTATGTCTAATTGATGTGTACTCGTATGATAGTTTAAAGATGTGTTTACTTAGGTTTTACTACTCCTTAATTATCTCCTATTGATGGTTGATTTGTCACGTCCTTATTCCTAGTTGCGTTGTGATTCTAAGGCTATAGGGCGTGCTTATTTCCCTAACTCTTTGAAATTACCAAAGGGTCTTGTTTACAAATCCTCTAGTGATTTATAGACGCCTACTCTACGGTTGTCCTTGAATACTTTATCCTACAATTACCTAGATAATTATATTCTAAAGTTCACAAAGAAATTTCAAGCATTAAGTACACAACGAATAATCTAGCGCACTCTAGATCATTAGTCAACTAAGATAAGTATCAACCAATCAATATTCAATAATTAAGTTTCATATTCCCTAAGCAAACACACAAATAAATTAGCCGGACATGGAGAACATGCAAGCATACACACAAATAATCAAAGACATAATTAAATTAATGAAGTAAATACTTATCTTGATGTATAATAGGGTTTAGAACCCTAAAATACTGCACAAGAAAGCCTTGGTTCGGTTTTAGGTTTTTACTCCAAAAGACTACCCACAAAAACTGAAAAATTCGGATTCTATATATAAGATTACATCTGCGACGGCGTCGCCTTATGTTTCGTGACGCCGTCGTGTCGCCGTCATTAGGGTTTCGTCTTGGCCACGTAAACCTTTCGACGGCGTCACCTTATGACTGTGACGCCGTCCCCTTCAGCTCTGACGCCGTCTTGGCTGCATCTAGGCCGTCTGAGTAGCGACGGCCTACTCCTTTAGAACCTGACGTCGTCCCTTGAAAACATGCAATTTCGCCTCTGACCCGTCGCAAAATTCCTTCCCGACGGCGTCGCAGATATGCAGTGACGCCGTCGCCTTATGTTTCAGCAGCTTTGAGTGTCTCGATTCTGACTTTGGCCATTTTCTTCGTATATTCGCGCCTTTTCGTCCAAATAAGCATCATTCCAGCATTTTGCCTTCAAGAGACCTAAAAAGTGAAAAGGAACGATATTAAGCAATAACGGATACAGAAGTGATCGAATAAGGGCTTAAATGACCCCTTAAAAAGGTACCTTTTAAAACCTTATCACTGACCTTCTTCAGGGTAGGGAGTGTTGTTAACAAGAGTAGAGAACCATTCGAATTCATTAGTTTTATCGTCATCTAGCCATGATACGACGTCAACCATGGGTGCCTTCTTCTTCTTCTTTTTGGAAGGCCTAGATGATGATTCTGGTTTCTTAACTTGTTTGGGAGAGGTGGGTTGTTGTAGGGTCTCAAGGACCTCTTCATCGTCACCACCCGTGAACTCAAAGTGATCACCGGTTTTCTGAGTCAGGGGTGGTAACTCGGAATCATCCTGAGGTTTATCTGTAGAAGAACGGGGAGGAGACCTTTGTTGAGTAGGAGTCCGTTGGAGAGGAGGTAACATAGAAGATGATTCACCAGACTTCTTCTGACATTTAGCTTTATCATGCTTATCCTGATTCTTGTCTTCATTGTCTCTAGGACGTTTAGACTTTTCTGCTTCGAATCTACATGCTTCTTTGAGTTGGTAGTCCAGCAATGCTTGAAACAGCTTACCTTCATCAGAATTAAATGTCCCAGATCTTTTAGACATTTGTGTGATGAGCTTGGCCACCAATTCATTATCCGAGAAAACTACAGGATTAGATGGATTGATTGTGACGGTTAAAGGTGTTGATCTTATAGTTTGCTTGGCTATCTGCATAAGATTCGGATATAGTTGTCTGGTAAACATATCCTTTGTGATTTTAGGAACGATATCCTGAAGGTACTTGTTAGTGTAACCTTCGATCATTTCGTTCAGTTCCTCTTGACGATGACTTTTCATGAATTCCTGAATAAACTTCCTTTCTCCTTTCATCTTTTCATGCTCGTCATACAGATGCTGTTTGTGATCAGCAAAGAAATTCAACTTCTTTTGGAGAATGTCTTTCTTTCTGATTTGTTTGACAGCATTCCCAATTCGTTTATGAGCATGAGATATCCAAGAACGAGGTGGTTTCTTCACTGATTTGGATGATGATTTGGTTGATCTCTTTGATGGTCGTGGTGAGGAGTGAGATGATGAATCTGATAAGGAGGAGACATGAGGAGGCTCGGGGTCCTTTGGAGGTGCAGAAGTATCCTCCTTGGAACGAGTTGGACTGTTGAGAAGAAAGTCATCATAATTTTCTTCGTCATCTTGTCCAGATTTAGCCTTTTCTTCCATCTGATCCTTAGCTTCTTCATCAGTTTTCTCTTTCTCAGTCTTATCCTTTTCTGGTTCCTCAATGTTATGTTCAGTAGACACCTCCACAAGCGTTTGTTGTTGCACAAGAATGGTGGCACCAGATCCCTTATCGGGTCGATTAACCGCATCAGGATCTGGTGAGGAGTGGGTAGCACCACTTGATCCTCCGGGGCCACCCATTTGGTCTTTTGCAAATTCTTC
Source organism: Chrysanthemum seticuspe (assembly GCA_019973895.1). Taxonomy (NCBI): domain Eukaryota; kingdom Viridiplantae; phylum Streptophyta; class Magnoliopsida; order Asterales; family Asteraceae; genus Chrysanthemum; species Chrysanthemum seticuspe. The sequence goes on from BPTQ01000009.1 coordinate 185,109,015, forward strand.
AGCTTTTTGAATGTGTCTAACTAAATTAAACTTCTTCCTGTATGATTGATCCAGTAGCTCTTCTTCTTCTTCAGAGCTCTCATCATAGGGCACAAGTGCAGGAGTCTTCCCTTTTCCTTTATCAGCTTGAGGACTTGCAGGTTTTGGTACTGAAGGATTGTCATCCTTTGCAGTTTCAGAGTAGGTAATCTCTTCATCTGTGTCAGTACCTTTAAAGCTTTCGTCCAAAAGCTTTCTTTGCGGTTCAGGTTTAGGGATTGGGATGGGAGTAGCTTCCTTAGAGGGAACAGTCCTTTTACGAGGAGGATTCCTCTTGGGAAACTTCCTATGACTTTCAGAACTTACTGCACTTCCAGCACTTCCTCTTCTGGTTCTCCGAGTAGGAGTCCCTGAAGGTTTTTCATCAAGATGTACAACTTTGCCTTCTTTTACTGCTACTAGATACCTTTTATACGTTTCAAGCTTCTTGAGTTCTCTAGATAGAAGGTGATCAGGCAGCACGGTACCCTGCTTCTTAGTTGACGATTCCTTGATTCTGACAGATAGGGTAGGTTCAGTCAACATATCGTGATTGTCTGGGTCATTGAGCCTCTGTGGGATATCAGGATTGAGCCCAAGTGCTCTCTGGATCAAAAGCTTTGTGTATCTGACATAGGGAATCTTTGAGCCAAGCATCTTGTGAAATAGCATCATGTCCTCCCATATCAGTGCTTCGATTTCGATGTCCTTCTTATTGATCAGAGACTAGAAGATTTGCAGTTCCATGAGCTTTGGATGCTCATAACCACTATCACGACCAGAGACCGATTTGGTGATGATGAGGTAGAGGGTTCTCCACGGTTGAGGAATGTTCTTAAGCTCCACATGAGAGTGCTTAGTAGCAATTCCTGAAGCTTCATCATAGCCAATATCTATCAGGAATTGTAAAACTGTCTCCTCAGTAGGTGTGGCAAAGAAGTCGGTTGGAGCGATGTCTGGAATGATGAGAACAACCTGTAAGTCTGCAGGAGTGATGGTGACTTGTTTATGATTAAGAGTTACTGTCACAGCACTTTGACCTGTGATCCTCTGCATAGAATTCCAGAATTGCTGAATGTAGATTTCCGATACAGTTGCAGAGTGTGAGAGCATGTTCTGGTATGGATGATTCCTCAGAATATCCACAGCAATGAGACAAGAAGATTCAGAGCAGGTGAGGGTTTCAAAGTCAATCCTAAGGTTATTCTTTCCAATCTTTCTAGGATAGCCAGTTGGGAAGATATCAGCAATAGTGAGAACCTCAGGTGCATCCACATTCATTTGAGCAGCCATGTCGTGATCTGAAATAACATTAGCCAAAAGAACCAACATATCGAAAGACATAATGTTAGTCAACAGAAGGTCTTATTGTCTAGTTAATGAATGTACAGAGTCATTGATTGTTACGAGTCCTAAGTCACTTGTTTGTCCATTAGTCCAATGACGTCGTGAAATGTTTCGTGAGTTAGTTAACTATAAGTTTTAAAGTTTATGTTATCACTTATTGTTCACAACATATCAAACATTTAAGTTTATTAGTGACATTATTGGTTTCGTGATGATATGATTAGTTTATTAACAAGTTTGTACATGTAACAATTCATAATGAAGGTCAATCCAGGCTTAAGCGTAGTTTTGGCAAGGTTAAGCGTAAACAGTAATGACATACGCGTAGACGAAAGCTTACGCATAGGATCCTAACTTACGCGTAAGAAATGTTACGCGTAGGAAAAGGGGGCCTTATGCGTAGGGCTTACGCGTAGGCGTATAAAGACCTTACGCGTAAGGCTTACTCGTAAGAGTAGACCTTATGCGTAGAGTCACTGTTTACGCATATCCTTCACAGGATACGCGTAGTCCCATTGTAGAACCTTATGCGTAGTAGTTACGCGTAGGATTTCTCTTACGCATAACTTCCTACGCGTAAGGTAATCCTTATGCGTAGAGTAACAAGGACCTTGATCCATTTCAAATAGTATATATAAGAAATATCAAATTAAGAAATACGCGCGAGAGAATTGCAAATCAACCGTTTTAGGAAAAAGGTCGACACGCAAAACCCGCGAATACTCGATAAGTGATACCGGGCAAGTGATTACCCGGGTCGTTTCCCAACGAGGTGTGAATTGACGATGACGTTTAAGGTTTGGGATTGGATGCTTGAATACAAAGAATTTTAAATTTTGGAATTTTAGACTAAATGACGAGAATTCAAATAAAGCAAGTAAACTAAGCTAAAGCTATTACGGGAAATTAAAAACTAATCTAAGGCAACAATAAACGTAAAGGGAAACTTAAAATTAACTAAAGTGCAATAAAATGTAAAACAAGAATTTAAAGGAAAGCAATAAAACTACACTAAGGAAATCTACGGGAGTCCTAAAATTAATCTAAAATACTAAGGGAAACTACGGGAAACTTAAAGCTAATTAAAAACGTAATTAACCTAAAATCGGGCACGTGCAGGTCTCGCACGCGCTTTAAAAAATGAAAATGTAAAAATATTAACCCTACAAACTTAAAATTAATTTTCTTACATTCTAAATGACAAAAAATGAGTTTAGAAGAAAGCCGGGTATTTTTTCGACTTTTATTTTATTTATTATGAATTAAAAATGAATTTAAACTAATTAATTAATTAAAATACTAAACATTTTTAGAAAAATCTAAGAAAATTACATAAATACTTTGAATAAAACTAAATCAAAAATTAAAAAGAATTGCAATTGGTTTTTGAAAATAAGCTGTAAAAAGGGAATAAGTGTAATAAGCTTAAAATAACAAAGTGACTATAAATATTAACTATGGAAAATTATGACACCAACAACTAGTAGTGGAGATGGTTTTGTGTTTGTTGTTGGTGTTCTGAGTGCACAGACCCAGGTTCGATTCCTGGTCTGTGCAGTTTCTTTGTTACCTTTTTTTTTCAATTTTCTTTTTGGGACTTTTTATAAACTTAAAACTAATAACTTTTCATGAAACCAAAACTTATAAAAGCTTAAAAGTGAGCTGAGAACAACTTATTACACCAGCAGACAGGACCTAAGAGATTGTTTGGCTAATCAAGCTATTAAAGGACAACTAAAAGCTATAATAAACTTGGGAATAAACTAAACTTAATAAGCTACTTACTAAACGCATTAAAGGGAGGTTTAATAAGCAATAAAGAAGGGTGAAACTAAGCTAAAAAGTAGAAACAAAGAGAAAAAAAAAATTTGCTGCACTAACTACACTAAAACAGCCCACTAGTGGCTTTTTGAGCTTAAAAATAAGCACCTAGATGAGCACCTAATTCCTAAAAAAGGTGAAACTTATAAAGTTTGAACTAGAGGCTTCCTAAAAAACTAAATTGCAACCTATGGGGAGCTTATATGAAGCTTATTAGGGGCTGCGATAAAGGTGCAGTTTGGGCACATGGAAATGTGACAGCAAGTAAAAAAAAAGGGCATGTAGCAGATTTCAAGAACAATTTCATCTAACTAAAGCTTATACTAGGTACAAATAAGCTAAACACAGATGAAGTTGGGTATGTGAAGATCTAAAAAAAAAAGGGTTAAGTATATTTATTAGAAACCTACTTTCTCCAATATACACATCTAGTAAACCAACTTGTTTTATTACCGATATAGTCATTAAAACTTTCTAATTGTGAACAATATAGTAAACCAACTTGTTTTATTACCGATATAGTCATTAAAACTTTCTAATTGTGAACAACTTAAATTCTCGTTTTCTTACGTTTTCATTCGTTTATACATGTTTTCGTCCGTTTTTGTACGTTTTTGTCCGTTTTTACAAGTTTTCGTCTGTTTTAGACGTTTTCGTTCGTTTTTAGACATTTTTTTCGTTTTTCACATTTTCGCTCAGTTTTTGCACGTTTTTACACGTTTTCGTCTGTTTTTGCACGTTTTCGTTCGTTTTTGCATGTTTTCGTCCGTTTTAACACGTTTCCGTTTCTTTCTACATGTTTTCATCCGTTTTTACACAGTTTCGTCTATTTTTGAACGAAAAAATGTGTAAAAAAAACGAAAATGAACGTCTAATTTAAAAAAACGAAAATGAACGTCTCATTTTGATATTTTTGTCTTTATGTGAGTAGTATGGCAGTTTTATTATTATTTTTTATTTTTATTTTTTTTTCGTTTATCACGTTTTCTTTCATTTTTTTTACATCTTCCCTTTTTAGACGTTCTCTATCTGTGCAAAAACGGATGAAAACGTGTAGAAAGAGATAGAAACGTGTTAAAACGGATGAAAACATGCAAAAACGAACGAAAACGTGCAAAAACAGACGAAAACGTGTAAAAAACGTGCAAAAACTGAGCGAAAATGTGAAAAACGAAAAAAAATGTGTTAAAACGAACGAAAACGTCTAAAAACAGACGAAAACTTGTAAAAACGGACAAAAACGTACCAAAACGGACGAAAACGTGTATAAACGAATGAAAACGTAAGAAAACGAAAATTTAAGTTATTTACTAAGAAAACGAAAATTTAAGTTGTTCACAATTAGAAAGTTTTAATGACTATATTGGTAATAAAACAAGTTGGTTTACTATATTGTTCACAATTAGAAAGTTTTAATGACTATATCGATAATAAAACAAGTTGGTTTACTAGATGTGTATATTGGAGAAAGTAGGTTTCTAATAAATATACTTAGATGAGCACTAAGCTAAAAAGCAGAAACAAAGAGAAAAAAAAAATCTGCTGCACTAACTACACTAAAACAGCCCACTAGTGGCTTTTTGAGCTTAAAAATAAGCACCTAGATGAGCACCTAATTCCTAAAAAAGGTGAAACTTATAAAGTTTGAACTAGAGGCTTCCAAAAAAACTAAATTGCAACCTATGGGGAGCTTATATGAAGCTTATTAGGGGCTGCGATAAAGGTGCAGTTTGGGCACATGGAAATGTGACAGCAAGTAAAAAAAAAGGGCATGTAGCAGATTTCAAGAACAATTTCAGCTAACTAAAGCTTATCCTAGGTACAAATAAGCTAAACACAGATGAAGTTGGGTATGTGAAGATCTAAAAAAAAAAACATTTTGTGAAAAGTTTTGGCTAAAAATGAGCTATTGAGAGGCTTGTAAACATTGGCTTATAGGACAGAATTGGACACTACTCTTAAAATTAGCAAAACACTTAAAACAACTTGTGAGGCTAAAATGCTTTTAAATAAACTAACTAAAGACCAAGTAAAATGATCTTGACATCCAAAATGGGTCAAAAACTAGTATTTGACCCACAAACACTAGCTGTTCCAAACACCCCCTTAGGGGCAGATTTGAGTCTTAAAAACTGAGTTGGACTTCAAAACTTAACAATTAATTTGTAAATTGACCAAGAAGCTCATTAGAGCTTAAGACAGCTTAACAACAAACTTTTTTTTTACAAGAATTTAAGTCAAATAGAATTGAAGAACTTAGAAAAAATAAACTGCATTAACTTTAAAAATGGAATTACACTTGAACTGAAATTAATTTGAAATTGAAAATTGCATTGAAAGTAAATGACAATAATAATAAAATGGACTAGAACAACAAAATTCTAGACAGATTTTACATTAGTCCTAACTCCTATTTATACTAAACTAAGAAAAGGTTCTCTTGGGTCTTTGTGCTTTTGCTGTGTAGCAGTTGTGTTTGTTGTGTGAGAGAAATAGGAGACTTGAGCTTGGTCTTAATTCACAGCCATAGATTAAAGCTTGGTGCCCAATCTTTAAATTCTCAGCCATTGGATAAAATACTGGTGGGCTGTGGATTGCCAGCTTGGCATTTGCATGTGATATGTGTTTGTTTGCTTCTGGATTTGAGAGGGACAAGGAGTGAGAGGAGGGAAAGGGAAAGGTTAATTTTGGCGCCCAAGGATTGTTTAAGGTTTCTGGTTTTGTAGTGGGTTTTGACTAAGTTGGATCAAATGGGTGGAAATTAAAACGGGTGAGGAAAAGGGATAAGATGGGTTGTGGTTTAAGGTTTAAAGGGTAGTTTTGTTTTTAAAAGGGTTTTAAGTGACATGTAAAATTTGTATTTTATGCTTTTGTTATAAAACTTTTTTTTTTATTATTTTTTTTTAGAAAGATAATAATTTAAATAAAAATTGGTTTTAATAAAAATAATTGTTGTAAATAAAAATGGTTAAAAATAAAAATAATTGTTTTTAGTGAAAAACGTTTTAAGGGTAAAATGGTAAATTGGGTTCGGGTAAAGGTAATTTGGTTTTAGGGTTAGGTTTCGGGTTTGTTTTCCCACTCTCATTCCAAAAACGCGTCTCGGGATCCAAAAATATAGAAAATCCTCTTCCGGCTCCGTCCGCAAAGCACGTTTTCCATTCCAAGCTCATTTCTGTACGTTTTTTGCCCTGTTTTCGATCCTTTGTACCTGAAACACATAAAAACACATTCCAAGGATATATGCAGTATAATTGGTTATATTTCAGTGTTTTTAGACGTTTTCGTAGGTTTTTCGGTCTTTAAATGATGAGTAAAAGGGCACTCATCAATCAAAAATACCCAAACTCAAGAACTTTAAACCCTAACATCCAATTTTTAATCAATGAGAGTTTCTGGGTGGTTATAGAGCCTGGAAAGCTTTAATTCAACATGATATAAACATAACACAACAATCTTTATGACCAAGAACCTTCACATTTGAAAATACCCAAAACCACGCATAAACCCTAATTTCTTAAAATCATTCAATTCGTGATTCTGGGCGAGTTTTGATGATTAAAACGATATCATTGAAGTATTAGAAACGTTTTGACACAATCCTTTTAACCATAAACACACAATCTTGATCATGTGAACATACACATACGCGTAGTCCACATAAACAAGATTTTACAACGTTATAGCCGTTGGATTTTTGAAAAATTCAAAACCATTGCTTAAAAACATGTTGTAAACACAGAATCACTTACAAAATGATGATCTAAAGCACGGATTTCTTGAACGAATTCTACGCGTAGGATTAGTTAGGTTAGGAGTATTAAATGTGAAGTGAAATGTTAGGTGGAGAGGTGTTTTATTAAAATTAACTTTAAGATTTTGACATTTTTGGTCCCTCCACCTTTTCCTTTTTTAAACAAAGCCATTTAACTTCAATTTTGGTTACCAAACAAAGATTTTTAGGAAAGAAACTTGACGACACTCCCCCTCGACTTAAGAAATATTGAAAGGTTATTAATTTTAGTCCGAGAGTGTCAGTGAACCAGAAAATTTACCACCATTGATAAGATAACCAACCGGGATATGATAACATGCAAGTACACAGATGTTTTGAAACAGTTAAGTATTTAATTTCTCCCCCTCAACACTTGATCGGAAAAATACTGAATTTTGAAAGATTATAGTGTTGATGGAAGAAATGTACTTGCCATGTTGAAAGAAAATGAGATTAGAAGAATATTTTTGTTGTTTTATCAGGTTTTATATTTTTGTATTTTGTTTTTGAAATTTATTTACAAAAGATGTTTTGGTGTTTGACAGGTTTTTAAGACTGTTTTAAGAGGTCATCCAATTCCTCTTGAGTCAAACACCTCATACCAATCCGGTGGACCAACTCATTAAACCTAGCGGGAGGCAAGGCTTTGGTGAGTAGATCTGTCAATTGGTATTCAGTACCCACAAAGTATAATTCAACGGTACCCTGTTCCACGTGGTCCTTGATGAAATGATAGCGAAGATCGATGTGCTTTGATTTCGAATGCTGAACTGATTTGCACGAGATTGCAATGGCACTCCGATTGTCGCAGTACATTGGGATTCTGCCAAATACGTAACCATAGTCTTTGAGTTGTGTTCTCATCCATATGACTTAAGCACAACACGCGGACATGGCTACATATTCTGCTTCGGTTGATGACAGCGATGTACAATCCTGCTTCTTTGATTGCCAAGACACCAGTTTATCACCAAGAAATTGTAGAGCTTCTGAAGTACTTTTCCTTGAGTCTAAGCATCCTGCGTGATCAGCGTCTGAAAAAGCAATTAGTTCAAAACCAGAATCCTTCGGATACCAGATCCCCAAGTTAATGGTTCCCTTGATGTATCGGAGAATTCTTTTAGCCTCAGAGAGGTGGGTTTCAGTTGGTCGCGACTGATAACGGGAGCATAGATAAACGGCAAAGACAATATCAGGTCTGCTAGCTGTTAGATACATGAGAGACCCAATAATACTTCGGTATTTGGTAGGGTCAACTAATTTCCCATGAAATCAGCGTCTAGCTTCTTGGTATGAGTCATTGGTGTGGCATAAGTATCACAGGTTTTCATTCCAATTTTGTTTAACAATTCAAGGGCATATTTGGACTGACTCAAGAAAATACCACGGGGTGATTGATGAACTTGCAGTCCTAGAAAGAACGTAAGTTCACCCATCATGGACATTTCAAAATTTTTCTTCATTAGTTTTGCATAAGAGGTTGAAAACGTTTTATGTGTCGACCCAAAAATGATGTCATCCACGTAAATTTGAACAATTAAGATATGTGCCCCGTGATATTGTATAAAAAGAGTTGCAACCGAGCCTTTGGTGAAATTATTAGCGATGAGGAAAGATGATAGCTTATCGTACCATGCCCGAGGGGCTTGTTTGAGACCATAAAGAGCTTTGTTCAGTTTGTAGACATGGTTTGGGCACTCTGGATCAACGAATCCTTCGGGTTGGCTGACATAAACCGTTTCTTTCAGTTGTCCGTTGAGAAACGTAGTTTTGACATGCATTTGAAAGACCGTCATATTCATATGAGCCGCGAACGCGAGAAATATACGAACAACCTCAAGACGAGCAACCGGAGCAAAAGATTCTTCAAAGTCTATTCCCTCTTCCTGACGATAACCCTTAGCAACTAGACGTGACTTGTTTCGGATGACGTTCCCTTCAGCATCCAATCTGTTTTTCCAAATCCATTTTAGACCAATGACGTAGACCCCTGTTGGTCTTTCAACCAGTTCCCATACTTCAAGACATTTGAATTGGTTGAGTTCTTCTTGCATGGATTCAATCCAGTTGTCTTTTGTCATTGCGTCTTTAATGTTTTTAGGTTCAGATTGGCAGACAGTGAGTGCATAAATGCAATGTTCACCATCTGTGTGAAGACGTTGTCTCGTAACGACTGGTTGATTCGGGTTGCCAATAATATTAGCCAGAGGATGGTCTTTTGTCCATCGATGTGTAGAGGGTTGATGTTGGTATACATTGTGCAGATTTTGAGGATTCAAATGGTTTGTTGATGATTCTGCGACATCTGGTGCAGAAGTCTCATTAGCAAACGGGTTGAAGAACGCATTTGGATCAAAATCAGCAGGTGGGGGTACATCATTCAGAATATCATCAGCTGGTTCATCATTGTTGGAAGCGGTTTGTTCAACTGTTGTTGTGGAGTCAACTGGTGTAGGTGCATCTTCAACAGTAGTTGTTGTAGCAGGTGTATCAGGTATTGGAATATTATCAGGTTGTGCAGCGGAAACAGCGGATACACCTGGAGCACGTTCATCAATATCGTCACTGAACAGAGGAGCAAATAACCTTTCCATTTGTTGACGAGTTAGCTGGGGGCTTTGTTTAGCTGATGATGGGGGTTGAGGGAAGTTTAAACGGTTGTGACCGGGTTCTAAGCTGTTATACTCAGAAGCCATTTCCGTGAGTTCATCAAAATGAGCATGAATCGTTTCGATCACCTATTTTGTACGACGATTCCAGATCCGGTAACCTTTAGAATTCTCACAATATCCAATAAAGACTCCAATGTCAGCTTTGGCTTTGAGCTTTCCAAAATCATCACGATCATTATTCGGATAGCAAAGGGATCCAAATACATGAAAGTGTTTGAGATTCGGTTTATGGTTGTGGACAAGCTCGAAAGGTGTTTTGTTGTGGCGTTTTGTGATCATAGAGCGGTTTTGAGTATAGCAGGCCAAAATTTTGATCTGTGCTAAACAATCAAGTCAAACAGACTTAAAACAGCTTAAACACAAATACAATGAAGATCAGAGAATACAATGAATTCCCGGGTCGTTAAGTCCCAAGGAGACTCAATGGTGTGTTTAAAACAAACTCAGAGGATAGAATGATCACTAAGGATAGTGATCTGTAAAGGTTTTGATTAAGAAATTACACTACTGATTGATTGGAATAGAATTGGACACAGAATTGGAAAGCACAACAATCAGATGAAAGAAACGTCAACGTAAGTTTTAAAAACTACGTATACGCACAAAATAAAAAGTGAAAACTAAGAAATAAGAGGCCTAAAAATATGAAAATAACATTTTTGGAATCCTAAAGATAAAAGAAAATTATTAGAAAAAGAAAATTATTTTTTAACACTATTTAATTAATTATTATTAATTAAAAACTATTTTAACTATTTAATAAATACTCTAAAATAGAAGAAAATACAAAATAAGGCTAGAAAAATAAACTTATGATTCTGAAAAATCTAAAATACTATAAAACTAATTTTAAAACTAAAAATATATTTTTCACACTTTTTATCTAATTATTATTAATTAATAACTATTTAAAATACACTTAATTACTAGAAAATATAAAATAAACTTGGAAAAATAAAATTCTAACTTTGAAAAATCTAAAATATGATAAAACTAATTTTAAAACAGAAAATATATTTTTTATGCTTTTTAATTATTTATTACTAATTAATTACTATTTTTAACTATTTAAAATTATAATAAATACTAAAAAGATAGAGAAAAATCTGAAACTTTTTCTAAAAATCCTATATGATGACAGAAACCTAAGAAAAAGAGAAAAACAAGATTTTCTTATTAATAAGATGAAAAGAAAAATCAAAAAGCTAAAAAATATTAAATAAACGCTATCACTATTTTTATATTGATGTTTTTGTGATTTTTATTTTTGAAAACTACTTATATACCAATAATATGAAACTTTAACAAAGACAAAAAATTTACAAAACACAAATAAGCTGATTTGATGGCTTATTAGCCCAACAGTGCTTATATGAGCTTATTTGATGGAAATAAGCTCAAACAAGCTTACACACTGAAACAGAAGCTAGAATAAGATGGAATAAGTTACAAGCTACTGAAATGAAACTAAAGAATGAAAAGAAGCACACTGATAAGCTAAGAATAGGCAAATAAGCACTTGACTTTTGTAGTGAAAAACAGAAAATGGGACAAACTTTAAGCTTAGTGCAGCCCTAGCTAACAAGCTCAAAAGTGAAAAAACAAACTTGACAATCCAAGAGGACCAGATTGGCTTTCCAAAGAACTAGAGAACTCAAGATTTGAAGCACTAACAAGCTCAATGCAAGCTTATCAATTTGGAACCAATTTCTGTGCACAGGATAGATATATGAAACAGGTGCTCTCAATAAGCTATAAAATAAGTACTCAAAAACCTGAGAAACCAAGAACTAACATTTTTCTATTTTTCTTTACCAACTATACTATAAATCCCCAAGAGCTTTTAAACTAAAACACAGTATTGAACACACAATGAAATTCCAAAGTTTATTCAAAAATGACCTTAATGAAAATTTTGACTTTTGTTCAAAACCAAAAGTTTGACTAAGATGAATTTTGAATTGATTCTAAGCACTGATGGTGTTATGTCAAGGTGTGTTAAGACTGATTATAGCAAGATTAACAACTTTTGAACACAAAATAATGATCAAGCTTTTGAAAAATCCAACAGTGACTGCTCAAATAAGGATTTGAAGAATTTTTGACTTTGTGCTATTGAGAAATGATTCTTGTGACTGAAATCAGTTATTTAGAACTATTTAGACAGATTTCCAACAAATCTAATGATCAGAGAACCTTTGAACACCATAAACCAAACACCCCTTAATGTTAACTGTTATGAAGTTTTTACAAAGTAACTTACAATTGTAAACCATAAACTTGAGTTCAGACCTTATATTATCACTTATTAGAACTAAGAAAACATAAATCATCAACACTAACAACTGAAAACCAAGATTTGATGATGAAACAGTTTTAACTGTGAAAATAAAATTTTTGCTAAATACAAATTTTCAAGAACAACTAACTAATTTATTGACTTAAACACACTTAAATATATCTAAATAACAAACAGAAACAGAAATTAAAGCTTATAAACACTACAACAGTGAAATGCCAAATTAGTTAAAAATGCTTACAAGTAGTTTCCAAGGAACAAACTGAGAACTAGGATCTGAAACCAATTCCTATAGCTTCCCAAGAAGCACTATACCAAGGCCATCCAAGATAAACCCTGCTCCAGCTGTGAACACTTCCATGGAACCTTTTTTATTTTTCACTAATTATTTTGATTTTTGGTGAATTTTCTGTTTTTTTTTTCTAAACTGAATTTTAGAGTTTCTAAAAGCTTGCTTAAGCTTTCTAGGAGCTTAAGTGACCTATTCTAGTCCATACAAACAACTGAAAACATCATTTGATTCAACATGAGATTTTGCTTAATCATGAAAATTTACATAAACTGAAATTTAACTTGACACTTGAATTAAAGGTTCACAAAAGCTTTATTATATCATAATAACTTGAAATACAAAGTTTTTAAGCTTACAACATAAACTGAAATTGAAAATTAAACTAAAACGACATGAAAAATAAATATTACACTAGATATCTTTTACAATGCATCTCTCTCTCTCTTTATAGACTTTAAGCATTCCATGATGTACTCTGAATCTATCCCACCACACTTGAGCCCTTGGATCACTCAAAATTATCAGAACCGTCCACCTTGCATTTTTGGCGCCAATTTTTCTTCAAAGCAGTTTTAAGCTTTAATGAGGTTTGGTTGAGATAATTAAAGAATTTGGAGTTTATAAGAGGTGGAGGGGACATGGAATGGGAGGGGGGTTGAAAATGTGGTGAAAACCACTCTGGTTTTGGTGTTTCTGTTGGGGAAGAGGTAGTGAACAGTAACACTGGTTTCTTGGGCGCGTTTTTTTTTCTCTGGTTTGACTTTTGTTGACCAATGTGGGGAAATGCTTAAAACTGTTTCCAGAGCTTACCAAAGACTGTATAGAGCTTATCAAAGCTTATTTGACTATAACAAAAGCTTATAGGAGGCTTAAACTTAGAATTCGAAACTGAAAATTTCAACAGTAACACAGAATCAATGATTTTAACCAAACCTTGAAATTACTTCTTAAAAACAGATTACAAAGGTAAATAAAGTTGAGTTTTGATAATAGAAACACAATATTACAGATTCTAAACTACTTTAAGACATTAAATAAAAAAAACGACATTGAGGAAATTTTTAAAAACTAACTACTGCTTCATCATGCTTCTATCTCTTTTCTTTTATACTCCAAATTGTTTCTCTCTCCAGTCTGAACAAATCCCACTAGATTTCAGGGCAATTGGATGACTTTTGTGAAATTTTGCCACTTTTTCAATTTTGGCGGGAATAAGGGATATGAGCAGTTGAGGTTGAGTGAAGGGTGGAAGGAGGTGATTAATGTTATTTGGATGTAGTGGAGGAGGGGGGAACAAGGTGTGAGCTGGGGGGATGGAGAAAGAGTGTTGCAGAGGTGAAGCAGGCATCAAGTGGAGAGGAAATGAGTTTGGCGCGTTTGGTTGTTAGTCAAACCATGTTTGACCGGCTATTAATATAAAAAGGGGGGGTCAAAATGGTAAAGTGACAGGGGGCCAAAATGTGAAAGGGTCCAAATTAGGTTTAAGACTTTAATAATTAGAGGGACCAATTGTGTAAATCTGAAAAATGAGGGGCCTAATCTGCCAATCTTGCAAAGTTGTTCCAAGGACCATAAATGATAAGTTTCAAAAGTACAGGGACCAAATCTGTCATTCTCCAATTTTCTAGGGGCCAATTCTGCCAATTTTCAAACTTGGAGGACCATTTTTGTAATTTTCTCAAACTTTTGACATTTTTCACCAAAGGACTAAATTTTACAAGTTATGATTTAAAAAGGACCTTTGGTGACTTTTCTTTTGAAATTTTGACTCAGGGACTGTTTTTGACAACTTTTGAAACTTGGGGGACTGAAACTGCAATTTTTGCAAATTTAATATGTTTTTCATCTGATTTTGATATTTTTGCATTTAAAACACATAAAACACTGATTTGTGATATTTTGATCATTTTGATGTGTTTCTGAGTGTTTTCAGATGATTTCGCAGTTTATTTTGTACAAAAATGATGAGTATTTATACACTCATCACATGCAGTAGATACAACTTCTGCCCATAAGTAATCTGGAAGTTTAGCATTGATTAACATTGTTCTTGCAGCTTCCACTAATGTTCGGTTTCGTCTTTAAACAACTCCGTTTTGTTCGGGTGTACGTGCAATAGATGTTTGATGCTGAATTCCCACTTTCTCATAGAATTCACGAAGGGTTTGGTTACCAAATTCAGTTCCTTTGTCTGTTCTGATTAGCCTGACGGTGTTGCGGAGCTGAACCTGTATTTTTGTGAGAAAGGTGATGATCATTTGTGGAGCTTGGTTTTTGCTTCGAAGAAAGTAGACCCAAGTCCATCGTGAATAGTCATCAACAATTACTAAGATGTAGCGTTTGCCATTGATCGTTTGCATGCGCATCGGGCCACACAAATCCATGTGAAGAAGATGAAGCACATGCTGAGAGATGTGTTCCACCTTTGAAGGAAAATGAGCACGAGTGCTTTTCCCTTGTTCACAGGCTGAGCAAAGGTGATCTTTTGAATACCGGAATCGTGGGAGACCTTCAACTAGTTTGTGTCGAGCAAGGTTGGTGATGGTTTGAAAGTTTAGATGTGAGAGACGACGGTGCCATAGCCAGGATTTTATTGATGTTGCCTTTGAAAGTAAGCAGATGGGAGATGAAGCAACCATGTCTTGCATAAAGATAGTGTAGAGACTAGAATTACGCGAGCCAGACATAAGGTCGTTTCCTTGTAGATCACGAATGAAACAAGTTTTCTCCCAGAAAGCAACCTCCAAATCTCCATCACAAAACTGACCTACTAAAAACAGATTATGACCGAGGCCTTCCACATAGTAAACCCTGCTGATTTCGATGTTCCCATTGACATAATCTCCGTAGCCCATGATAGCTGCGAAGTGATCATTCCCGAACCTGACAGTGCCAATGAACTTTGCAATAAAGTTTGATAACAGTTTAAGGTTTCCTGTCATGTGTCGGGAACATCCGCTATCAACAATCCAGAGAATGATTTGTATCACCTGCATTACACACAGACGACACAGATGGAATAGAAGTAGATGTGGAACCTGAAATGTTAGAGGGTTCCGAAGCAGGTATATTAGACATGCACACATTAATGATTTTAGGCATCCATTTAAATCCTAGTGTGTTATATATCCATTTCTGCCATCTATAACTACTCTTTGCTTTAGTCTTAGTGAATGCACTAGGTGGTACTACATTCTTAGGAGATGAAACTGGAGCTACAGGGACAGTAATGCTTGCCTTAGAATCGACAGAAGGCGGTCTACCAAGCACAGACTTAGAATGATTAGTGGGCCTAGAGGTATTCCGATTCTTAGGATTCCGTAAACGAGAGATTATAGCTTTAGCAACACATTTGTCATGACAATCTGAATTCATAATTTTACGACAAATAACACAAGGTGCATCAGACTGAATATCAAAAGTGCTTAAAGGTTTAGCATTCGTTACATCACTATTTCTATTACATTTGCCAGATGCAACATCTATAGTGAAAGCAACGTGAGTCTTATTCATAGTCCTAGGGTGTTCTTCTACTTTAGCATTCCTTATTGATCTTTTCTTAGGTCGCAACTTCATATTCTTCGATTGAGTGCTCCTAGGCTGTGAAGTGCGGACGTTTGGAAAAGATGCAACTATTCCTGTTGCAGTAGAAGGAAGCACGTTAGCAACTTGTGATTTGGCAGTAGGGATTCTAGGTGCACAATTACTGAGTGTTACAGGTGCTAATCTCTTAATGATGGTTGGCGGAAGTTGTTCATACTTTCCTAACATTTCTCTTAACTTAGAGATAGTGTGAATCAAATCTTGATTTTTAGAACGAATGTTACCAGCAAAATTCATGACATCTCTAGTATGAGCAAGATAGTGATCAAGTTCATTTGATGCTTCATGACGAGTCTTATTGAGTAAATCAAATATGACACCATATTCCTGTTTAACTTTTACAAGCTCTTGTTCATATTTTGAGATTTGACCTTTCAAAGACACGTTTTGATTATCTAGTTGCTCAATTTTAGGATCAAAAGATTTTGTTTGCAACTGAGCGATTTTCTTTTGAAAACTGAGTTGATGATTGTGAATGTCTTTTTCACACCAATGAAGACGACATTTTGCATTGTAAAGTTCGTTAAGTAATTGTTTATTTTCAGCTTTTAAAGACTCGATCTGAAGCACAGTATCAGTATTCTCAACAGTTACCACAGTGTCAACATAATCAGCAGAGATATAATCAGATGCATGTGGCAAAGAATATAATAACACAACATTATGGATATCAGCACAGATATCATCTTCCAAGAGTCGATCAACATCTTTTCTCAACAGTTTCTTTTTACGTTTAGTATTAGACATAGATGTTTCAGTTTTCTCGAAAACAACCTTCATTACTCCAAGTTCCTTATGAAAATCCTTTTCCCAAGCTAATGCACAACTTTTCAAATTTTTAACGTTAGGTAAAAGATTTTTCTGAAAAATGTCTCTTTGTTCTCGCGCTAGAGGCGATTGAAAATGATCAATTTTGATTTCAGAACGATATTCTATCTCCTGTTGTAAAATTTTGAGGTCAGCCATGAAAATGCCAAAATATCGAAGAATTTTTCGATTTTCAGGTTTTGAGTTTACTTCACTGATGGAAGGTAAAGGACCATAAGTTTGTGCATAATCTGGTTGGGGATTAACATTAGAAGACTCAGGTGTTTTGATGATAACCCTTGGTGTGTTAGAAGAATCCGTTGGTGTGACGAAAGTGACCGGTTTTGAATAATTAAAAGGTTTGTTGTAAACAACAGTTTTTAATTTTGATCGACTCTCGTCTTCTGCATCTAATTCCTCTTGACGATGGTATTCAACAACACTCATAACAGTATCATTAATTTTATATTCTGCACTGGAAACTTCAGGATTTGGTTTGAATGTTTTTAGTGAAAGCTTTGGTTTGTAATCAGCTAGATTTGGTCCATATCCTTTTGGATTGGGTTTTAACGTAAACTTTTCAATAGCTGTTACTGATTCACCATGTTTGTAAACAACAGTTTTAAACTCTTTGATTTTGTTTTGCAAGCCGATAATTTCTTCAAGAATGTCATCTACCCGATTCGTTGAATGCTTTTTGTATGCGGAGAACTGTTTTTGACAAGTTAACAACTCAGCCTTAGCTTTTTGATTTTCCAAGGTGAGAGCGTTAATTTGCTTTTTATGTTCATGTTTCAGTTGTTCTATTTCAGACAACAAAGCATTCTTCGAGGCGGCTAGATCACGCATCTGTCTCTCTAAATATTTTTCGTTTTGATGAGATTTAGCAAAAGCGGCTTCAAAACCTTTTTCACGGTTTTCTCGAGTTTTGAAAAAGTTGAGTTGCATTTGTAAGCATTCAAAATCCTTGGTTAACAGTGCATTTTTACTTTTTAAGTCCTTATTTAAAGCATAACATTCCTTCATTTTGATTTGATGGTCTTGAATTAAACGAGCAAAATCTGGATGAGGCAACAGTTCGGCTTGTTCAACGTGAGTCTCAACATGATCATTATTTAGATCCTCAAGTACAACCACGGAGTCAATTTTATTATCAAAGGAAACCATAAGGTCATCTTGATCGTCAAATGTAACTACAGGGTTTTCTTGAAAATCGTCAGAATGAGATGTAGATAACTCATTTTGAACAGTCTGAGCCGTGCTGGATTCAGATATTGGCGGAGATATGAGTTCAGATATGATGATGGTTTGTTCGGGTACCTGAGACAAGCCATCAGTGTCATACACTGGGCCTGTTTCACTCATGTGTAATTCTTGCATATTAGCCATCAACATAACAGCTGCATTGGCCTGCAAGTCCTCCATATCATCATCTGACTCTGCATCTGCCATAAAGCTCTGTTCTTTGTTTGTGACAGATCCACCAGCTTCATCCTTAAGAGCCAAAAGAAGAGCCTCTTTGAAGTAAGCACTGCCCCTAGTCCTTGGCTTTGGGCATGCATTAGCCAGGTGTCCCTTCTCATTGCAGTTGTAGCATCGAAGACCATTCAACCCATTTTGAGCATTTCCCTGTTCCACTACTTGAGCTCTGTTGTTATTCCTTCCCATAGCATTAAACCCTTGACCACCTCCCATTTGACGACCATAACCACGATTCTGAACTTCAACTCGTCCATTGTTCACAACAGCCTGATTTCGTGTATTTGATGAGGAACGAATACGATTGTTGGATTTGTTGGTATAACGGCTAAAAGCATTAGCAATCATAACGAATCCCTGTTGCAATGCTTCGAATGGATCGGATTCCTCATTAGTTTGACTATGAAGTGCTTGATCATTGTTGTTGTTGTAAGGAACCAATTGATTTTTGTTGAGGTTGCGGTGATTGATCGTTTGGTGTGACTGAGGCAGTTGGTTGAGTTGCTTGTTGAGGAGGATAACTTTGTTGAGCATATAAGGCAAGTTGTTGATTTTCCGGATGTGTAGGTGGAGCAATTTGAGCACGGAGAATCCTTTCCCGATCAACTTCCTTTTCATGAGGCTTCAAGTAATCGTACAACAATCCATATGTAGAATGATGCATATTCTTCGCTTGACGGAGAAAAATGACATACTTCTCCCATTCAGGACCAAGACTACTCAGGAACTTAGTATTCACTGCAATTCTTGGCATGATGATGTTGTGTTTATCCAAATCATTGATGATGTCTGAAAAACGATGATGATAGGACTCTAGTGTCTCTCCAGGTTCAATCATGAAGTGTTCATAAGCCAAGTAAATTTTGGATTCCAAATCCTCCTGATTGAGTACCGATCCTTCCATAAGAAGACGAATATGATCCCACATTTTCTGTGCAGTCTTTTGAGCATCAACACTACGAAGAATTGGGTTTGGTAATCCTAAAAGGATATATTCCATTGCAAGTTCATCTGCTTCATAGTGTAGAAGTTCTTGAGGATTCAAGTCTGTAACAGTAGCAATGTTCGTTTGTTCATCTCTTGGTGGAATGGCATTTGGATCTCCGGGTACAATGACAGTAGGCATCTCAAATGGACCTTCCAAGATAACCTTCTTTAAGAACTTTCCATGTGGCTTCTTCAGATCACAAAACCTAAAGAACCTTATCACCCATTGATCGTAGTTTCCTGGAGTGAGCATTGGGGGTCTATCAAGTGATCCAGCCTCATGAATTGATTGTTGGTTGCTTAAAGCTTCACACATCTTTGCAAACCAAGTGGGTTCCTTCATAGTGTTCCTTGATGGATGTTGATTGAAGTCATTGGTGTAGGGTTGAACTTGAAGACTTGGCGGTGGTTGAACCATTTGTGGTTGGGGAATTGCACCAAGTTGTGGAGTATGTTGTTGATTAAATTGTTGCTGATAAATTGCTTGTTGTTGATTCCATTGTTGCTGTTGTGGACTTAGTTGTTGTTGTCGTTGAGGATAAGTGTAAGGGAAATAGTTAGAGTATGGTGGTTGAGACATGTTGAAATCTTGTGTTGGTAAAAATGGATCTTTGTAGTCGAATGAACTTTTGATGAAGAAGTATCCTTAGGCGTAGAAATCACAATATCCAAGTAGCACTTATGCGTAAAAACACCAAAGTTACGCGTAACAATAAGGAGTTACGCGTAGTTTTAGCTTACGCGTAAGTAAGGAAAAGATGGTAAAGTTATGCGTAGACAAAAGTTAGGCGTAGAAAGTTAGGCGTAGGATTATCTTATGCGTATGACTAGACTTAGGCGTAAGAAAAATCTTATGTGTAGGATTTCTACGCGTAAGCTTATGCTTATGCGTAATTTTAGGGTTTTATCCCAAGTGATCTTTTACACTTCACAGTGCAAAAGATATCCAAAGTCGACGTATTTTCAGGCTTATCCAAGCAAGAAAACATGGAGTAAACCATGAAAACGAAGATTAAACCAAGGAAATACTTACGCGTAGTTTTAGGGTTTCACTACGCGTAGGTCTACTCGTAAATTTGATTATGCTCAAAGATGTTTCTAAACCAGTTTTTGTGTGATGAAATAGCTTCAAGATCACCAAATAACACAAGAGTGTGAGATTTGATGAACCAAATCTTCTAAAACAGTTACGCGTAGAACTATACCCACGAATAAAAACTAGCTCAAAAACAATGATCTACGCATAAAGTTCCAAACTTTTTGCCAAAAACATGTATTTTAACACCTTAAAACGTTGAAAGTACAAGAATCTTGGATTAAAAAGTGTAAAAAACAAGTTTTTAAGCGAAGCAAAGAATACGTAATCTTTACGCGTAAGACCCAAAACCAAAATCTTCAAAACAAAAGTGTGCACCCAACTATTTGGCGATTGATACCACTGTTAGGTCACTAGTTTTACAAACACAAGTAATATAGAAAGAGATAAGGCGATTGAACAAGCAAACCAAACACACACACAATATTAAGGACGGTTATGCGTAGGTATGTGAAAGAGAGAATAACTTGAACAACCAACCTTCAAATGAAGGTTAACAAGAGTATTTATAGGAGGAAAGCTAGGGCAACACTCATAGTTTCCATCCTTTCGTTAATGGACTAAGGCCTAGGCTCATAGGCCTTCTACACAAGCCTAAGGCTAATTACAAACATAAAGACCATAATAAAGCTAACTATTACATATTAATTACTAACACTTGATTATGGTTTAGGAGTGATTCCAACATGGAGAAAGCGTTCCAATACCGAAAGGTGTTTGGAATTTGACCGCGGCATGTATGGTGGAGACAACGATACCCATCTTCTGCATTGCTGTTCTCCCTATCAATAGGTTATAGGGAGATTCAGACCTTACGATCATGAAAACCAGGGTTTCTGTTCTTTTTAGCCTTCCTTCTCCAATCGTAACCTCTAGAGGGACTTCTCCCAAGGGCCATGAGTGTTCCCCTGAGAACCCTACTAAGGGTACCTTCGAATCCACTCTCTTCGACCTTATCGAAGGCTTGAGCTTTAGAAAACAGCGTTCGTAGATCACTTCACAGGAGCTACCACAGTCTAGGTAGGCTCTGTTTACTTCTCTGTTGGAGATCAAGACCTTGATGACCACGAGTTTTTTGAAAGAACTTTCCCTGTGACTGAAGGAAAGGTGACATCTCCTACTCCGCATAGTGCTTCCTCCGCTTCTTTTCTCTTTAAACCAGAATCATCCTTATACACCATGAGGATAGGTGCTTCGGTAGGTGTGGTGTCTTTCCCCAGCTACGTGTCGGATATATTCTCTTTACCTTTCTTTATACCTTTCACCAAATGTCCCAATTGGCCGGACTTCACGGCCTCTTTTATCTGTTTCTTGAGCTCTATACAATTGTTGGTGTCGTGTCCGTAATCGTCGTGGAAGTAGCAGTATTTGGAAGTATCTCTGGGCCTTCATCTATTTGCCAAGCGAGGAGGAGGATCAAATGTCTTCGCAGCCTTTTCTGTAGCTAGTATCTCCCTTGGAGATTTGGACAGATTAGCTAAGAGACCGTGGTTGATGTTTTTATGGTATGGTGTAAACCTGTCCCTTCCTTTGTGTTTGTTATTTGACCCTTCCCACGAAGGATGCTTCGAGGCCTTGCTGTAACTTTCTTTATTTTTGATCGGAGCCCCGTTGGTAGACACTTCTTTGGCTTCGACCCAGGTGTACGCCGTCTCCACTAAACCCTTATAAGTTGCAGGAAGATCAGTGGAGAGGAATTCAACTAGACTTCTATTTCAAAGGCCATGCACGAAGCCTGAGATGCGTTGGTCTTCGTGCAAGCCCATTATCTGTAAGGTTTCATCGGTGTATCTGGTAATGAAAGCCCTGATGCTCTCATTTTCCTTCTGCTTGATGTTGTGCACTGTGAGGTGTGTTCTTGTAAACTTTTTCTGTTGGCTAAAATGTGATCTAAATTTGGCCTTGAGATCATCCAAATTTACAATGCTACCTGGTTTTTGCCCATTCCACCATATACGAGCAGAGTCTCGTAGGGTATATGTAAACATGTGGCATGCAGAGTCTCGTAGGGTATATGCTACCTGCTAGTCTCGTAGGGTATACGAGCAGAGTCTCGTAGGGTATACGAGCAGAGTCTCGTAGGGTATATGCTACCTGCTAGTGCATGTTTTGTAAACACTGCTAGTCCATATTTATGTCCTGCTAACCTTAACAAAGTGTGTAGTGTTTGGTTTGTGTTTGTGACATGCAGGTTTGAAGAAGCTTTGTACAATTGGATCTGTTGGAGCTTTAGGAGTAGCTGATTAAAAAACAACTAGTATAAGTTTGAAATTCTTCAAATCAATGCATGATCATACTAATTTTGACAAAGATTTTGCAGCGGAAGTCTTGGTCAAAGGATTGGAGTATCAGTGATGTTTCCACTGCTAGTTTGATCTATCCACTGCTAGTTGTGGTCAATCCACGGCTAGTGCAGTTTTGATGAATATGGAAACTACAGGGGCTGTTCTGAAACATTCTGGAGATAACGTATATAATCCCCAAATCACTGCCGATCATTTAATTGATCTTTTAAACACTCTCAATTGGCGCTCTTCACAAACCCTAACCACTCCCAACTATTATTTTCACTAATCCCACATCTTATTCACTTTCAACTCACAATGGCAACTGAATATTCCACAACCCATAACTTAGTTGCATACCTAGTCAAGAACAACCATTCTGAAGGCTTTCATTATATGATTGATTTCATCAAACACTGTCCCATTCACTATGCTTTAACTGTTGAACCCATCCTTGTTAAATCCTACATTCATCAAATTTAGTGGACTGCTGAAATCCAAGAAAGGAATGGAGTAGAAGATGTTAGGGCTGTTGTTGATGAATAAGAGATTCTTGTCATAGAGGAGGTGATTAGAAGTGTTTTGAAGCTTCAGGATGCTGAAGGTGTTGTTAATCTGACTAATGATGAGATTTTTGAGGGATTAGAGAGAATGGGGTATGAGAGAAGAGGGGATCGTATAAAGTTTCACAAAGGTATGTTTTCTCCCCAATGGAAGTTCTTAATTCATACCTTGCTCATGTCTGTAAGGAATAAAACAACTGGATTTGATGAATTTCCCTCTAAGATTGCGACTGCTATCATCTTTCTATCTCAAGAAATAGTTTTTAATTGGTCTAGAATGGTTTTTGAGGGTTTTCAAAAGAACATTAAGGAAAAGGGAAAATATTATCTATATCCTAGGTTTGTTCAGTTGATAGTAGAGAGCCAGATACCAGAACCTATTCCTCATAATAGAAAGTATGAAGTGCTTCATATGATTCCAAAGGTATTTGCTCATTTGAAGAAAAAGAGTCTAAATTTTTCAGGGACCATTAAACCTTTGTTTCCTCACATGCTAAACCTGCCAGAACTTATAGAAGAGGAAACTCCACAACCTAACCCATCCACTGCTACCACATCTGATCCCACCGCTAACACATCTGAACCCACTGCTGAACCCTTACCCTCAACAACTGAACCCCAAAGGTCTTAGTTACCAGATGGAGGAAGAAGGGCACCAAGCTACCTCAGGCTGGTGTTAGTGGTGTAGATCATGAGGCTGTCACAGGTGTAGGTGGTGACATGATTGGAAGGGCTTCCACTACTGACTCAGGCTTCGATGTTGAGCAGGGCAGTGGAATCATAAATAAAACCCAACCTTTG
The DNA here is from genome assembly GCA_019973895.1 of Chrysanthemum seticuspe. Lineage (NCBI taxonomy): Eukaryota > Viridiplantae > Streptophyta > Magnoliopsida > Asterales > Asteraceae > Chrysanthemum > Chrysanthemum seticuspe. Next base: position 185,132,860 of record BPTQ01000009.1, read on the forward strand.
GCAACTCCTAATGTGGAGAGTTCTCTTGGGCTCAACACAGGTGGAGGAACCCCCAGCCAACTAGCTAATTTGGGGGCATGGATGTTCAGGCTAGATCCGATGCCATGTTTACTCAATCCCATGATTCACCTCTCGCAGCAGGTTACACAACTCGAAGTAATGAGTATAGTTTGGGACCACAACATGAATTGACGGGTACAGAACATGTACATGATGACATTTCCAGGGATCCACCTCTCAGACCAGTTAACACAGGTCGAAGTGGTAAGGATACAATGGAACTCTTACTTAAATTGACGGCTAGATGTACTCAAATGGAATAAAAAATCACTGGTCTTCAAGAACTTACAACCTCTCAAGCTGGAACTATTAGGATGTTGAAGCACAGGGTGTATGTTTTGGAGAGAATAAGGAGACCAGGGATTGCTGCATATAAGAGAGTCAAAAGGATGGGACAGAAGGCTAGCTCCTCAAAGGATCAGAGTTTGGAGGATGCATCCAAACAGGGGAGGATTAAAATCATAGTTTCAGGGGAGGATTTGAATTTGGATTTGGATAGTTCTGATCATGGTAATGATTATTTGGTGATCAACAAGGAGGGAAAAGAAGTGGTGATTGAAGAAACTTTGAAAGATGTTGTTGAAGAAGAAGAAGTGGTGTAGACAACAACCACTGCCAATGTGGCTGCATCCACTGCTAGTACAGAAGAAATGTTAGGATTTAGAAAATCCACTCATTAAAGTGTCGGTCACCTCAAGTATATGTAATCGTTAGAAAGCTCGTAGTCGTAGTCATTTAATATTAGTTAGTATTTAGTTAAGTAACACCGTGGAGGACGGACGGGTATTTACCCACTGTATGCCTGATCCACAACCCGTAGGAGGCGAGTCTTGTAAGAAAACTATAAATACCCTCTACCTCCCAAGGTAGAGAGTTGGAGCTTCAATACCAATTTTTCTTTGTTTCACATAGTTCCCAAATCTCTTCCCTTTCTCTCTCTAGAACTTTCTCTCTCTAAACATTTGTATACGCCTCATATGGATATGGTTTGATGTGTTTGTGAAATTCTATAAGTTACAATTGGTATCAGAGCCATGGTTTGATCACTCATCTTTCATGCTCTTTGTTTTGGTGGATTTCATAAGTTTTTTGGGGTTATAAGTGTTTAGGAGAGTTTGAATCATTTGGTCAATTTCTAGTGTTAAAGTTTTAATTTTGATTGTACTTTTGTGTTTAGGATCATCATATGTGTTTAGGTTTTGAATTGGAAGGCTTTAATCATTGTGGTTTGGCTGTTTTTGATTTATAAAGTGGGTGTTTTTAAATTTTGTACGAAGCGATTTGAGCCACGGTGTTGTGTTTCTAAGAAGCGAGTTGCTTTGTTATTGGAAGCGAGTTGGTTTATGCGACTTGGCTATTAAGCGAGTAATTCTTTAAGCGACTTGAGTTCTAAAGCGACTTGGCTATTAAGCGAGCTGTATTGAGAGCGAGTTGGTTTATGCGACTTGGTTGTTAAGCGAGTTGTCTCTGTATGCGACTTGGCTATTTAGCGAGTTGACTCTTTAAGCGACTTGGGTTTTAAGCGAGTTGTTTCTTTAAGCGACTTGTCTTTGAAGCGAGTTGACTGTTTAGCGAGTTGATACCAAAGCGAGTTGACTGTTTAGCTACTTGTCTATTGAGACTTGAACTTCTTCGTGCTACATTTTTACGGTTGTTCTTTTGGTTTAGTAAAATCCCGTGAAAGAATCAATTTCCCGGTTTAATCAAAGAATAGTAAAATCCCGTAGAACTTGTAATCATGTCTAACAACGTACTTACTATCGTTTCTACTGTAGCTGAGGACGTTCAAGCAGCTGGATCAGATACTCGTCCACCTATGCTTGACAGAACTGATTATGACTCATGGGCTCAACGAATTAGGTTGTACTGTTTGGGAAAGGAAAATGAGGTCAACATTCTCAAATCAATTTATGAAGGACCTTATCAGATTGAGACTACAAGGGACATACTTGAAACTGCTGCGGATGGAATAGTGATCTTAGGATTGGACAGACCAAAGAAGTATGATGAGCTCAGTAATAAGGAGAAAAAGAGATATGATGCTGATATCAGGGCTTCAAACATTATACTTCAGGGTCTTCCAAAAGACATCTACAAGTTGATCAATCACAACACTGAAGCCAAGGCATTTTGGGATAATGTCAAGATGCTTCTCTCAGGTTCTGAATTAACTAAGGAAGACAGAGAATCACAACTGTATGATGAATTTGAGCACTTTAAGATGAAACCAGAAGAAAGTGTCTGTCACAATTCTCAATTTCCGGTCATTTCTCATACTCCATATTCATCATTTCATAACAGTTCGTGCATGGTTTTGCATTTTTCATTAAACGTTATTTTCTTATTAAATAAACGTTATCGCGTGAGTTATTATTTTTGAACATTTAATCCATTACTTTCAAAAATGATCCCGACATATTTTTATACTTACATTTAGTTTATAAAAACTATATTTTGAGTTTACCTAGTGTTTTAAATTTATTTGGTATATAAATCGTTAAAGTTATATTATTACGACGTTTTTCTTAAAAACTACTCGGTAATTATTTAATCACTCAAATTTTACAAGGAATGTATTTTTATAATTTTTATGATATCAATATACTCTACTTTGATCTATTAAAAACTTCTTTCACCTAAGATTTCCTAAAAGCTACCATTTACCTTACAAGTTATTATTTCATAACATTTTACTTACACTTTTCTTATAATTACACAAGTATATACTTTAAAAAGAAAAAAAAATATATATATTTTTACCAAATCCCTCCCCCTTGGCCGACAAGGGGAGGGTTGGCATTTATTGAATGTTGAATTATTACTTTGATTGTATAAGACTACAATTTACCTCATTTTTACTTCATTTATCACCAAAAATTCATCAAGTGTTAGAAACTTTTCTTCTCTCTTTTGGGTTCTTCCATAACCGGCCATCAAGAGGTTTTCCAAGGGATCACAAAATTTTTCTCAAGTTCAAGTAATCACAACCTAGATAACACTCTTAATAAGGTTTTGAAATAAAAACCTAGAGTGTTTAGGCTAACCTTGTTCTTTGCACCTCATCATATTAACTTGTAAGCATATTTCTATCATTTTACATATTTCATCTTCATTTCATAGTTATTTCTTCATTTTTGGAGCAAACATGCAAGACTTGTGTTGTTTATACCATTTTTACCATTGATTTTTAGAGTTTAATATATATGGTCATCCTATAATTATTCCCTTGGTATATATTGGTCTTGATGATGTTTAGGAATCCATGACACCCTAAGAAGGTGTATGGTAGGATTAGAATAGCTTTGGAGTTGATTTGAAGGGATTGGAATAGGTTTAGTACGAGAAAAACTATTTTCGACAAGTATATAAAGTGGTCTGTCCTTATTTTGTTTTTCTGGAACATCCGACAGTTGACATGAGTTTTTGGCCTAGATAATTAGAAAATATACTTTAAAACGAATCCGTGGCCGCTTGAACGGATTAAAACGGAGTTATAACGAAGAAGTTATGGATTTTACAAGTTTGACGACGAAATATATATTTTTCAGAAAATTCAGCAACCTATTTTTGGTTTGTACGAGTCAAAAACGAGTCCTAAGCTTTACAAATTATTTCGACTTATCAAAAATATATTAGTATACTTTGATATGAAGCTAAGGACATATAATACGTAGAAAACGGATTTGAAACGACTAAGATATGCACGTTTTCATAAACTTGCCGTAACTATTATTTTTAGAAAAACTATATTATTTTTACGAGATAAGTGTTACGGTAACTAAAATGACCATGTTGACGGCTGTTTTTAACTATGATGTAGGACTTTTTGAAACGAAATGTCTTCTAGTAAAATCAAGATCCCCGAGCATATTTTTCAAAACGACCAACCGTTTGTATAGCGGAGTTGTAATAAATTATTTACGGATGCTTAAACTTTGCCGAAACTCACTTTTTACACAACAATTAGACAAAACCACCATCTTTTACCCTTATTATCTTTATGTTCGAGACCTTTATGTCGAAAACTCCTGAACTGAAACTTTTAGATTTTGATACAAGCTTTTCAAAACCGTCGAGTTCGTTTCCTAACGATCGACGTACACCATTTTACGACTAGTTTTTCAAAGCCATTTTTGTCACTTTCAAGAAATTTCCGACGACTTTATTTTACGACGAAAAGTGATAATTTCACTATAAATCATTACGAAACTATTGTAGGATGACATTTTGACGTAAATACTTGTAAAGTAATTTAAGATTGGTCAAGACGTCAAAAGAGTATTTTTTTGGACGATAAGTATTATTTTCAAAACTCACAAATGGTATAAGTAACATACGAAATGCATGCATACATTACATCATAACTCAAGTCATAACATTCATTTTAGGTCGCGGATAGTTTCCGAGTCTCACTTTCGTGCACTTCATTTTGTTAGCATATCCATCACACAGGTGAGTTCATACCCCACTTTTACTCGTTTAAATTCTTACAAACTATTTGGGGGAGATACATGCTTAAATACTTGATTCACTCTTGCGAATACTCAAACCATTTATACAATTGTGTTACAATATACTTCTTATACACTTTGGACATTATGTGTGGTTTATTGCGATATATGCTTTAATGTGCTAAACTAGTTTTCAATTATGCATCAACATACAAACTTTAGCAACTGGTTAACTCCTGCGGGAGCCGGCGGAGAGGTATTGATAGTACTATCGGGTTGACGCCCCCACCCTTGGGTCCTTGATGACGTGACCTGGGGTGAATATAATCTGTTATTCAATGAAACATAACAAACAATTTAGACTTGTCAAGAGGTTCAGTTGGCTGTGATTCTTTGCATTAAGTACATGTATATATCGTATGCACCTATGTCCTACTTACAAACAAGATTGACAATTCTATATTTTGGCAATGGGTTGTAAACACACAGGTTGCAAGTTTTGTATGGGCGGAACTTGGAACTGAGTGGATTTACAATGCCTTTGCTGCATAAACAATTTTTGAAAGGCTTTACATTTCATCACAAACTTATGAACTCACCAACCATTGTGTTGACACTTTTTAGCATGTTTATCTCAGGTCTTAAGGTGATAGCACTTCATGGAGCTTTTGGGTCGCATGGCATACATTGGAGTCTTGTGCTTTTAACAATTACCATTCGACATGTTTTGTAAACTTTTTATGTATTATCAAACCTTGTGATTTCTTGTGGTGTAAACATTAACTTATTTATCGAATGGTAAACTTTTCAAAACGTCTCATTATAGAGGTCGTTTTCTGTATCCATACTTTGTGCTATGACGTCATACCCCAATGACACTATCGTTCCGCTGCGATATTTTGGGGGTGTGACAGTGTCTATGAATATTACATGAGATTCCACAAGCTTGTGAATGACATGAGGAATATCAAAATGACCATGCCAAATATTCAGCTGAACTCAAAGTTTGTGAACAACATGAATCCTGAATGGCACAAATTTGTCACCTCTGTAAAGCTACCCAAATGATTAAAGGACACCAACTATAAGCAATGGTATGCCTTCCTTCTTCAGAATGAGAGACATGCTATGTTTGAACGAATGATTCTTGAACAGTTCAAATCTAAACAGGGAGAAACAAGTTCGTCAAATGATTCAACAGCCTTTTACACCAATGTTGGAATTACCACCAAAGCTTCTCAAGTCATACCCACGGGTAATGGTAATTACAAGCTCATTCCTGATCCAACATATAAGCCTCCAGACTCAAACACACTCATGGAAAACTTCATCAATCAACTGTCTCTCATGGTTAGTCAAAATACGAATTCCACTCCACACACCAACAATAACCTCATAACAGCATCCAATCCACACAATCAAGCTAATGTCAGATATGGTAAGGTAGTGGTGCAGAATGTGCAAGGAATACGGTATGAGCAAGGGATGATTGGAGCATGTTATGGTAATACTGGAATAGGTGGAGGATATGTGGCTAATCAGAATCATGGAAGAAATGCCAATAAAGGGCAAGCAAAGCCAATCAAATGCTACAACTGTGGTGGTGAGGGACATATTGCAAGGAACTACACATCTCCAAAACATCCACAGAATGCAGAATACTTCAGAGACAAGATGTTGCTTGTGCAAGCTCAGGATAATGGAGCAGCTTTGGATGAAGAGGAGTTGTTGTTTCTTGCAGAAGGGAATGCTAAGACATATGATGCTGATGTGGATGAGCAGCCAATTCAGGAAATAGGTCACAATCATCAAAATGCCTTTCAAGTTGTAGATTGTGATGCATTTGACTCTGATGTCGATGATGAACCTACTGCCTAGACAATCTTCATGGCTAGCATCTCACCTATGGTCTCTCCAAAGGTCTCATCACCACAATAGGCTGGTCCATCCAAAGAATCAATCATCTCAGAGGTATTAAAACTATATGATGAGGTGGATGAGAAAAAGATACATAACGAACTACAATCTCTTGAAACTTATGAATCAGATATTGATAATGAGGGTAATAGTAATTGATGATGTACCCTCCGAGTAGCTCGAAGGACACTCCTCCGAGACGTGTCTAATCCCTTCCATTCGAAGGCCCAAGTTAGGATTCCAAAATATCCATAGGCGTCAAACCATTCGTTATCACGAAGGTTACCTCAGGGGAATTCGCCATTCGAAGCACTAAGCCCTTCGGGGTAAGGTTGACGAAGGAGTAATGGATAGGGAAACCTCCTGACTTGATCAAACCCACGATCTCCCTCTCTTTCCTGGCTTCCCCGCCAAGCTTGAGAACGTGGGTCACTAAGCCCTAGTGGTTACCCACAATCATAGGACGCCCCCATGATCTTCGACATTTGCGCAGAAGTGCCTCTAACCCTATTTCTTCCACTATAAATAGGTTGGACGGGAAATGGATTATGGTATGCTCTTTTCACACTCATCTCTTTACTTACACACACTTATACAACCATAACTCATACTTACTCTCACGCCGGAGGTGGTTCGCAGGGTCCTACCCCTGCGTAATCACTTAACGTAGTGTTTCGTATTTCTTATTCTCAGGTGAAAGGCAAGTCTTGGCTGGAACATACACCCCTCATACCTTTGATCATCATCGAAGCCTGGTAGTGCAATCTTTTGTACAATCAGTGGCGCCATCCATGGGGCCACTTCTATTTGTCCTGTAATCACCCAGTCCTAAAACCCTAACCGACTACGCTACATTTCCGGCATGGAACCAGGAAGAGAAGATACACCTCCACCAGGTTTCTCTACTATGGTCCCTCTCAACACAACCAACACCGATAATCTCGCCCCCATAACGGCCTCAACCTTTACCACACGATCTCATTTAGAAACCACTCTCGTACATCACGCCTCAACATCCGCTAACCCTATTCTAGATATTAGCCCCACCTTCGTTGAGGCAAACTTTGAAGCCTTAAAGTCTTTACTAAGGGCTCATAAGAGGCAGATTCGCAACAGTGAAATGCGAAGAGAGTTGGAATACTCCAGTGAGGAGTATGATGAAGAGATTGAAATAGAGGAGAGGCCTCGACCGGTTAGCAGGGGGTGCTCGGCCCTACGAAATGGTTCTCCTTCCATCAGAAGGCCAAATGGAAGGACCGTGGGTTTTGAGGAAGGTCCCGGAGGAAATCCGGGAAGAAGGGAAAGAATGCAAGGTGAAAGAAGGAGCGAGAACTCTAACGGAGGAAGCAACCCGATAGGGAATGGAGGGGTAAACCTACCCCCTCTCTTAGCTGCCCACTTATGAAGAGAAGGGATGGGGGCTCTGATACCCCCATCATATGTTTCGAGTGTCGGAGGCCCTCCTCCATACTCAGGTATGAATCAGTTACCTCCCCCGGGAATGAATCCCTACCTACCTGCTCAAACCTATAACACCTATCCTCCGAATGGTTCTCTCCCCAACCAGAGTTACCAGCAAATGCCCTATGGACACGTTCCTACGCAACCAATGGGTGTAAACCCTTCGTACCAACCTTATACTGTTTACCCTGCCTATACACAGCCATTTCCTAACCCATATAACCCTACACCTGTTTATCCACCTCCATACAACCCATACTACACTGAAGCCTCTGGAGCTTGTACACCTTTCATGAAGTGGATCGAAGACTACCCTCTACCTGACGGTGTAAAGATGCCTACTCACATAGGCACCTACGATGGAAAAGGCGATCCTGATAACTTCCTACACCTGTTCGAAGGCGCTATCAAGATGCAAAAGTGGGTCATGCCCGTATCATGCCACATGTTCACTTACACGCTCTGAGACTCTGCGAGAATATGGTGGAATGGACAGAAATTGGGAAGCATTGTAAGTCTAGATGACCTTAAGGCTAAGTTTCGATCACACTTTAGCCAACAGAAGAAGTACACCAAGACCCATCTAGCCGTGCACACCATCAAGAAAAGGGACAACGAAAGCACAAGGGCCTTCGTTACGAGGTACATCGATGAAACTTTGCAAATTCTGGGATTGCATGAAGATCAGAGGATCTCAGGTTTTGTACATGGCCTTCAGACGTGAAGCTTGGTGGAATTTCTGTCCACCGATCTTCCCACCACTTACAAGGCACTGATGGAGAAGACTTACACTTGGATTGAGTCCAAAGAACTAGCAGCAAACGGGGCTCCGATAGAGCAAAAGGAAGCTTCTGACAAGTTCTCTCGAGGGTCCTCCTAGGAAGGTTCTAAGAATAAGAAGAAGAACAGAGACCGCTTCACTCCATACAACAAAGGTTCGAACCATGGACTCTTGGCGAACTTGGTCAAATCTCCCCGGGAGATTCTGGCTACCGAGAAAGCCGCAAAGTCCTTCGATCCACCACCTCGGATGACAGCACAAAACAAAGCCAGGGACATGTCCAAGTACTGCCATTTCCATGAAGACCATAGACATGACACAAACAACTGCAGAGAGCTAAAGAAGCAGATTGAAGAGGCGGTACGATCTTCACAATTAGCACACCTGGTTAAGGGCATCAAAAAGGGAAAAGACAAGTTCTCCGATACCCAATTGGGTGAATGGAAGGGGAACAAGAAGGAGGCCACCCCTACAAAGACTCCGATACTAATGGTACACAGGCATGATCCAACCTTGAAACGGAAGGAAGCAGATGGGGAGCTAGGAAGCGTAGGAGAAGTAACCTTCCCTTCCATCCTGGGGCAGACACCTTCGACTGAGCCCGTGGTCATCAAGGTGCAAGTCTCAAACAGGGAGGTAAATAGAGCGTATATGGATTATGGAAGCTCCTGCGAGATCATTTATGAGCATTGTTTCCTAAAGCTCAAGTCATCTATACGCTCAAGAAGGGTGGACTCGAAAACACCACTGGTAGGGTTCTCCGGCGAGCATTCATGGCCCCTGTGAGAAGTACCATTGGAAATCACCATAGGCGAAGGCCCCTTATCCCGCACGGAGACACTCACCTTCATCATAGTCAGGTCATATTCTCCTTATAATTTGTTAATAGGGAGAACAACTATGCAAAAGATGGGTATTGTTGTTTCCACCATACATGCTGCTATTAAGTTCCAAACCCCCTTCGGAGTAGGAACTATCCATTCCAATTATGGGGCGGATAAGGGTGTATATGGTGTCAAAAGGATCAAAGAAGAATCGGAGGAGCCTCCGATAGCCATTCTAAGTTGTATAGATGCAGAAGAGCGAGTTGTAGTTAACCTTAGTTTTCCTAAACAAACGATGGTAATAGGCAAACAACTCCCGGCGAATTTCAAGGCGAAGCTCACAGAACTGTTACGGACTAACCTTGATATTTTTGCTTGGAAATATTCTGACAGGACAGGGGTACCAAGAACATTGCTGAGAGACGGACAGTCCTTCGGAACGGAGCATAAACTCTATGAGTACAAACACATTGAGCCAATAAAATAGAAAAGGAGGAGCCTAGCCCCCGAAAGAAACGCTGCAGCCTGCAAAGAAGTTGACGAACTCACACAAGCAGGCATTCTAAGGGAAGTTAAATACCAAACTTGGGTAGCCAACCCAGTAATGGTCAAAAAGAGCGACGGAGGGTGGCGCATGTGCGTTGACTTTGCTGACATCAACAAAGCATGCCCGAAGGATTGCCACCCCCTACCAGAAATTGACTGGAAGGTAGAATCCTTGGCAGGCTTCTGGCTAAAATGCTTCTTAGATGCCTACAAAGGGTATCATCAGATCCAGATGGTAAAGGAGGACGAAGAAAAGACAGCCTTCTACACAAGTAAATGTGTCTACTGTTACAGAAAGATGACCTTTGGATTAAAGAACGCAGGGGCAGCATACCAACGTCTCGTAGATAAAGCCTACAACAAACAGATAGGCAGAAATCTCGAAGCATACGTTGACGACATTCCTCCTCATCTTAGGAATAACGAACTTGTGTTTCATAACTATTTCGCTCACCTTAAGGATAGTATAGAATGTCTCTATGAGATTGTAGAAGAGGATTTCATAAATAAGCCACTTGATAGAGAAATTAGGTTTGCTTGCATTCAGGCCAAACGATCTCAGGAGCTGTTAGAATGTTTAAGAGCCCTAAATCCCTATGTGAGAAAGATAAAGCTGTGATGCCTTGTTCTATGCCTAGTGTTAAGAAAGTGAATTCTAAAGTGCCTTCAAGTAGTTCAGATCCCTGCACTTCTAGTTCAGGAATGCAAAAGGTAGCCCAACCAACTAATGTTCCTATAATTCCCTCTACAGGAGTAATTAGTGACACAAAAGCAAGCGGGTCAAAGCCTCCAGGCAATACAAAGCAAGATAGGACCTCGCAAGCTAAGAATGTGCAATGGAAGAAACTAGAAGATCACCCTAGGAACATTAAGTTTGAGTTGAATAAAATGAATCGTGTTGATTCTAGTATTAGCTATAAGAGTACTGTAATTAATTCAAATTCTACTACTTTTGGCAAAACATGTAATGATGATTGCTTGTTTTCTGTTACTAATCATAAATGTGGTGTGAATGATTTGATTAATGCTGTTAAATGCCCTGTTAAGATTGTTTATGCCAAAAATCATGCTAAGAAGGCTAAAAAGAAATGGCGGAAGAAGGTTAGAAAATATTGGAAACCCACAGGAAGGAAATTTAGTAACATAGGTTATCAGTGGATACCTACTGGCCGCAAATTCAATCTTAATGAGATTTGCCCTAAATTATCTAGATCAATGCCCATTAGGAAATGGATGCCTACTGGTAGAACTATTCCTTTAAGAAGTGAACATACTTTGAATAGGTCTAATGCATACACTAGCACTGCATCAATCCTTGATGATTCCATTGTTTCTACTTCCGATGTGGGTGTTCCAATTATTGTTACTAACCAAATGGAACCCATTCTTGCATGGGGATCCCAATTATCCAGTTATCCATTCTTGTCTGTGTTCAATTGCAGATCGTTCAAATCATTCTGTGGTACCTGGACGCAGGCTGTTCCAAGAATATGACTGGAGACCGGTTGCGGCTCATGAACTTCGTGAGTAAATTCATCGAGACTGTTAGATTCGGGAATGATCATTTCGGTGAAATTATGGGTTATGGAGACTATGTTGTTGGTGCTAGTGTAATCTCTAGGGTATATTACGTTGAAGGTCTTGGTCATAACTTATTCTCTGTCGGTCAATTCTGTGATTCTGATCTAGAAGTGGCCTTCAGAAAACATACTTGTTTCGTTAGAGAACTTGATGGTGCAAAACTTTTAAGAGGAACACATGGTTCAAACCTATACACCATCTCTATCGAAGATATGATGAAGTCTTCTCCAATTTGCTTGTTGTCAAAGGCTTCAAAAACAAAGTCATGGTTATGGCATCGTCGTCTCAATCACTTGAATTTCGGCACCATAAATGATCTTTCCAGAAAGGACTTAGTAATAGGCTTACCTGGACTAAAGGATGAAAAGGATCATCTTTGTTCAGCATGCCAATTGGGAAAAAGCAAGAAGTATGCCCACAAACCCAAACCTACAAACTCAGTTATGGAAGTTCTTAATACCATTCACATGGATTTATGTGGACCCATGAGAGTGCAGAATATTTACGGGAAGAAATATGTGTTAGTTGTGGTTGATGATTACTCTCGATTTACTTGGGTTAAGTTCTTAAGGACAAAGGATGAAACTCCGGATATCATCATTAATCTTATCAAATAGCTGCAGGTTCGACTTAACAAAACTGTCAGAATCATCCGAACTGACAATGGAACTGAGTTTCTTAATAAAGAACTTAGTGTGTCTTATGAAAGTGTTGGAATCAGTCATCAAAGAAGTGTTCCACGAACTCCTCATCAGAACGGTGTAGTTGAAAGACGAAATCGAACTCTTGTGGAAGCTGCAAGAACAATGCTGATTTACTCAAAGGTTCAATGTTTCTATGGGCTGAACCCATTACCACTGCATGCTACACTCAAAATCGATCCCTAATTCACACATCTCATGGAAAAACTCCATATGAACTTGTCCACAATCGAAAACCTAATCTTTCATTCCTTCGTGTGTTTGGTGCATTGGGTTATCCAACTAATGAGGGTCAAGACTTAGGCAAACTTAACGTTAAAGCAGACATTGAAGTATTTGTAGGATATGCACCAAGCAGAAAAGGATACCGAATCTACAAAAAAAAGAACCCGAAATATCATGGAAACAATTCACGTTATGTTCGATGAGCTGATCGGTCAAATGGCTCCAGGACAACCCAGTTCTGGACCCGCATCACAACCTTCATCAAGTAGTCCCATCCGTTCTACTCCTGTACACAATCCCTCACCAACAACTCCGTATGTACCACCTTCAGAAGATGATTTGAAGAAATTATTTGATCCAATGTTTGATGAACACTATGAGCCAATTGCTAATGATCTGTCAAATCCATCAACAGAGGCTGCTCCTATCCCTGTCAACGTAGATAACCCTTCAGTTTCTATGTCATTGAGTCAAGAAGCACCTACTGCTGATCACTCGGTATCATCTTTAATTCATCAATCATCAAGTGTACATCATGGAATTGTTTCTGGCACCTATGATGGAGATAACCCCTTTACTACTCTCGAAAATGCTCCCTTTGAGAACATATTTGCTCCTGAACCAGCATCAGAACCATCTTCATCAGGAGAAAACGACTCTGCTACTTCAGTTCCTCAACAACAACCACACGAACACCTTAGAAATTGTTAGGAATTAGAAAATTTAGTCATTAAAGTATCGGTCACCTCAAGTATATGTAATCATTAGAAAGCTCGTAGTCGTAGTTATTTAATGTTAGTAAGTTGTTAGTTAAGTAAAACCGTGGAGGACGGACGGGTCTTTACCCACTGTATGCCTGATCCACAGCCCGTAGGTGGCGTTTATTGTAAGACACTATAAATACCCTCTACCTCACAAGGTATAGGGTTGGAGCTTCAATACTATTTTTCTTTGTTTTCACATAGTTCCCTACTCTCTTCCATTTCTCTCACTAGAACTTTCTCTCTCTAAAAACTTGTTAACATCTCATGTGATCATGGTTTGATGTGTTTGTGAAATCCTATATCTTACAATTGGTATCAAGAGCCATGGTTTGATCATCTCTCTTACATATCCTTGGATTTCTAGTGGTTTTATATGGTTTTTGGGGTTGAAAAAGTTTAGTGGTTTTTGCATCATTTAGATCATTTCTTGTGTTAAAGTTTGAATTTTGAGTGTACTTTTGTGTTTAGAATCATTGTACATGCTTGGGTTTTGATTTGTAAAGCTTGAATCACTGTGGTTGGGCTTGTTTTGGATTGAAAAGAATTGTTCTTAAAGTTTTCTACCTAGCGACTTGGCTCTCGGAGTTGTTTTCTTGGTAGCGAGTTACTTTGTTAATTTCCAGCGACTTGTAGTTAGAGGAGTAGCGACTTGAGCATAGCGACTTGTCTATTGAGACAAGCCGACAAACAGTACAAGTTAGTGGAGGTTCCACTTCGGCTAGCGACTTTGTTGGGTTTGCGACTTGTTTATATTATTTCTAGCGACTTGGCTTTATAGTTCTTGGCGAGTTGTTCTATTAGCGACGTGTCTACTTAGTGATTTGGTGCAGTAGCGACTTGTGTTCAGCGACTTGGGTATTAGCGACTTGTGCTTAGTGACTTGATTCACAACGACTTGAGGTTTAGCGAGTTGCTACTTAGCGACTTGGTGCTTAGCGACTTGGTTCAAGGGTTTTAGTGACTTGGTTAATATTTGTTTCTAATACGGTTTTCTCTTGATTTTGTAAAATCCTGTGAAAGAATCTATTTCCCGGTTTAATCACAAAGCTATAAAATCCCGTGAAATCTGTAAACATGTCTACCAACGTGCCTACAATCATCTCTACTGTAGCTGAGGACGTTCAAGCAGCGGGTTCAGACACTCGTCCACCCATGCTTGACAGAACTGACTATGACTCATGGGCTCAACGAATTAGGCTGTATTGTCTGGGAAAGGAAAATGGAGTCAACATTCTCAAGTCAATTGATGAAGGACCTTATCAGATTGAGACTACAAGAGACATAATTGATACTGCTGCAGATGGAACAATGATCTTTGGATTGGACAGACCAAAGACGTATGATGAGCTCAGTGATAAGGAGAAAAAGAGATTCAATGCTGATATCAGGGCTTCAAACATTATACTTCAAGGCAGTTTGGGATAATGTCAAGATGCTTCTCTCGGGTTCTGAATTAACTAAGGAAGACAGAGAATCAGAACTGTATGATGAATTTGAGCACTATAAGATGAAACCAGAAGAAAGTGTCTATGAATATTACGTGAGATTCCACAAGCTTGTAAATGACATGAGGAACCTCAAAATGACCATGCAAAATATTCAGCTTAACTCAAAGTTTGTGAACAACATGAATCCCGAATGGCACAAATTTGTCACCTCTGTGAAGCTAACCAAATGATTAAAGAACACCAACTATGAGCATCTGTATGACTTCCTTCTTCAGAATGAGAGACATGCCATGTTTGAACGAAGGATTCTTGAACAGTTCAAATCTAAACAGGGAGAAACAAGTTCATCAAATGATGCAACAGCCTTTTACACCAATGTTGGAATTACCACCAAAGCTTCTCAAGTCATACCCACGGGTAATGGAAATCACAAACTCATTCCCGATCCAAGTTTCAAGCAACCTGATGCTAATGAATTCATGGAACACTTCATCAATCAACTGGCTCTTATGGTTAAACAAAACTTGACCTTCACTCCACATACTAACAGTCTTCCCACCAACAATGAAATCAGGACTGCATCTAATCTACACAATCATGCTATTGTCAGAGATGGAAAGGTTATGGTGCAACCAGTTCAAGGAAGACAGTATGAACAGGGAAGAGGTGGAGTAGGTGGAGGATATGTGGCTAATCAGAATTGTGGAAGAAAAGCAAATCAAATGCTACAACTGTGGTGGTGATGGACACATTGCAAAGAACTGCACATCTCCAAAACGTCCTCAAAATGCAGAATACTTCAGAGACAAGATGTTGCTTGTGCAAGCTCAGGACAATGGTGCAGTTTTAGATGAAGAGGAGTTGTTATTTCTTGGAGAAGGGAATGCTAAGACATATGATGCAGATGTGGATAAGCAGCCAATTCAGGAAATAGGTCATAATCATCAAAATGCCTTTCAAGTTGCCGATTGTGATGTCGATGATGAACCTACTGCCCAGACAATCTTCATGGCTAGAATTTCTCCAATGGTCTCTCCAAAGGTCTCATCATCAAAGCAGGCTGGTCCTTCCAAAGAATCAATCATCTCTGAGGTATTAAAACTGTACGATGAAGTTGATAAGCAAGAGATGCATATCAATGTACAAACACATGTAACTAATGAATCAGATATGGATAATGTGGGTAATAGTAATATTGTCCCATATGATCAATATGTGACACAAAGTGAAAGTGTGATTGTACCAAGTGATGCATCTTTTGCAGTCAATGATGACTATGTCTTTGATGAATACACTGCATGTGCCCCTGATGATTCTGTTATCTCTGAACTGAATGCCTATAAAGAACAAGTTGCTATGTATGAACAACCTGCTAAGTTTGTGTTAACTACCTGTGAGCAGGAAATGGATGACCAAATGCGTGCAATTATTAGAAAAAGTAATTTTAGGGAAGAAATATTAAAACAAGAGCTAGATTCCTTAAAAGAAAAGCTTTCTAAAACTGCTAAGCAAAAACAAGAACTTCAAGAAAATGTGAAAGTGCTTAAGCAGGAATTTAATGCTAAGGAATCAAAACTTTTAAATGAATTTTATAACCTAAAAACTTTGAAAAACAAGCTTGAAAATAAGTTGTACGTACAAGGGAATACCATTCAGACTGCTCACATGATCACTAAGCATAGAGTATTAAGCGATAAGCATAGTATTCCCATTGTTGAAGAACCAAATCCTGAGGTAGGTAAAAAGGCTAGAGCTGTTCATAAGGTTCTATATGATGGTAATGAGATTCTTAAGCCTAGCCAAATACCATCATGTATTGGAAGCACGGAAGAGGATAGAATATTAAATGATGCATCCAGGGAGAAAATGGATAAGAAGCTTAACGATCCTGCATGTAAAAAGAATAACATAACGATCATACCCCATGATTACACTACGGAAAATTGGATCTCCCTGAACATGTTTAAGCATCAAACTCAATTAACCCCAGAACAGATTTTTTGAAAGAAAGATATGGATAAACAAAAAGTTAATGTACTTGTTCAAACAAACACTCCCCTTAGGAAAATGCCTGCAACCACTGTGTATCCTCCAAATATACCAATGCACTTAGTTCCTAGAACTATTGCCACTAATAGCAAGACCTTAATCAACTTGTATGTTGTTTATCAACTATTTGTTGATTTTGAGAAGACATGTAAGAAGAGAATCACACCTACAGGGATAACTGAAGGGGAAAGGGGTTTTGAGCAAACTAAAGAATGCTATTTAACTGAGGTCATGCCTTTCTTTAAACAATTAAAAGGTCAATTTGAGAGTCTTAAAGAAGGGATGGATTCAGATATTAAAGAAATGGGAAAGGAATTTGATGCAATGATAGTTGAGGTCAATGACTATGAGCGAGAATTAAAATATAATGAGATTGAGAGGAAGAACTTGACTACCTTAAATGAGAATCTGATTTCCGAATCAATCACTCAAGATGTGTTTTACACTGCCACGAACTGTTCAATTAATGCATCTCAATTTCATGAATTATTTGTTGCTCTGAAAGTCTCCCGTGATCGTGTCATTGAGCTTGAGAAAACTAACTCTAAATTGCATGATAAAGTTGAACAGGATGATCATGATAACCTGGTGAAACAATTTTCTAAATTGGAAGTTGAGCATCTTGCTTTGCAATTAAAATATCAACATCTAAAAGAAAATGTTAAAACCTCAAATATCAAGACATCCTTGGATACTCCTGAATTTGATGCAGTTTTTGAAATTAGCAAACGTGAAAAACAGATTCGAGCTTATTGTAACACGATCAGGAAAATGAGAACCCAAATTTCACAATTAAAGGGTGAAAAGAACAATGTGACTGGCTCCCAAATGCCTCCTCCTTTAGATTCTCAGTGTTCTCAAACTTTTCATCTTCAAAACTTGGTTAATGTTTTAAAAAAGGAAAATGAGAGTTTTCTAGAAGAAAATGAAAAAGTTAAACAACACTTTAAAGAGTTATATGATTCAATGAAAGTCACTCGTGACAAGAACAACGAAAAAATAACGTCTTTACAAAAGGAAATTGAGAATCTGAAGAGTCGGGAAAAAGGGAAAATGCCACTTGTCTTTAATGAGAATGTTGCATCGAAGTCATCTACAGACTGCAAATATACTGTGACTGTTAAATATATTCTTCCTCATCTTAGAAATAACGAACTTGTGTTTCATAACTATTTCGCTCACCTTAAGGATAGTCTAGAATGTCTCTATGAGATTGTTGAAGAAGATTAAATAAACAAGCCACTTGATAGTGAAATTAGGTTTGCTTTCATTCAGGCCAAACGATCTCAGGAGCTGTTAGAATGTTTAAGAGCAACATGTCCAAAATCCTTATGTGAGAAAAATAAAGTTGTGATGCCTTGTTCTATGCCTATTGCTAAGTATGCAAACCATTCTATGCCCAGTGTTAAGAAAGTGAACTTTAAAGTGCCCACAAGTAGTACAGATCCCTGCACTTCTAGTTCAGGAATGCATAAGGTAGCCCAACCAACTAATGTTCCCATAATTCCCTCTACAGGAGTAATCAGTGACACAAAAGCAAGCGGGTCAAAGCCTCCAGGCAATACAAAGTAAGATAGGACCTCGTAACTAAAAATGTGCAATGGAAGAAAGTAGAAGATTACCCTTGGAACATTAAGTTTGAGTTGAATAAAATGAATCGTGTTGATTCTAGTATTAGCTATAAGCGTACTATAATTAATTCGAATTCTGCTACTTTTGGCAAAACATGTAATGATGATTGCTTAGTTTCAGTTACTAATCATGAATGTGGTGTAAATGAGTTGATTTATGTTGTTAAATGCCCTGTTAGTATTGTTAATGAAAAAAATCAAGCAAAGAAGGGTAGAAAGCAATGGCGGAAGAAGGTTAGAAAACATTGGAATCCCACAGGAAGGAAATTTAGTAACATAGGTTATCAGTGGATACCTACTGGCCGCAAATTCAATCTTAATGAGATGTGCCCTAAATTATCTAGATCAATGCCCGTTAGGAAATGAACGCCTACTGGTAGAACTATTCCTTTAAAAAATGAACATACTTTGAATAGGTCATATACTAACACTAGTACTGCATCTATCCCTGATGAGTCCATTGTTTTCTATTTCTGATGTGGGAGTTCCAATCACTATTATTAAACAAATGGAACCCATTCTTGCATGGGGATCCCAATTATCCAGTTATCCATTCTTGTCTGTGTTCAATTACAGATCGTTCAAATCGTTCTATGGTACCTGGACTCAGGCTGTTCCAAGCATATGATTGGAGACCGGTCACGGCTCATGAACTTTCTGAGTAAATTTATCGAGACTGTTAGATTCGGGAATGATCATTTCGGTGCAATTATGGGTTATGGAGATTATGTTGCCGGTGATAGTGTTATCTCCAGGGTATATTACGTTGAAGGTCTTCGTCATAACTTATTCTCTGTCGATCAATTCTGTGATTCTGATCTAGAAGTGGCTTTCAGAAAACATACTTGTTTCGTTAGAGAACTTGATGGTAAAGAACTTTTAAGAGGAACACGTGGTTCAAATCTATACACCATCTCTATCGAAGATATGATGAAGTCTTCTCCAATCTGCTTGTTGTCAAAGGCTTCGAAAACAAAGTCATGGTTATGGCATCGTCGTCTAAATCACCTGAACTTTAGCACCATAAATGATCTCTCCAGAGAGGACTTAGTAATAGGTTTACCGAGACTAAAGTATGAAAAGGATCATCTGTGTTCAGCATGCAAATTGGGAAAAAGCAAGAAGTATTCCCTCAAACCCAAACCTACAAACTCAGTTATGGAAGTTCTTCATACCATTCACATGGATTTATGTGGACCCGTGAGAGTGCAGAATATTTTTGGGAAGAAATATGTGTTAGTTGTGGTTGATGATTACTCTCGTTTTACTTGGGTTAAGTTCCTAAGGACAAAGGAAGAAAGTCCAGATATCATCATTAAACTTATCAAACAGCTGCAGGTTCGATTGAACAAAACTGTCAGAATCATCCGAACAGACAATGGAATTGAGTTTGTCAATAAAAAACTTTGTGAGTTTTATGAAAGTGTTGGAATCAGTCATCAAAGAAGTGTTCCACGAACTCCTCAACAGAACAGTGTTGTTGAAAGACGAAATTGAACTCTTGTGGAAGCCGCTAGAACAATGTTGATTTACTCAAAGGTTCCAATGTTTCTCTGGGCTGAAGCTATTGCCACTGCATGCTACACTCAAAATCGATCCCAAATTCACACTTATCATGGAAAAACTCCATATGAACTTGTCCACAATCGAAAACCTAATATTTCATTCCTTCGTGTGTTTGGTGCATTATGTTATCCAACTAATGAGGGTCAAGACTTAGGCAAACTTAAAGCTAAAGCGGACATTGGAGTTTTTGTAGGATATGCACCAAGCATAAAAGGATACCGAATCTACAACAAAAGAACCCGAAATATCATGGAAACAATTCACGTTACGTTCGACGAGCTGACCGGTCAAATGGCTCTTGGACAACCCAGTTCTGGACCCGCATTATCAAGTAGTCCCATCAGTTCTACTCTTGTATACGATTCTTCGCCAGCAACTCCTTATGTACCTCCTTCAGAAGATGACTTGAAGAAACTGTTTGATCCAATGTTTGATGAACACTATGAGCTAATTGCTAATGATCTGTCAATTCCATCAACCGCGGCTGCTTCTATCCCTGTCAATGAAGTCAACCCTTCAGTTTCTATGTCGTTAAGTCAAGAAGCACCTGCTGCTAACCACTCTGACTCATCAACAAATCATCAATCATCGAGTGTACATCATGGAATTGTTTCTGGCACCCTTGATGGAGAGAATCCCTTTGCTACTCCTAAAGATGCCCCCTTTGAAAACATATTTGCTCCTGAATCATCATCAGAACCATCTTCATCAGGAGAAATCGACAGTGCTACTTCAGTTCCTCAACAACAACCTTAGAAAATGGACACATGATCATTCATTGGACAACATCATTGGAAATCCTTCTTGTCCAATATCCACTCGTAAACAACTTGCAACTGATGCCTTATGGTGCTTCTTCAACTCCGTACTATCCAAGGTCGAACCAAAAGACGTTAAAATTGCCATGAATGAAGACAGCTGGTTTAATGCCATGCAAGATGAAATTCATGAGTTTGATCGACTAGATATATGGGAATTAGTACATGCTCCTGACTGTGCTATGATCATTGCTCTAAAGTGGATCTTCAAAGTAAAACTTGATGAGCATGTCGATGTATTAAAGAACAAGGCTAGATTGGTTGCAAAAGGATACCGACAAGAGGAAGGTATTGACTTTGAAGAATCATTTGCTCCAGTTGCATGCATCGAGGCAATCAGAATCTTCCTGGCTAATGCTGCAAGTAAGAATATGATAGTCTATCAGATGGATGTAAAGACGGCTTTTCTTAACGGAGATCTTAAAGAAGTCGTATACGTCAGCCAACAGGAAGGTTTTGTGAATCCAGAGCATCCTACTCATGTCTATCGCTTGAAGAAGACTCTTTACGGCTTGAAGCAAGCTCCAAGGGCATGGTATGATACGCGACCAAAGTTTCTTCTATCTACTGGATTCAGCAAAGGAGGAGTTGATCCGACATTGTTCACCAGAAAGTCAGGCAAACATTAAATTCACGTTCAAATCTATGTTGATGATATTATTTTTGCCTCGACTGACCCCAATGAATGTGACCGTTTTTCTAAGGAGATGAGCTCCAAATTTCAAATGTCAATGATGGGACAAATGTCATTTTTCTTGGGATTACAAATTTCACAAAGTCCCGGAGGCATTTTTATCAATCAATCTAAATATGCTGATGAAATTTTAAAGAAATTTGGATTTGACACTTGTGACACCGTTGACACTCCCATGGTGGAGCGTACCAAACTGGATGAGGACCACTCAGGGATCATGGTAGATCAAACGAAATATCGAAGTATGATTGGATCCCTGATGTACCTCACGGCCAGTAGACCTGATATTTTGTTCGATGTATGCATGTGTGCTAGATACCAGGCTAAGCCTACCAAAAAGCACTTTGAAGCGGTTAAACGGGTCTTTCAGTATCTCCAAGGAACCATCAACATGGGACTTTGGTACCCGAAGGACACCGGTATGTCAATAAAAGCCTATGCAAATGCTGACCATGTAGGATGTAAAGATACACGTCAAAGTACGTTTGGAGGTGCTCAGTTTTTGGGTGATAAGCTTGTGAGCTGGTCTTCAAAGAAACAAATGAGTACTTCTATATCATCTATAGAGGCTGAATACATAGCCATGTCATCTTGTTGTGCTCAAATCCTATGGATGAGATCCCAATTATCTGACTATTGCTTTGAATTCAACAAAATCCCTCTGTATTGTGATAACAAAAGTGTCATTGCTCTCTCTTGCAACAACATTCAACATTCAAGAGCAAAGCACATCGACATTCGACATCATTTCATTCGGGAACAAGTGGAAAAAGGTGTGGTAGAACTCTATTTTGTGAGGACTGAATACCAGTTAGCAGACATATTCACCAAAGCTCTTCCTAGAGAACGTTTTTAGTTTATCCTTCCACGACTTGGTCAAAAGAGTCTTCAACCGGAAACACTCAAACGCCTTCAAGAGGAAGACGAGAAGTAAATGGTTTTCTTCATCTATCTCTTGTATATATTTTTTTCAAAAAGCAAAATAAAAAATTTCAAAACCCACAAAAGAAAATAGAAAAATATAAAATTTTCAAAATCCATAAAAATTAGAAAATCTTGAAAAATCCCAAAAGTATGGTTATTTTGCCATGTTTTTCTTAATTCAATATCATCTACGGACTTTGTGTTGACATTCAGGCAGTAACCCGTTTTAAAAGGAAAGAAAAGAGCCATGCTCAATCTTATTTTTCAAATCTCATGCTCTGATTCTTAAAACAAATGTTTGTCATCATAAAGACAAATGTTTTCTTTCCAAATCTTTTTCCGTCTAATGATTCTTCTGAAAAATATTTGTCGTCTAATGAAAACAAAATTGCTTTGAAAATACTTCGGACTCTATTTTTGAAAATCATTCGGGCTTATCTTTGTCAAACTCTCTAACACTTAATCAACAACTCATGTCATTGATTAAGGGGGAGGACGATTTCAATTCAATCAAAAATGTTATTTTTCAAACAATTAGCACGTAAAAGAGCAAGGTCTACTTTTGGAAAATTAAAAAGAACAATGTTTTATACAATTGATTCAAGACCTTGGCTAATGTTATGTTTACAAAAGATATTTATGCATGATTGGTCAATGGAGTTTAAAGTCTCAAAATCTAATCCTTATAAGTTAAAATGTCTTTCAAAAGCAAGTCACTATTCTCCTCAAAAGCTCTCAAAATTTAATTTAAATCAATAGAGATCACAACTCTCAAAGGATTTGAAAATTGTAATCGGGGGAGAATTTGTGATTTAAATTGGATTTAAACTGATAATTCGATAAGTGGTTTTATACGTGATTAACAAGCTCTCCTCCCTGCATGTGCCAAACGATTTCAAATTTTCCATGCACATGTTAAGGGGGAGCATTTATATCAAACCAAAATGGATTGAAACGTGATTGATTTGTCTCTAAGTGCAGGTTTTCCCTAATATGTGCTAAACAATTTCAAAATTAGATGCACATATTGAGGGGGAGCAAATTTTTGAAAACCACATTCTTTCCCGAAAATATCTTCAACTGTATGTGAAACACTGATTTTGATCGGGAAAGTAATGTCGATATTTTTAGAATATAATTTATCAGAGAAGTGAGTTCTTCCTCTTGCATCCATGTGTCAAACTAATTTCAAATATACGATGCACATGTTGAGGGGGGGCCGTTTTCTAAAATATCAAAAACGATTCAGGTAGAAAATGCTTTGATAATATATCACAAGTACTTGGATTGATTTTCAAATGGTTTTCAATTGGTTCCAATGGCTGATGAACAATACCAAAAAGACCGACCAAATTTACTTTATGTATGGTGATATAAGGATGGTTAGGCTAGGTATTCGTTCCCACGATCCCGCCAGAGCCGGAGGGATCTACCCAGGGACAATCCACTAGATAGTGTAGAGTTCTTAGGTATGATGAAAAAAAAAGGAGGAGAAAAAGTGAGATATGGGAAGAGTGCGGACTGAGATAGAGCTAGAACTGGAATAAACCCAACAAGGTTCTAGTAATGAAGTCTCGGTAAGCACTGAAGGGGTTGAAGAATGAAAAAGAAATAAATGTGATAAGGGTGAAAAGAAACATCCCCCCATTGTTTTCAATTTTAGGGCAGAAACCGAGTTCATTTCATATGCTACTGGCTGTTACCTAGGTAACACCGGTACTAAAGACAAGACGTCATGGACCCAGTGACGCACTGCACTAGATCTTCCCAAGCTACTCAAGTTCCCTTAAAAGGTTTTGTTTCATTCTCACAGGGGAACCTACATTATCTATCGACTTTCTCTTAGAGATGGTTGATATTGAAGAAGGAGACCCTCTCCCTAGTCTCCGGCATAGGAACCAAATGTGCACAATTGAGTCTAGAGCCACGAGATCATCTATAAATCTCATTTAGGACACAATCAATGAAGACTCTCTGTTTCACACAATGTGGAAAGAGAGATTATATTTTAGGAGTCCTACGCATTATCCTTGTGGTATTGCCAGAACATCTGAGTGATATGCTAACATATTCACAATGAAGATGGAAAGCCTTCCAGAGCCAACATCAAACAAGCTCTTGGTAGGTGGCATGTGAGATCTCTCCAATAGATTAACCATGTGACAATTGAACAGAAAGAATGGGGAGATTCAAAATTATGAATCAATCCTGGTTCAGGTTATGGATTGATGGATACCTTTGAAAAACCGGTCGTTGTGCTTAAAACTCTTTTCTCTAGCACATCGACTGTGTATTAATATTTCAAAAATAAAAGGTGTTTAGGATTGATAATTGATTTTCCTTAAAACCTTCGTTGTACTGCAAAAACACTTTATTTTGAGCAGTACATGATTTTTTTCAAATCTCTTTTCATCAATCAGTGAATCTCAATTCGCTGGTTCACTCACTCCGTGTTGTCTTCTTTGAAACGCTCTGGTTTGAGAGCAGCTAGAGCAGCTGCGAAACCTTGTCAAGGAGGTTCTTCTGAATTCTACCTGATTACAGGCATTACTTGTACTGATCAAGGGGGAACCGTAGGTCGTGTACCTCAATTCAACAAAAGTGATCAAAGAAACTTTCGTGCGCTTTATTGCTAACAGTTGTATGCAGGTACACCCAACATTTGCAGCTGATCAAAATGGAGAGGTCAATCCACAGCCGCATGCTCACACATCACATTCATTTCAAAAGAAATCATGATTAGTGCATCAATGACTCTGATATTCTCACTCCATGCTTCTACTACTATGATGAAAAGAAATCATGATCCAGAATGTGAGCATGTTGGTCCACTGTCACAACATCACATAATGTCAACACTACAATGGAAGAGTCAGAGATTTATGCAAGATGATGATCTCAAAGCTGGCTCAAAACTCATCATCACGTGGATCAGTTAAAGACCTCCACTTGAATTATCCAAACATGGAAAACATGAAGAATCAAAGACTACGGGCTACAGAGCAATGAACTTAAACAAAATCCAAGAACAATCTTAATGTAATATATGTTTGTATTCTGTGTAATTGAGGTGACCTCCCTTAGGGGGAGATTGTTAGGATTTATAAAATCCAATCATTAAAGTGTCGGTCACCTCAAGTATATGTAATCGTTAGAAAGCTCGTAGTCGTAGTCATTTAATATTAGTTAGTATTTAGTTAAGTAACACCGTGGAGGACGGACGGGTCTCTACCCACTGTATGCCTGATCCACAGCCCGTAGGAGGCGAGTCTTGTAAGAAAACTATAAATACCCTCTACCTCCCAAGGTAGAGGGTTGGAGCTTCAATGTAACACCCCAACCCGACAAGGGTAGAAGTGTCACATTTTGGTGTCATATCAGAACATACAAATAAAATATTTACAAACGGAAACCTTAAAAACGAAGTATCAAATCATATAAACAATTGACTGACGAAGAAAATACAACAACCAAAATGAAATGAAATATCAAAACAGAAACTCTTCAAAGTAAGTCCAAATAATAAGGTAACTAGGGTTGGTCCACTCAGATAATCCAACTCTCAGCCCATCAAGCCCATCTTCAAACCTAAAACCTGCCGCAGGAAAAGAAATGCGGCTGAGCTTAAAAAGCCTAGTGAACAGATATAACAAAACGAAAGCTAAATAAAAGCAGAAACGAAATGAAACAAAGGAAACTGATAACAAGGTCGCAGCAAAAAGAGAACAATGAGTCAAAGAGGATCCTACAAAACACAATTATACAGATATCCAACAAGAACAGATAACCAGGAGAACGAAGCAAAGCAAAGCATCGATGACATATATACAAGAACATACAAACCAAGCTTACAAGTACTGAAACATAAGCAAGCATAGCAGGCGTCGTATCCACAAAACATATATATGGCATGCAATCAATTCAGGAACTCAGAAGACATACAAGTCAAACAGAAATATAAAAGCAAGCGGAAGCAATTAATTAGTAAGTGAGCATGGCAATCACACAGGTCAAAAACCTTTAGTTGAAAACATAACCAGTATCATAACAGCGAAAGTACTAGCAGCAGTCTAAACATGGTAGTCACACATAACAAGTAGGAATACAGTATAAACGATATAATTGAATGAATTAAAGGCATAGCATAGAAACTAAACTAATTAACAAACCAGACGTCACAAGTTGAACCATTTACCCAATCAAACCGTAGCATAAACAGAAATGCAACATGGAAGGTCAACAACAAGCAGATAAGGATACTATCGGATAGTCATAGTCCACGAAATTAACTGAACGAAGTACACATGATAAACACACAAAACTATCGATTACACACAAGCATGGTCACCAGGAAAATCAGAGGGTCACATAACAGTGAGATCACATATCATCAGATGACAACAGGTAAATCAGATAACCATATATTAATCATATCGTAGTAGAGAAATCAGTAGTAACATAAAACATAAATAGCATAAACAAATCCAATAAACATATAATAACCCGGTACGTGAATGGAACGATAGTCTGGAGTAACGGAATGAGAGTGTAACAGATCAAAGCAATGGAATATATATATCTTGGTAGTAGAGTGAGTCATATAAGGGTACTGAGTAATGAACAATTAACGTAGCATATGGTGCGTTGGGGAATACAGAAGGTACAATATAGGTATATCAAAAGTGTAAGGGTTGTCAGAAATCTACCACGAGCCCGGAACGTATCATATCATATCATATCATAAGTAACCATTGTATTCGGAGGGGTGACCTCGGAATACCATATATAGTAGGAGGGGAGACCTCAGTAACCAATGGAGTAGCTAGCTCCCAGACTGTGAAGACACGTATTGCACACGACATCATTCACCATATAAATCATATCATATCATATCAAAACATATCTAGGATGCATCCATACGCCCCTCGGAAACATAGTGGCCAAACATATATCTAAGCTCATAATCATATAACATAATGGGGACGGTGTGTAACATCACTCGTACACACTGGAGTCATGCCATTGGTGCATCAATGACATGGTCATGGTACCTCCATGACTAGGAACACATATTTGGCTCGGGTATCAAACTGAAGGGTCAAAGCATAAACATATCATAAGGGTTTATATCAAAGGTTCATATCAAAGTCCATATCATAAGTTCATATCAGGGGTTCATATCAAAGGCTCATAATCAGAAGGTTCATAATCCAGTTCATATCATAATCTCATATCAAAGTTTCATATCAAAGGGAGCATAGCAAAGTCATAGGGAAGCCCTAATAAGAAGGCTCAGAGTAAAAGCATAACAGTTCAAGCTAGTATCGAAAGATGTATATGAATCATGAGAAACCTTAAGATGTATATGAATCATGAGAATATCTGTACCTCATTCGAAGCAAGCAAAAATAGGAAAGTAAGATCACACGATGAATCAATTCCACTGTCTGGAACCTATATGAATTTGATAACGCTTATTAAATTCAGATTACTCATTTTAGACGGCTTTCCATTTTGAGCAGGTTTCCATTTATAGTAACTTTCCATTTTTAGGTAACTTCCTATTTTAGGCAGGTTTCCATAATTAGCAGATTTCCATAAATAGCAGGTTTCTATAATTAGCAGGTTTCCATAATTAGCAGGTTTCCATAATTAGTAATCTTCCAAAAATAGCAGGTTTCCGTTTATATCAGATTTAGTCATAAATGGTATAATCAAAGTCAATTTAGATTAAAATAGTGAAAACAGGTATTATCGTACTTTAAGGGTCATTTATGCCAAACTTTACAAGTTTAGGGTTTAAACCGTCATTATTACAAAGTATAGGGTTAAAAATGTAAATAAAGTAGGATTACATGTTTTCCTTATTTAGCACCTTTAGTTATCATATTAACCAATTAGCCTTTATGTTTCATGATTTACAATACAATTCTTTATCCTTTATTAAGTCGTATACTTTAAGAAACCTTAGATTTATCTAATTACCATTTACATTTTAAGCCATACGGAACCTAACTTGATCGAGGTTATACGACCCTTGTGTGTTTATATTTTAGGTCGAGACACAACCCACCCCAAAATAATTCCATTCTACCCATTATAAAGTAAAACGAGACCCTTTTCTATTTTAGTCGATACAAACATATACGTTTCTCATTACCTTGTTTTAGTTAGCTACAAAAATAATAAAACATGTATGAAATCATACAAGGTGTAAGTTGTGAACAAGGATGGGTCAACAACAGGTCCACGCCAAGAGGTTTATGTGTCCATTTTTCATTCGACCCAAACCAAAGTAGTAATATCATGATCTTATGTAGCCATTCTTACTCAATACTTCAGGTGTTCATTTGATTTGTCTAAGCCATGCTTATTATTTTATGTAACCTGTATAGTAATAATGGTATGCGCATGGTGCAACATACACACGAACAGATTCAATAAAAGAAGGACGAGACGGAGGTCATAACAAGTTACCTTGAAGCGCGAGACCAAGACGAAGAGTACAAGATTAAAACCAAGCAAAACAACACATCCTTGGGGCCCTAGAAGGTCACGACCAGCAATAGTTTCAACCCTACGACACACCCAAACGAACCACCGAACCAAGAACGCGATTCTAGCCCCTACACCAAAGCCCACGATCCCTTTCCTTGGACTTGGAACCCATGACAATAAGGCAGCACCTCAGGCAGCCCAACAACCTTTCGTCCTAACAAAAGCCCCACGACCAGCCTCACCAACGCACCAAGACAATCAGCAGCCTCGAACCCAATCACACGATCACAAGCACCACTATCACAGCCCCTTTGCACCTTCTTTGGATCGAATGTGAAAGAAGAAAAAAATAACTTCTGCCGTCACTTTGTTTTAGGAGTTTAGGGTTTTCCTTGAATGTTTTTGGAATGCATAATAATGCTGGTGATTTGAACGTGAATATGGGGATTGGAAGGGAGGAATTCACGGCCCAAAATAAGGAGACATTTATGACTAAATCAATCCTCCCATTTACCATATATACTTAGTTAATTTGATTTGTTATATTACTTAGTTTAAATGTGTTAATAAATTTTGTACATAAAATAGTCCAAGTAATATCATAATGTATGAGATTTGTATTCATAGACAAGGAATGAAAGTAGACTAAAAATTTACTTGCATAAGTTATTTACGAGTTAAGAGTTTAACGAATATAACGAGCTTGACGAGTTTCACGAATTTCACAATTATTACTTGAGGGTAAAATAGTCATTTAACACGTTAACGATTTTAGGGTTTTACAACTCTTCCCCTCTAAAAGAAAATTTTCGTCCTCGAAAATTAAAGTCGAAGAGGTACACAGAGACGCACGAGTTTAAGGCAGACGTAGCAATCCATAGCTTCACACAAATCATAACGATTTCGGTTCCCAATCGTACAAAACATATAAGTAACAGATGTTGGTGAGAATCTCGTAAAGAGGTACAGAACTCCTAAGGGACATGAGGAGTGTCAAATAATGGTATAAGTATTATTCCATTCACGTACCAACCCCAGGCATTTCCCAAGATGTCGTATGATTTCAATACGTTCAGATTATATGATCTCGGTATTATCACGTTGATCAGGCGTCATAATACTTGCCTCACATAACAAGTCCTTATTGTTATCATATTCTGTCCCGGGTCATGACAAGCCACATAACCAATATCACAACAAAACATATCACATATAGATATAAAGTAACATACCAAAGCAGACGAGATTCATATACATACAATGTAAACTACATCAAAACAACTTACCATATCACAATGAAAGAAGGCCACCAACTTGCACAAAACGGTTCCTCATGACTCATTACTGACGATCTAAAAGAAAATCTGAGATATTACCAAAATGCTAAACGATAAAACTACACGATTCAAACCGAGTTCTGAACGAATCAAGAAAAGTAATGCCGATCAAAATCACATAGCAAGATATCAAACCACCTCAAAATGCATGACAAACGAATCGGAGTAACACAAGTTGCACCCAATCATATGAAATAGAGTAACACAAGTTGACCACGATACGCCTGAATTTTTGTAGTAGCTTCTCCGCCCGTCTAAAGTACGCCGGTCATAGTTCCTCTGCTCATACGTCTTCCAAGCGTCCACCAGTTGAATCTTGTCTCCGTCTTTGCGCCTCCGGTTGATCCCTCCAGCTCCTTTTAGCGGCATCCTGACGTCTCCGGCAGCATCACGATCGGTTGCGGCTTCTGCTTCACGAACCTCTCCAGAAATTGTTGCAGCAATGCAGGGTCGGCACCAACATCTTCGGCTCTACGAGAAATCTCCATCTAACGATCGACAAACGGATGTGCGAAGACAAAATAAACAAAATCAAATGCGAAGAAAAGAAGGCCAAATCAGTGAAGATAAAAGATTATCAAGTTCAAATCTGAACGACAATCAAAAGGAATCGGAAAAGATCATAACAGACGGAAGCCTAGTGTCTACCCAAGTCCTCACAGGTCAATCCTAAGGTCAATAAGACGAAACCTTTTCTCTGATACCATAATTGTAACACCCCAACCCGACAAGGGTAGAAGTGTCACATTCTGGTGTCATATCAGAATATACAAATAAAATATTTACAAACGGAAACCTTAAAAATGAAGTATCAAATCATATAAACAATTGACTGACGAAGAAAATACAACATCCAAAATGAAATGAAATATCAAAACAAAAACTCTTCAAAGTAAGTCCAAATAATAAGGTAACTAGGGTTGGTCCACTCAGATAATCCAACTCTCAGCCCATCAAGCCCATCTTCAAACCTAAAACCTGCCGCAGGAAAAGAAATGCGGCTGAGCTTAAAAAGCCCAATGAACAGATATAACAAAACGAAAGCTAAATAAAAGCATAAACGAAATGAAACAAAGGAAACTGATAACAAGGTCGCAGCACAAAGAGAACAATGAGTCAAAGAGGATCCTGCAGAACACAATTATACAGATATCCAACAAGAACATATAACCAGGAGAACGAAGCAAAGCAAAGCATCGATGACATATATACAAGCACATACAAACCAAGCGTACAAGTACTGAAACATAAGCAAGCATATCAGGCGTCGTATCCACAAAACATATATATGGCATGCAATCAATTCAGGAACTCAGAAGACATACAAGTCAAACAGAAATATAAAAGCAAGCGGAAGCAATTAATTAGTAATTGAGCATGGCAATCACACAGGTCAAAAACCTTTAGTTGAAAACATAACCAGTATCATAACAGCGGAAGTACTAACAGCAGTCAAAACATGGTAGTCACACATAACAAGTAGGAATACAGTATAAACGATATAATTGAATGAATTAAAGGCATAGCAGAGAAACTAAACTAATTAACAAACCAGAAGTCACAAGTTGAACCATTTACCCAATCAAACCGTAGCATAAAAAGAAATACAACATGGCAGGTCAACAACAAGCAGATAAGGATACTATCGAATAGTCATAGTCCACGAAATTAACTGAACGAAGTACACATGATAAACACACAAAACTATCGATTACACACAAGCATGGTCACCAAGCAAATCAGAGGGTCACATAACAGTGAGATCACATATCATCAGATGACAACAGGTAAATCAGATAACCATATATTAATCATATCGTAGTAGAGAAATCAGTAGTAACATAAAACATAAATAGCATAAACAAATCCAATAAACATATAATAACCCGGTACGTAAATGGAACGATAGCCTGGAGTAACGGAATGAGAGTGTAACAGATCAAAGCAATGGAATATATATATCTTGGTAGTAGAGTGAGTCATATAAGGGTACTGAGTAATGAACAATTAACGTAGCATATGGTGCGTTGGGGAATACAGAAGGTACAATATAGGTATATCAAAAGTGTAAGGGTTGTCAGAAATCTACCACGAGCCCGGAACGTATCATATCATATCATATCATAAGTAACCATTGTATTCGGAGGGGTGACCTCGGAATACCATATATAGTAGGAGGGGAGACCTCAGTAACCAATGGAGTAGCTAGCTCCCAGACTGTGAAGACGCGTATTGCACACGACATCATTCACCATATAAATCATATCATATCATATCAAAACATATCTAGGATGCATCCATACGCCCCCCGGAAACATAGTGGCCAAACATATATCTGAGCTCATAATCATATAACATAATGGGGATGGTGTGTAACATCACTCGTACACACTGGAGTCATGCCATTGGTGCATCAATGACATGGTCATGGTACCTCCATGACTAGGAAGACATATTTGGCTCGGGTATCAAACTGAAGGGTCAAAGCATAAACATATCATAAGGGTTCATATCAAAGGTTCAGAAGTCAAAGGTTCATATCAAAGTCCATATCATAAGTTCATATCAGGGGTTCATATCAAAGGCTCATAATCAGAAGGTTCATAATCAAGTTCATATCATAATTTCATATCAAAGGTTCATATCAAAGGAAGCATAGCAAAGTCATAGGGAAGCCCTAATAAGAAGGCTCAGAGTAAAAGCATAACAGTTCAAGCTAGTATCGAAAGATGTATATGAATCATGAGAAACCTTAAGAGGTAAGGTCAGAATATCTGTACCTCATTCGAAGTAAGCAAAAATAGGAAAGTAAGATCACACGATGAATCAATTCCACTGTCTGGAACCTATATGAATTTGATAACGCTTATTAAATTCAGATTACTCATTTTAGACAGCTTTCCATTTTGAGCAGGTTTCCATTTATAGTAACTTTCCATTTTTAGGTAACTTCCTATTTTAGGCAGGTTTCCATAATTAGCAGATTTCCATAAATAGCAGGTTTCTATAATTAGCAGGTTTCCATAATTAGCAGGTTTCCATAATTAGTAGTCTTCCAAAAATAGCAGGTTTCCGTTTATATCAGATTTAGTCATAAATGGTATAATCAAAGTCAATTTAGATTAAAATAGTGAAAACAGGTATTATCGTACTTTAAGGGTCATTTATGCCAAACTTTACAAGTTTAGGGTTTAAACCGTCATTATTACAAAGTATAGGGTTAAAAATGTAAATAAAGTAGGATTACATGTTTTCCTTATTTAGCACCTTTAGTTATCATATTAACCAATCA
Source organism: Chrysanthemum seticuspe (assembly GCA_019973895.1). Lineage (NCBI taxonomy): Eukaryota > Viridiplantae > Streptophyta > Magnoliopsida > Asterales > Asteraceae > Chrysanthemum > Chrysanthemum seticuspe. The sequence goes on from BPTQ01000009.1 coordinate 185,166,428, forward strand.
GCCTTTATGTTTCATGATTTACAATACAATTCTTTATCCTTTATTAAGTCGTATACTTTAAGAAACCTTAGATTTATCTAATTACCATTTACATTTTAAGCCATACGGAACCTAACTTGATCGAGGTTATACGACCCTTGTGTGTTTATATTTTAGGTCGAGACACAACCCACCCCAAAATAATTCCATTCTACCCATTATAAAGTCAAACGAGACCCTTTTCCATTTTAGTCGATACAAACATATACGTTTCTCATTACCTTGTTTTAGTTAGCTACAAAAATAATAAAACATGTATCAAATCATACAAGGTGTAAGTTGTGAACAAGGATGGGTCAACAACAGGTCCACGCCAAGAGGTTTATGTGTCCATTTTTCATTCGACCCAAACTAAAGTAGTAATATCATGATCTTATGTAGCCATTCTTACTCAATACTTCACGTGTTCATTTGATTTGTCTAAGCCATGCTTATTATTTTATGTAACCTGTATAGTAATAATGGTATGCGCATGGTGCAACATACACACGAACAGATTCAATAAAACAAGGACGAGACGGAGGTCATAACAAGTTACCTTGAAGCGCGAGACCAAGACGAAGAGTACAAGATTAAAACCAAGCAAAACAACACATCCTTGGGGCCCTAGAAGGTCACGACCAGCAATAGTTTCAACCCTACGACACACCCAAACGAACCACCGAACCAAGCACGCGATTCTAGCCCCTACACCAAAACCCACGATCCCTTTCCTTGGACTTGGAAACCACGACAATAAGGCAGCACCTCAGGCAGCCCAACCACCTTTCGTCCTAACAAAAGCCCCATGACCAGCCTCACCAACGCACCACGACAATCAGCAGCCTCGAACCCAATCACACGATCACAAGCACCACTATCACAGCCCCTTTGCACCTTCTTTGGATCGAATGTGAAAGAAGAAAAAAATAACTTCTGCCGTCACTTTGTTTTAGGAGTTTAGGGTTTTCCTTGAATGTTTTTGGAATGCATAATAATGCTAGTGATTTGAACGTGAATATGGGGATTGGAAGGGAGGAATTCACGGCCCAAAATAAGGAGATATTTATGACTAAATCAATCCTCCCATTTACCATATATACTTAGTTAATTTGATTTGTTATATTACTTAGTTTAAATGTGTTAATAAATTTTGTACATAAAATAGTCCAAGTAATATCATAATGTGTGAGATTTGTATTCATAGACAAGGAATGAAAGTAGACTAAAAATTTACTTGCATAAGTTATTTACGAGTTAAGAGTTTAACGAATATAACGAGCTCGACGAGTTTCACGAATTTCACAATTATTACTTGAGGGTAAAATGGTCATTTAACACGTTAACAATTTTAGGGTTTTACATTCAATACCATTTTTCTTTGTTTCACATAGTTCCCAACTCTCTTCCCTTTCTCTCTCTAGAACTTTCTCTCTCTAAACATTTGTATACGCCTCATATAGATATGGTTTGATGTGTTTGTGAAATCCTATAAGTTACAATAAACCACTGTTGTATCCACTGCTGCAACCACTTCTAAGGTAATTCTAACCACTGTTAGTTCAGAAACTCCCTTTGCTATCACAACCACTTCCACCATAATCACAACCACTGTCACATCACCACCAAAGTCAAAGGAAGCTGAAAAGGAGGTTCCTATACAACTGTTAATTCTAAAGCAATCTCTACCAATCCGTGAACCCATCATTTTTCCTCTTCCTACTACAATTAAAACTTCTGCACCTAAACCTTTGGGAAGTTTGAAGATTGGTGAGCCTGTAAAGACAAAAGTTGTTCAACCAGATATTGGAAAAGGTAAAGGAATTGCAGAGCCTGTTTTGAAGTTTAAAAATAAGGAAGAACAAATTGCACATGATGAAGAGGTTTCTAGAAGATTGGAAGAGAAGTTAGATGCTGAAGATCTGGAAGCTAGAGAGAAGAAAAGGCAAGAGGATGAGGAAGCTTCTTTGAGACTAATTGAAGAGTGGAACAATGAACAACCACTATTTCAAGCTTCTGAAAGGATGCAAAGTGAAATGACAGAAGCTGAATGGGGTCTATTATCCATTGACACAAGATCTAAAATGTTGGTTGAGATGATAAGAAAGATGAAGCAGGAAAGAGCTTTTAAAGATTATCAAGCAAAGAAGAACAAACCTCCAACCAAGCAAGAAAAGAGAAATCAAATGATGAAGTTTATCAGGCATATGGGGATGAATGTTTCTGTAAATTTGAGAAATTGCTCCTATAAGCAGGTTGAGAAGATTGAAACAGTATCTTATGGTGTGTGATCAACCTGAAGAGCCTATCAATCCTACACCATTAAGATCTGTTCAACCAATTGTGGATTGGCAAATTATCACGGCAAATGAAAGAGACGTGATTAAAATTACAAGAGGAGATGGATGGAAAGATCAATACTTTAACTTTGGGTGTTTTTTGTGGAGAAGTACTAAGATTGATTTGGAACAGCTATGGAAGGTCATGGATTTCAGATATGGAAAGTTTGGGCCAACAGGAACATTAGCAAGGTTTATGTGGACATCTGTGAAGAACATGTTTCAACCCAATCCAGAAGACAAATTTTGGGAAGATTGTGAGGTTGTGGAATGGATGATGTATCAGCCTTGTAGATTGCATGCTATTCAGACCACACAAGAGAAGATATTCATGTTCATAGATAAATATTATCCATTGTCCAAGAATGTAGCAAGGAAGATGCTGGAAGCCAAGCATGTACCACAGGGGACTAAACCAACAAATCCAAGGATTGACAAGTTGTTTTTGAAGATTGAGAAGATTGCTGATCTGCAAGGTCCTCTAGCCATAAAAGGCAAGCCTCAAGGAAGATTGAAAAGGAAAGCAAACAGATCTAAGGCTGCTGATGAAGAATCAGGATCTGACAAAGAGAAAGAGGAGGCTGCTGGGTGTTTGGATACATCTTCGAATGAAGACATTATGGGCTTAAAAGAAACTTGATGATTCTGATAGAAAATATCAAGTTTAGGGGAGGAATGTTGGGTTTTTGGTTCCTATAACAGGAATGATACTAAGTATGGAACCACTGCCAGAATGAATGTAACCACGGCTAGAAGGATGAAACCACTGCTCAAAGTAGACCACTGCTAGTAGAAGTCTGGAACCACTGCTAATGTATCAAAGCACTGCTAGTATTGTTTAGGTCGGTTTGATTTGTAATATTCTAGAATATCTTGAGTAGGACGTATTGTATGGAAAGTGTACTTATCTTGTAGAATACGTAATGTAGATTGTATAGGACTCCTTATCCTATGCAAGGAGGTTCTAGGTTAGAGTTAGATATAAGTGTTAAATATATCTAAGAGTCGATACACTTTAAGGTTGTAAAACCCTAATACTATTCAACGTATTCGTAAAATAATATATTGAGGTGTTTAGTGATAACTGTCATTATTCTTCTTAAGGTTAAACATTAAATTCCGCGTAGTGTTTAACAAGTTAGATTGTTTAAGTCAGCTTCTATATTAGATCGTTTGCTCAACTGGGATCAACAACAACTGCCTCATCGGCGAGTCAGTTCTTCATTTTACACACGAAATGTTGGGAACACTGCTGAGTCTTGACGGTAGATCAAGGCTCTAAGCTACTGGTCTAACTCTAGCAAGGATTTTGAAAAGATCAATATAGCTGATGTGCTAACTGTGTGCAAGTTTTAAAATTTTATAAACACGATTTTACCGGGCAATTACATTAACACATACGAGCAAGGATACTCGTTCCAAGGGATTTACGTTCAATTGTTAAATTGTTTGAGACAAAAAAAGCTTGTTAAGCCTTCCACTAAAGTGATGCTTTTATAAAAACTAAATTAAAGAAACATATACTTGTGTGTAAGTCATAGTCAATTATCTAGAGTGTTCATGAAAGTTTGGTGTAAACTTGATGCATTGCACAAATCATAGGCAACTGATTCACAATCCATGGTTTATGTTTTGTAAAAATCATTTTAAGAATACAAACACATAGGTAATCCTTTCGGTCCTTAACCTATTGATTATTCATTATAAAATCCATTTGTTTGTAAAAGATTCTTATTTAACTTGTTATTACGAACACTTTCGGCCTTTACGTGATGAAATCGCTTCTAGTCTCGTTTAACAAGTAAATATGATGAGTGTCAATCATAATATCCCCATACTAGTTTGTCACTAATGTTTTGGAATAAAACATAATAAGAAATCCTTTCGGTCCTTTATCTTGCAAATGTTATACCATCAAATTAAACAAGACTAGTCATTATTCCAACAAACTCATTAAACAAGAATACTTTACATGCATCACTTATATAAGAACACTCCTAACAATTTCCTACATCCTTACACACAAGTATATTCAAGAATTACTCCATTAAAACCATAATATAACAAAAGTAGTAACCATGTAATTCATATAATTCACAAGAATAGAAATTCATGACAAAGTTCATAAGAATACCTAAACTTCGGATTACAAGAACTAGAATAAGTGAAACTATAGCAACCACGCGCCTTTAATCGCCTTATACTACCTCCAGCAGGTTACACATCAACGAATGCTGAAAAATACATCTTTTGTGAAATGTTATGTAACATCAGGGTACCACAAGGCTATTGTTCAAATTTCTCTAGTTTGGTCAGCCTAAATGATCAGAATCTCATTGGCCTTAAATCTCATGACTATCACATGCTAATGCAAGAGTTTTTTCCCATTGTTATACGTTCAATCATGCACCCACCCACACGATATGCTATTATCAGGTTTTTCTTTTTCTTTAAATCTATATGCAGGAAAGAAATCATCTTGCAAGAACTAGATAAGATGCAAGAAGAACTTGTTGTGACTCTGTGCCTACTCGAGAAGTTCTTTCCTCCGTCATTTTTTTATATTATGATACACTTGACTGTGCACCTATCTAGGGAGATAAAATTATGTGGTCCCATATGCTTTCGATGGATGTATCCCTTCAAAAGATGTAAGAAGGTTATTAAAGGACATGTGGAAACAGAAATAGACCAAAGGGATGCATTGCTGAGGAGACTATTTCGGAAGAAACAATAGAGTTTTTTAGCGAATACCATAAAACCATAAAAACTATTGGTATCCTACATGATAAACATGTAACCAATGAAAATGAGGACGGAAAGCCATTGTCAACCGACAAATCTAGTGAAATTTCCAGAGATGTCTTTGAGAAAGCACTTTTGTATGTAATACATAATACAAATGAAATTGTACAGTGTATCGAGTAAATATTACTAACGCATGTATATTTCATTGCTTAAAATGTTCTATTAAATATAATAATCAAAGAAATTGTTTTGTTTCAGGTGACGCAAGCAAGTTCTGGAAACAACAAACCCGGGTAAACGAATAGCATTGCTGGAGAATGAGCACAGTAAATCTTTTGCTAAGTGGTTACGCGAAGAGGTAATTACTCGTATGTTGTTTATAATTGTTTGTTTGTTGCTAAATAGAAGTGAGTTGAGATAAAATGTGAAGTGTGTTTTATTGATAAGTCCTTAACTAGTGTTTATGATAAGCTATATAAACCATTAGGTGTACCATTCACCTAAAAAAAACTATTAGCTACAAGCTCCAAAACCAATAATAGTAGTCAATAATTAATAGCCAGCAACTTTTTCAGTCATATAACCTAGCATCATAATTGTCCCTCCTATATATGATGTTAGATAGAGGTCCACCAGCACATCATTTCATTATCCCAAACACTCATATTCTTTAATTGTTTGTTTGTTGTTCCTGTAATTTAAAGGTAATATATACTTGTAATGAAATTCAGGTTGAGAGAGTTAGATATATCCAAAGATAGTGTATCAAAAACTGTGAGGTGGATATCATTTGTACCACGCGCTAGCATAGTGAAATACGAGGCATATAACATCAATGGGTATACATTTCGTACAAAAAGTAATGATGGCATAGTTTACCAGAACATTATGGTTAGTGTTGAGGCAGTAGATCTTCACTTCTCCAAAGAAGTTGCAACCACATGAAAAGCATTTTATTATGGGGTTTTACAAGATATATGGGTTCTAGATTACCGTTTCAAGCAAATTCTTCTTTTCAAATGTGATTGGGTTAATCAAAAAACTGGTGGGGTCAAACACGATAATCTTGGTTATACATTGGTAGACCTGAATAGCTTAGGCCACAAGGGTGATCCGTTCATATTAGCCTCACAAGTACGATAAGTATTTTATGTGAAAGACCAGATAGATAAAAAAAATTGTATATTGTATTTAAAACACCTACCAAGAATTACAAAGATACATATGACAAAGTTGTGACAACTCGCAATTTCAGGTCATTTCTCAAAACAATTTATGCTTCACAATTTCAACATTTATCGTAAACTTGGTTTACTTGTTCCAAATTCGCGTAACCTTAAAGGTTTAGCGGTGAATTCATGATCATAACATCACGTACATTTCATATGGACTAAGATTAGTCTACATTTCATTAACATCATTTGCATCACGTTAGTTCATTCATGACATTGCATTTCACTTGTATCGCGTAATTTTTATATTAAATAAACGTTATCGCGTGAGTTATTATTTTTAACATTTAATCCGTTACTTTCAAAAATGATCCCGATGTATTTTTAAACTTACATTTAGTTTATAAAAACTATATTTTTAGTTTACCTAGTGTTTCAAATTTATTTGGTATATAAATCGTTAAAGTTATATTATTACGACGTTTTCTTAAAAACTATACGATAATTATTTTATCACTCAAATTTCACAAGGAATGTATTTTTACAATTTTTATTATCTCATTACATTCTATTTTGATCTATTAACAATTACTTTTACCTAAAAATTTCCATTTACTTTACAAGTTACATTTAACTATACAATTTCACTTACACCTTTTATTACAAATACATACTTATACATTTTATAAAAAAAAAATATAGATAGGAGACACAATCCCCCCATAACCGGCCTATGGGGGGGGGGATGTATCTTAAGTTGGTAGATTTTTGTGATTGAATAAGATATGTACTCAAAAGTCTTACTTGATTCAATTTTCTCATTCATGTATCCAATTATTTTTCACAAGTGTTAGTAGAAAAGGTTTTCTCTCTTCTTTTGCTCTTCCAAAAACCGGCCACATATAGAGCTCACAAGGGATCAAAATTTATTTTGCTAGTCCAAGTGTTTATACAATCTAGTTAATACTCTTTATAAGGTTTTGAAATAAAAACCAAGAGTGTTTAGGTTTAACCTTGTTACTTGCACCTCATCATATTCACTAGTAAGCATGTTTCTTTCATTTTTCATGTTTCTTTTCATTACATATGTATCTTTTCATTTTTGGTACAAACATGCAAGACATATGTGATTTATACCATTTTTACATGATTTTTTGGAGTTTTATATATATATGGTTATCCTATAATTATCCCCTTGGTATTCTTTGGTCTTGATGATGATTAGGAACCCATGACACCCTAAGAAGGTGTATGGTAGGATTAGATTAGTTTTGGAGTTGATTTGAAGGGATTAGAATAGGTTTTGTCCGAGAAAAACTATTTTCGATAACTATAAAATAGGTTCTGTCCTTGTTTCGATTTTCTGGAAAAACCGACAGTAGGCACGACATTTTGGCCTTGATATTTAGAAAATATACTTTAAAACGAATCCGTGGCCTTTTGAACGGATAAAAACGGAGTTATAACGAAGAAGTTATGGATTTTACAAGTTTGACGACGAAATTTATATTTCCAGAAATTTCAGCTTGCTGTTTTTAGTTTGTTCGGGTCAAAAACGAGCCTTAAGCTTCACAAATTATTTCGACTTGTCAAAAATATATTAGTTTACTTCGATACGAAGCTAAGGACGTATTATACGTAGAAAACGGAATTGAAACGACAAAGATATGCACGTTTTCAAAAAGTTGCCGTAACTATTATTTTCTGAAAAACTATATTATTTTTACGTTACAAGTGTTACGGTAGCTGTATCGACCATGTTGAGGGCTGTTTTTAACGAGGTTGTGAAACTTTTTGGAACGAAATGTCTTCTAGTAAAATCAAGTTCACCGGGCATATTTTTCAAAACGACAAGCCGTTTGTATAGCGGAGTTGTAGTAAATTATTTACGGATGTTCAAACTTGGCCGAAACTCATTTTCTGTGCAACAATTAGCCAAAACCACTATCTTTAACCCTTAATATCTTTATGATCGAGACCTTTTGGACGAAAACTCCTGAACTGAAACTTCTAGATTTCGATATAAACTTTCCAAAACCGTCGAGTTCGTTCTCTAACGATCGACGTACACTATTTTACGACTAGTTTTCCAAAGCCATTTTTGTTAATTTCATGATATTTCCGACGACATTGTTTTGCGACGAAAAGTGAAAATTTCACCATAAATCATTATAAAACCATTGTAGGATGACATTTTGACGTAAAAACTTGTAAAGTCATTTTTGAAGGGTCAAGACGTCAAACGAGTATTTTTCGACGATAAGTAATATTTTCAAAACTCGCAAATGGTATAAATAACATACGTAATGCATGCATATCATAACATTACATTGCAACTCATTACATACCATATCATTCGTAATAGGTCCCGGTTAAAGCATCATATTATACCTCAGTGTACTCACTCTTGTCATCTCATCAGTTTACCAAGTGAGTTTTCATAGCCCCGTTTTACAAGTTTTTACATTATTTCAAACCTACGGGGGAGAATACATTGCACAACATTTTTATTACGATACCAAGTATGTTAAATACATTTACATTGCTTGAGTTACAAAGTTGCCAGTTAAAAGTCCCCACTTTAATGCATGAGCCGTTAATTTCAAGCGTGTGTGAGTGGATAGATCTATCGAGGGTGACGCCTCCATCCGGGTTGGTGAATCCCAACTACATGTTACGGATGCATTTCATTCATGAACATTATTAGAGTTGTTTGGCAAGACACTCTGTTGGGGCGTACATCAGTCGGAGCGTCGGTATCATGCGCTTAAGCAATTGTAACATTTTTACGTGACTTAATTGTCATGCCTGTAACATTTTTACGTGACATAATTGTCATGCCTGATCTATACTTGCGTAGTCGTATAAAACATTTACATAAACCTATGATTTCTCACCAACATTATTGTTGACCGTTTTAGCAATGTATTTTCAGGTAACTGAGGCATTATCATCATGACATGGTTTAGGAACCACCTTTTGAGTCGCGGCGTCGACTTACATCATTGTACATTATGGCACTTTATTTCAAAACCATCGTTTGGACTTGTATTATATTTATATTTCCGCAAACTTTGTAAACCTTTGGGACCTATACTTTGTAAACTCTGATTGTTTTATTAAATCAAACGATGTGTTTTCCAAACGACACTTTAGGTCGTTCAATATAACTGTGATTGTGATGCTATGACAGTCAATCCCCAGGAATTCCATTCCGCTGCAAAACAGGTAATTTGGGGGTGTGACAGATTGGCATCAGAGCTTCAGTTATAGAGAACTAGGTTGCATCATTGACCCTAGACTATAACTACATTATCATAGCATCTCATCATTTCATCATAAGTGCATATTCACTTTACATGCGATTTATACGTACATTTTTCGAGTTATTTACTTTAATTTCATATCGATTGTCACATGGATGCCTTTAAATGCCCATTCCATTATTCTTTCTTCATACTCTAATGTGGAGAATTCCTTGTCAGTCCCTATCACAATTTCCACATCAATCGACTCATCACCGATAACGTCGAATGCCGAGATGAACCTTTAAATAGGGCGAAGTCACGCTCACTCTTTTGTTTCACCACTAACATGTCGAGTTACACTTTATTCATACATTAAGTCACTAAACCACCATACATTTGAAGCACTTACAACACCTCATAACTCATCTTTTTGGAACCCGTCGATCATTTTGAAAAATAACCTCAAACTTATCATTCTTATCACATTTCTTTGGAGCGTTTATTATTAACATCGGATTTTGCTACGTCTCACATTTCCTCTTGTTTTGAAGAAGATATGGCATCGAAGAAAGCTACACCTGAAATGACTCAAGCGGCTATTCAAAAGTTGGTAAGGGATAGTGTAGCAGAGGCATTAAGGATTGAAAAAGAACGAGCGACAGTAGCTGCTATTACCGAGGCCGCAACTGCTGCTGAAACTGCGAGACTTGCTTACATCAAAAGGTTTCAAGAGTTGACTGTTCTTTGTCCAGCTATGGTTTCGGACAGTGAGAAACTATTGAAAAATTTCATTGGAGGACTTTCACAAAATATCCAAGGAGATGTAACTTCTTTCTATCCACAAACAATTGAAGAATCTACCCGTATTACTCAAATACTCATGGCTCAAGTTGTGAAAAGGGAAAACATTATCAACAATAACCACCACAACAATAACAACAATCATACCATCAACAACAATAATAACCGCACCAACGACAACAATCAAACCAACAACAACAAAAGGAAATGGGAAAATGACCAGGGAGGTTATAACAACAACAACCAAAGCCGTAGCACTAACCATCACCAACAACAGAATAGAAGACAAGAAGCCGCCAGGGTTTATGTTGCTGCACCAACAAAGGAAAGAACTTATACTGGAAACTTACCACGATGTCATCAATGCACGCTACATCATGATGGTCCATGTGGTATATGCTTTATCTGTCAAAAAGTGGACACCTTGCTAAGGACTGCAAAGGAAAAGGATATGTTGGAACTCGACCACTATGTAATCGATGTGATTTCCATCACTCGGGTCTTTGCCCTGCCAAGTGCCGCGAATGCCGAAAACCGGGACATCTAGCCAGGGATTGTAAAGGTAAAGCCGTAGTCACATGCTTCGGATGTGGGGAACAAGGACACTACAGGAATCAATGTCCTCAAAACCAAGGTCAACCAGTTGAAGGTACTCATGGGAATGCATACATGTTAGGAGGAGGAGAAGCTCGTCATGGTCACAACGACGCGGAAGACTGAAGAAGTTTGGAAACTAACCGTCTTATCTTTTCTTTATGTACTATGTCGTACTAAGTTTATGTCTTTCATCGTATTCGAATCCTTATAACTTAAGATGTACTACTTTTGATAAACCTCTCGTTGTAAAATGTTCTTATCTATCGTACCTTGTTTTCTTTCCGATTTGTCATTACTTACGAGAATTTTTATTCCTTTTACTTTAGCTATCATTTTAACAACACAGATTAAATCCTTGTAAGCATCGAGAGTTATAACAACTAAACCGAACGTCACATCATCGTTCCTTAATTATACATAGCCTAGCTAACTATGTTTAATTCTGGAGGGATCATGTTATGTTGGGAGCAGTTATTTATAAATCTTAGTGCAAGCAAAATCTTCACATATTTCAAAGTCGAAGTGTTACTCATGAGAAATTCATCCGATATTTTCTTTACTACGATGTTTTATACGCTCTCAATCATCGATAACCGTAACGACACTTCTCCACGTCTTTTCTCCTCGACATTCATCATAAACTCAAAAATTCGATAGACTAACACGAACTGAATTCAGGGACTGAATTCCTTTTTGGTTGGTCGAATGTGACAACTCGCAATTTCAGGTCATTTCTCAAAACAATTTATGCTTCACAATTTCAACATTTATCGTAAACTTGGTTTACTTGTTCCAAATTCGCGTAACCTTAAAGGTTTAGCGGTGAATTCATGATCATAACATCACGTACATTTCATATGGACTAAGATTAGTCTACATTTCATTAACATCATTTGCATCACGTTAGTTCATTCATGACATTGCATTTCACTTGTATCGCGTAATTTTTATATTAAATAAACGTTATCGCGTGAGTTATTATTTTTAACATTTAATCCGTTACTTTCAAAAATGATCCCGATGTATTTTTAAACTTACATTTAGTTTATAAAAACTATATTTTTAGTTTACCTAGTGTTTCAAATTTATTTGGTATATAAATCGTTAAAGTTATATTATTACGACGTTTTCTTAAAAACTATACGATAATTATTTTATCACTCAAATTTCACAAGGAATGTATTTTTACAATTTTTATTATCTCATTACATTCTATTTTGATCTATTAACAATTACTTTTACCTAAAAATTTCCATTTACTTTACAAGTTACATTTAACTATACAATTTCACTTACACCTTTTATTACAAATACATACTTATACATTTTATAAAATAAAAAAATATAGATAGGAGACACAATCCCCCCATAACCGGCCTATGGGGGGGGATGTATCTTAAGTTGGTAGATTTTTGTGATTGAATAAGATATGTACTCAAAAGTCTTACTTGATTCAATTTTCTCATTCATGTATCCAATTATTTTTCACAAGTGTTAGTAGAAAAGGTTTTCTCTCTTCTTTTGCTCTTCCAAAAACCGGCCACATATAGAGCTCACAAGGGATCAAAATTTATTTTGCTAGTCCAAGTGTTTATACAATCTAGTTAATACTCTTTATAAGGTTTTGAAATAAAAACCAAGAGTGTTTAGGTTTAACCTTGTTACTTGCACCTCATCATATTCACTAGTAAGCATGTTTCTTTCATTTTTCATGTTTCTTTTCATTACATATGTATCTTTTCATTTTTGGTACAAACATGCAAGACATATGTGATTTATACCATTTTTACTTGATTTTTTGGAGTTTTATATATATATGGTTATCCTATAATTATCCCCTTGGTATTCTTTGGTCTTGATGATGATTAGGAACCCATGACACCCTAAGAAGGTGTATGGTAGGATTAGATTAGTTTTGGAGTTGATTTGAAGGGATTAGAATAGGTTTTGTCCGAGAAAAACTATTTTCGATAACTATAAAATAGGTTCTGTCCTTGTTTCGATTTTCTGGAAAAACCGACAGTAGGCACGACATTTTGGCCTTGATATTTAGAAAATATACTTTAAAACGAATCCGTGGCCTTTTGAACGGATAAAAACGGAGTTATAACGAAGAAGTTATGGATTTTACAAGTTTGACGACGAAATTTATATTTCCAGAAATTTCAGCTTGCTGTTTTTAGTTTGTTCGGGTCAAAAACGAGCCTTAAGCTTCACAAATTATTTCGACTTGTCAAAAATATATTAGTTTACTTCGATACGAAGCTAAGGACGTATTATACGTAGAAAACGGAATTGAAACGACAAAGATATGCACGTTTTCAAAAAGTTGCCGTAACTATTATTTTCTGAAAAACTATATTATTTTTACGTTACAAGTGTTACGGTAGCTGTATCGACCATGTTGAGGGCTGTTTTTAACGAGGTTGTGAAACTTTTTGGAACAAAATGTCTTCTAGTAAAATCAAGTTCACCGGGCATATTTTTCAAAACGACAAGCCGTTTGTATAGCGGAGTTGTAGTAAATTATTTACGGATGTTCAAACTTGGCCGAAACTCATTTTCTGTGCAACAATTAGCCAAAACCACTATCTTTAACCCTTAATATCTTTATGATCGAGACCTTTTGGACGAAAACTCCTGAACTGAAACTTCTAGATTTCGATACAAACTTTCCAAAACCGTCGAGTTCGTTCTCTAACGATCGACGTACACTATTTTACGACTAGTTTTCCAAAGCCATTTTTGTTAATTTCATGATATTTCCGACGACATTGTTTTGCGACGAAAAGTGAAAATTTCACCATAAATCATTATAAAACCATTGTAGGATGACATTTTGACGTAAAAACTTGTAAAGTCATTTTTGAAGGGTCAAGACGTCAAACGAGTATTTTTCGACGATAAGTAATATTTTCAAAACTCGCAAATGGTATAAATAACATACGTAATGCATGCATATCATAACATTACATTGCAACTCATTACATACCATATCATTCGTAATAGGTCCAGGTTAAAGCATCATATTATACCTCAGTGTACTCACTCTTGTCATCTCATCAGTTTACCAAGTGAGTTTTCATAGCCCCGTTTTACAAGTTTTTACATTATTTCAAACCTACGGGGGAGAATACATTGCACAACATTTTTATTACGATACCAAGTATGTTAAATACATTTGCATTGCTTGAGTTACAAAGTTGCCAGTTAAAAGTCCCCACTTTAATGCATGAGCCGTTAATTTCAAGCGTGTGTGAGTGGATAGATCTATCGAGGGTGACGCCTCCATCCGGGTTGGTGAATCCCAACTACATGTTACGGATGCATTTCATTCATGAACATTATTAGAGTTGTTTGGCAAGACACTCTGTTGGGGCGTACATCAGTCGGAGCGTCGGTATCATGCGCTTAAGCAATTGTAACATTTTTACGTGACTTAATTGTCATGCCTGTAACATTTTTACGTGACATAATTGTCATGCCTGATCTATACTTGCGTAGTCGTATAAAACATTTACATAAACCTATGATTTCTCACCAACATTATTGTTGACCGTTTTAGCAATGTATTTTCAGGTAACTGAGGCATTATCATCATGACATGGTTTAGGAACCACCTTTTGAGTCGCGGCGTCGACTTACATCATTGTACATTATGGCACTTTATTTCAAAACCATCGTTTGGACTTGTATTATATTTATATTTCCGCAAACTTTGTAAACCTTTGGGACCTATACTTTGTAAACTCTGATTGTTTTATTAAATCAAACGATGTGTTTTCCAAACGACACTTTAGGTCGTTCAATATAACTGTGATTGTGATGCTATGACAGTCAATCCCCAGTAATTCCATTCCGCTGCAAAACAGGTAATTTGGGGGTGTGACAAAAGTCGATGAGGAATTTAGTACAGTCATTCACGAGCACAATGATAACATATTTCCACGTGTAAATCAACGTGACTTGGGTAATGAATCATGAAATGACTACAATCGAACGATTGTGAACGTATTGTTATACGAAAATCCAAGTGAAGCATGTCATGCTCAAGTTGTCACACTCTGTTTAAGGATTTATGTTTGTCTACAGAACCTATTTAAGCTTTTGTTTTGCTGAAAAGAATCTTTTAAAGGATTTCAATTTATCTATTAATTGTTTACTTCATGTTGGGATTAAAAGCTTCTTCTTAGGATGTTTTTGTTACTACTGCTCATGGTAAAGATAATGCTTCTCTCGATCTTCAATGAAAATATTATGGGTGTGCACACTTAGAACAATATTCTAAGTGTTTTAAGACTGCTAGTGTAACAGTTAAGACTACTGGTTGAAGTTAAGACTGCTGGTGAACTTCAAAGGAAATACACCAAGTGGTTAGTGCTGCTAGTACAAAAGTTACTACAACTGGGCTTAAAGTTAATGTTGCTCAAGGCTATGTGCAAGTTTACTATTGATATTGTCAAGTTAGTATTGTTAGATGATTATCAGTTTTAGTATTAAATAGTTTTTTGTGTAATTTAGCCTATTGTATGGATTTTGACTCTAAAAAGTCAAACTTTTCTATGGCAATGAAAAAATCTACAGTTTTCACTAGTATATCCACTTGCAGTCAAGCTTTATTGTATTTGTAGTTTCCATTTAGCATGTATATGCACTTGCAGGCACTTTAGTAACTTGTTACTTCATTAAAGTTGAAAGTTAACTTTAGAAAGTCAAATAACATATTTTCTAGGGGTTACACACTTTTATGATGGGGCATTTAAGCCATACAACTAAACCAAACTCTTTTTTCCCTTCCATTTTGAACCAACCCTTGCATCTTTGGGAATTTTGGCAACAAAGGGTTTGATACGAATTAATTCACAAGTTTCCTCATTGGGAAGGGCTAGAACCTTAAGCCTCTCAACAAAAGCCTTTTTTGCAATCTGTTTGGGTGTAAGATTCTTGCTAGCATCACCCTTTTTTTAGCTTGAACCAGAATGTTGAACCTTTGGAAAATAGTCTGACCATGGCACTGGGTATGATCCACCATCAGAACTTTCACTGCTGCTGGAAATGTTAATGATTTCTGTACACACACACACACAAGGAAAATATATGAATGGTGTGTTACATATAGCAAAAATGACTTGAAAACCCCAATGTTGAATACCTGGTTTAATGTTGCCCCTCACTGTTTCAGTTGTTGATTTTTGTTACAGTTTTATTTTATATGCAGTTTTCATGTATGTGGTTATGCCTTTATATAGTGCATGCATTTGGTTGAAAAAAACAGTGTTTGGTATGAAAGATTCTCAATTGCAGGCATTTTAAAAAAAAAAAACAGTATTAACTATGAAAGATTCTCAATTGCATGCAATTTGTTGAAAAAAAAACAGTGGTTCAAAAAGTAGTCAATGTGCAGTAATGCATGTGACTATTACCCACTTGTTTTACTACTGTATTAAAGTAGATAGACTATAAAATCCCATTATTGTAATGGGGCAAATGAAGAGTCATGACTAATAGTCTGAAGTCAATTAAGTGAATATCAAATTAGACTCAAACTAGATAGACTATAAAATCCCATATGTAACCCCTCAAAATTACATAAGTTATCAGAAATATGTGACCATATATTTCGAATTGCGACTACACTTAAATAATTTTTGACAAAATATGACTCTTTGATTAAGACACATAAATAAATACTTCATGTGACCATATATAACATCTTTAATTTAGTCACACAAAAACTCAATGTGACTGATATCAAGGTTAATGATAACTGAGTTTCACATTTTCCTATAAATAATAGTCACATGAATATTTTACAATGTGACTATTTTTTATGTGTTGGTCACATATAATACCCTTATAATGTGGCCATAAACATAATTTAGATACACATTTGTGATATGGTGTGACTAATGTGAAGCCTATAGTCACATGATCGTGCTACAATTAAATGTGACTATACACATTAGGTTTTGGCAAGCAAACACACAGTAAACATTAGACACACATATTAACTTACGTGACCATATGTATCAAATTTTTGTTACACTATCATGTATGTCTATGGTTTAGTGTGACCATATATGACATTTGGTCACACCGTTCAAGTGTGTGACATATATTTGTCACTTTTAAATGCATATTGTGACTAATGCTTCAAACTTACTTTTTAGTTGTCACAAATTTTAGATTCATATGTGGCAAAATATTCAGCAAAAAATAGAAGTCACTTTTAAAAAATATGTGACAAACTTGACTATATGATTTAGCCACATACACAATTACTTCATGTGACCATATATGAATTTTGGTCACACTGTTCAATTGTGTGACATATATTTGTCACACACACACACACACACACACACACACAGACACACACACACACACACACATATATATATATATATATATATATATAGTGTGTGTGTGACTAATGTTTCAAACTTATTTGTATCTGTCACACGTCCCAAATTATAAGTGACTAAATAATCAAAACAAATTACCAGTTACCTCTAGTCACATAAATATTCAAATGTGTGACAATGAAATTCCGAAATGGTCACACAAGTTAGATCAAGTGTGGCGGTTTATTTTATTCTGGTACATTTAGTCAAAAAAATATCTAACAGTGTGGCCGTTCATAAAACAACATGGGTGAATGAAATCCCAAATTTGTACTAGTTCTAGTTAGCTGATTTATTTACGAAAGCCTTTTTGAAGAAACGTTTTGAATACTTGTGCTACCTCACGCCATCACTTTGTAAGTGTGACGCCTTCAGGAAGACCTAACAGATTTTTTTCGTTTTATTTTCTGTAAAAATAACTTTTAAAACCTGTATTTCCTACAAAATTTATCTTGACTCTACACAAGCATTTGACTCAAACAAACACACAAACAAGATAGAATATATGGTAATTATAAATTGTAAACTTTTTTATGGTCGAATTTCGTTCTTTAAAACAAAAAGCATTTCCATACACTTATTTTGTTTGTAGAATACATTTATATGCAATTAAGACAAAGGTAAAAACAAAATACAGCATTTTCACAAATTATACAAGGCATGAAAAATTAAATAACTATAAAAAAACATATATATGACACAAAATAAAAAATAAATAAATAACTAAACAAACAAATATAGGTTGCCTTTCACAGATCTCTTTTTTTTTTATTTACGAGTCTTGTAACCAGATTCAAAGTCTATCCTATTACCCTTCATACATATGATCCATATCTAGAACTTCTCTCGGATGACATCTGTCAGATAGTTTCGTAGTAATGGGGGTTGTTTAGTAGGACCTCACAATTTTTTCTCTATCTAGATCTATTATTTTAATCATAATATACCATAACTTATCTCCATGAATTGGTGGTGTTTTCCAATTCCATCCATTACTTAATATTACCTCAAGAAATCAGTCATCTTCCTTAACACCAAGGCATATCTAAAAGGGTTGTTGATCCCAGTAACACTAGATCTCCTTCTTTAGCTTTTATAAAGAACTAGTTATATTAGACAAATCTATAACAACTAATGATAGAAACTGTGCTTGAATTTATTAAAGATTATGCGGAATCTAATATTTAATCTTTAGAAGAATTCTTTAATGAAACAGTAAACACAATGAACACAAATCAACAAACAAGCATCAATATTATTAATGATAATAATACGAATACTCTCACAGTATTAGGGTTACAAAAACCTTGAAGTGAGACGACCTTATGTTTCTGTATGTATTCTGTACGTCGAACACAATGCCCTAGGGCCTCCTTTTATACACCAAGGAGTCCTAACAGTCATACAATACTTTCCTAAGTTTATCAAATCTTTTCTATACTTATCTATTACAAAAAATGTATCAAAAGTTATCTTATATATAAGCAGTACTAAAAACATCTAACAGTACTAACTTAAACCTAACAGTGGTAACATAGACTCCAGCTACAGTAACTTCATCAGCAGTAGTAACTTTGTTCTAGCAGTAGTAAATTTGATATGGCGGTCTTAACCATTACATCAGCAGTTGTAAAACACTTAGAATATTTTCCTTGAAGTTCTTGAGCTGCAGTATCTTTACTTGAGTAGCAGTAACATTAACCTGAGCAGCAGCAATACAAAAAGTAGTAAGATGTCTTTGAATCCCAACAAGGGTTAAGTTCCGAATCCCTAGCATAATCACAATCTCCAGGAGGGTTCTTATCTACAAATTCAGTCTCTAGGTAAAAAGGACGTGGGGACCTATGATATCCCTTGTATGAGGACCATAAGATTGCCTCCTTGCTTGATTTGTCCAAGATAGTTCATCCTCGTATCCATATTTGTGCTTTTTCACCCCAAAGCTTGGCCTAGTGCATCGTTCACCTATCGCTATTTTAGATTTCCTACAATCGATAATGGCACTTACGGTTTCTCAAAATCCTCTTCCAAAAGCAATTAATATCGAGTCCATAAAAATCTGCCAAGATAGTTAATTTCTCTATATGTACCTCAACATTTTTCAAAATTCATGTTGGATAAACTATGCTCCTATCGGCTGACGCTACCCTTATTTCAGTGTCTGATAGTTTCTCAAGACTACGGCTTTTATATAGAGGTAGTGGAAGCAAATTCAATCATGCTCCTAAATCAACTAGTGTATCCATAAGTTTGGAATTTCCTATCCGACAAGGTAAAAAAAATAATCCCGGATCCTCTAATTTTTCGGGCAACTTATTTTGAACAAATGCGGAAACATTTTTTCCTAACTCAATACTCTTCGCATATTTATCCAATAGGACGTTATAATAAGGAGCATGAGGTAAAACATAAAAATCATACTTTCGAGGTGAAGATATTTATCATTAAGAGTTGGTTCGGGTTTTGGTTTTTCGGTGTTTTATTGACATGTTTGACTGACACTTCACTTGGTGAATTTTTGGTGTGATTTTGGTCCTTTGAAACTTTTTGAGTTTGTTTGAGACACGTTTTGATGGGCATGGAGATGCACCTTCCTTTCGAGAACAAGAACGAGTAGACAAAAGCGATAAAATGGACTGAAGGTTTATTTTTGGGTTGTTGACGGTGTAACACCCTAAAAATTAGTACAACGGAAGCATACATGTAATTGGGTAATACTAAATTGGTATCACAATTCAAAGTATAGAATAATGGATTTACATTAAGTAATATCATAATCAAATGTATTAAGTTTACATCTTTCAAAAATAGTACGGAAATAAAGGCTTATAAAAATAAAGAGGTCCCAAATATACATTAGAGTAATCTAAAAAGTCAACATAAAGGATGAGTGAATTGATAGGTTTAGTAGTAAAACAGTTGATCACAAGATTTCAAGTTTAAGAGACAGTGGGCCACTTTGTTGCACCCATAAATCCAGTAGTTACTATTGCACTAAGCTCATGAAACTCAAAGAGTTAATAGTGGGTATCAAATTAATGATATGAGAAAGTTGCCCTGGTAGGTATTTTGCCGAATACCTAAGAAACTCAAATATAGTACGTTTGTTTGCCTATCCGGTCAACACAAACGGGATTCGTCAAATCATATAGGCTTATATACGTATATTCACGCTCACTCGCAAGTCATTAATGGTTCATGATTTAGGGACTTAAGTTTGGCAATAGTGGTACTTAGTGTCCATAACACTTTCAGTTCAAAATACAATTTGCAAGCAATTGTGATCATAGAAAAAGTAAAATGTATCTCACCCCAAGGAGTTTATAAAACAATTAAATGAGAAAAAGTGGATTTATGAATTCACCTTAGCATATGACAGACAAGGTATCACAACAGTAATCAAGTAGTAGAGCACAGTGGTACAAACTCGGCATAACCTAGTAATTATATTATTCGGTTTTCAGAAAAGTTTCTCGTAAAAGTTTCCTTAATAACATAAGTTTACAAAAAGATAGTTTTCGTGAAATATTTGTATTGATATTTATAAAAAGTCTTGTTTCAATGTTGAAAGAAAGTTTAGTATTGACGTATCATGTGGTGATAAGAAGGTATAGACTCAAAGTGTAACTCATGCCAAAACGATAAGAAGTTGTAAAAGTAACAAATAAGAAGAAAATAAATAATAGAATGAAGAAAAAGAATAGTCAATGAGAAGTTTCGGTGCTTACCCCCTAGATCAAAATAGTTAGAAAAACCATTTTTGTTTTGAAAAAGATTTATACATTTTATGAAGAAAAGCCATATAGGTTTTATTAGAAAACACAATAATAATTACGAGTTTATAAACATATAAGTTTGGAAAGGTTTTATAGATTTCAGCATGACGCGTCTGTTTATATTACATTCCCAACTCATTGTGACTTTCAATAAAATGAATTTGTAATTACAATGCTTATAATTTTTATGTTTTATTATCATTCGCGTAATTCTTAGTTTGGTTTTATTGAATATTTTGTGTATGTTCCGTGTCTAATGTATTAAATTCATTTCGAGTCTAATATATTATACCGTCTCAAGTCCCAAAATGTCCAATAAGTCCAATATTCAATATCGTAAATCCGATAACGATCCAATTGTCCAAGTGATATCAATCCGGTATATGTCAAACAATTATAGTCTCAATCCCATAATACAATCCGTTATGTATTATCCGAGTCCAAAATCCAAGTTTCAAGTATCAAGTCCAATTTTACATTGACAATCCCAAAAGTAACCGAAACTTCCCAATGAGTACACATGTCAAAATAATTATGTTAGTCCGTTAATTAAATCAAACCGCAAGATATTGAACATGCTACTATACATAAAAAATAAACTCCAAACCAAAACAAACACAGTCTAACAAATTCATAAATGAGCTTCGGCCCATGATCTAAATAAACACACCATTAGTTGACACGGTGGGCTAGAGGCCCAATACAAACCCAATCCAAACACACCTTATATTGAGATGGTGGACCCAATCAAGTCCAACACAAACACCAACACAGTTACAAGTGCCAAGATATCACCAATGTAAACACAAAACATAAATACCAACAACAATACAAATGTTCCTATTACGTTTTTGCTTGTTAAACCATATCAAGCGAAACACCCTTCGTGGGTGTATTTCTCGTTGAACTGAAAACCAACACCGCCTTTGTGGTGTTATCTCGTTGAACCGACTGCATCAAACACACAAACGAGCGCAACTTTGGTATCTCGTTATTCCAACTGACCAAGCAAGCACCACATTTGTGGTGTTATTGTCAGACCAAACATGCAAACATACATATAAGCAATCCTTGTGCCATGCTAATTTTAGCTTAGACAAGCATCACCACGCTTGTGGTGACCTCGTCGGACCAAACTTACAATTACACTAACGTTTTTAATGAAATCAAACAAGCAAGATGCAAGAAAAAATCCTAAATCGCACATAACAACGAATCAAATACTTTCAATCAAATAACGAAACCAAATCCTAACCGTAAGTATGTCAATATCAATACTTTATGGGTCATGGCTCAACCGTAAACGGGTTATAACCAAGCCACTGCTACAACAACAATTATGAACTCATCGCCAAAGTAATAGTACGAAGTCAAAACCATGACTCATAATGAGTCACGACTCAAACTGTAACACCCCAACCCGACAAGGGTCCGAATGTCACATTATGGAGCCATATCAGAACATACTAAAAAAAATGCAAGCGGAAATCTTATAAAATAAAATACCAAGTCACATAAACGAATGACTTACAAAGGAAAAATACATAATTCAATATGCCTAAAAGATACGGAATATCAAAACAAATACTCTTCTAAAAGAGTCCAAAATAATAAGGGAAACTAGGGTCGGTTCACTCAAATGCTCCTACTCTAAGCCCATCAAAGCCCAACATCCCACTTGGTACCTGCCGCATGGAAAAGAAATGCGGCTAAGCTTAAAAATCCCAGCAAACAGATATAACAAAACAAAAGCTAAACATAATCAAAAATACAAAACAAATCAAAGGAGACTAATAACAAAGTCGTAACGAACGAGCATAATGAGTCTATGAGTCAATGAGGAACCTGCAGAACACAATATTAACAGATATCCAAAAGGAATAGAAATCAAAGAAGACCAAAACCAAGCAAAGCAGCAAATCATTGAACAAATGTAAGCACATATAAATAACCAAACATACAAGTATCGAAACATAATCATATAGGAGTTGATGAACAGTATTATAATCAAAACAAGTAACCAAACAGTGAACAAGCATATCAACTAGCGGATCAGCTACACATAAATATGGCGAAAACAACAAATCAGGTAATCAAACATATACATAAGCTAAACGGAATTTATAAGCAGGCAGAAGCAACTGCATAGAATGTAAGCATAGCAATCATACAAGTCAGATAATCAACAATTAATAAATAGAACAATTATCATAACAAGCGGAAATACTTACATTAATATAAGCATATCGGTCACACGTATCAGATAGGGATACTGAACGAACATCATATTTAAAATGAAGTAACTAACAAGAATATAGCATGGCAAACTAAACAAGTCAACTAAACAAATAACATAAGTTGAACCATCTTCCATCATCAAACAGTAGCATTAACGGAAGTGTAAACATGGGAGATCAACAAGTCAGGTAAACACCAATTACTATGTCGAACAAATTAACATAAGCATCAACAAATACCAAACAGAAGTACAACATGGTAGTCACAAATAGCAGGTAAAATTACTAAATGATAATCAAAGCCCACGGATATAACTGCACTAGGGTATAACGTGATAAACGAATAATTCAAATGATTACATACTAGCATGGCAACCAAACAAATCAAATAGTCACATAATATCATGGTAAGCGGATAATCAGATATTAGCATGAAACAGATGAATCACATAATAACATATTAACATAGTAAATAGAGGAATCATGTAATCATATATTATTATGGTAAACATATGGATCAAATAGTCATATAATAGCACAGTCAATACGTAAATCCAATAATCATATAATAGCTCGATAAACGGATGAAGTGGTAGTCTGAAGTATAAGCTTGGCAGCCAACCGAAATGGAGTGAGAGTAAAGTAAATCAAATGAACGGAAGAATAGTATGGTAGTCGCATGAATCACATAAGGATAATGAGTGAATAAGTAGTCAAATGAATAACTGAGTAGGCATAGCAAACGAATGAATCAGAATGTCGGAAAATCACATAGTCACAAAATCAAAATGTTGTCACGAGCACCAAATACTAAAGGAGATACTCCAATAGCGAAATATGCCAAATCACATATCATAATCCATATCTGCCAAATCATATCAAATCCCATATCAAATATGCCAAATCATATCAAAGTGTACATAGGTATTCACATCTGGACCAGTTTTATATGAATTTATTGACCCATCAGAATTACTCCAAAAATTATGAGAAAATTCCCAGAGTTTCCCACATTAGTTAGGTAATTTCAAAAAAATTTGCAGATTTTATCTCAAAGTCTAAGTGTGGTCTAAAAATTCATATTTCCAGACCTGCCCAGAAAGTGCACAGGAGGTATACCCCAAACATTTACATTTATTAGACCTACTTAATCACCTTGGAAAAATCCCCAAAAATTCCAGAAATTCACTAACATTTTAAACATTAATCCTGTAAAAGGAGAGCTTAAAACTCTCTTTGGTTTAAAAATTAAAAATCAAACACACCAACTGAATTTTAGACTCGTTTTCTCAGCTTTGACACTTCATTCCATAAAATTCAAAAACACAACCAATAGGACTCCAAGTTCATCCAAACCAATTAGAAAACTTCAATAAGACATTATACCAAGTTTTCATGTAAAAATATTGAATTTAACCCTTGTGAAACTCAAGCTCTAACTCATCCATATTTAGCTTTCCAAAACAGTCCCGTTTCAAAACCCGTCCGAAGTTATCATATCTCATCTTTTTCATACCCAAACATAACCAAGACCTACCTAAGCTACAAAACCTGATTTAGTATCATCTTAACATGTTTACCCTTCCATATTTTCATCCTTTTAAATTACTACACACACGTTATAAATATTAACGAGTCAAACACAAATTAAACTTCACATAAAATCATCAACATTCTCAATAATAAGCGTCTAGGGTTTCTTATCTTTGGTCGATCAATTTAATGTGTATATAACGAGATTACAAGAGCTTATTATCAGTAGTAAGCATGGTCGTTCAAGGGCTGAAAGGCTTGATGTCGAGTTTAAACAAATGAACCGTGGTCGAAGGTTTTTAAAAACAATATTACGCCTCTAGGTTTTATAACAGGTTTTATTCCACAACCATACTAAAAGAGACCTCAACAGATTGATGTGAAAAAATAGATTGATATCCATTGAGAGTCAAATGGATAAAGAAAAGAAAAGAAAGGTGACACCTTGGATCGACTATAGACAAGTGAACAAGAACAAACACGATCAAACCCACTCTCCTATCCAAAACACACGATCAAGAACTCTTGAACGTAGTGGTACGGGTCCTGATCACCACCTGCTACTGCTACTCGAACTCTTGAAATTCTTGGGAGAAAGAATCACTGCTTCCGTCACTTTGTGTTTTCAGAAATTAGGGTTCAGAGTAAATAAGGAGGATGGGTTCTACGATTTAAAGGAGAAAGATAAAAAACGTATGGGGTAATTATGGCTGAAGTTTGGTCGAGTATTGGGGAGAGTCAAAGGAGACTTTTTCCTTTCCATTTTTAAAGGTGTATATCATATCTTCAAAGTGTATCTAGACATTATAAGTTGTGTACAATTAAATAAAGAAATTGGACCTCCATATGAATTAAAGAGTCATGTGATGTAAAACAAATAGAAGGGATAACCGAAATTATAAACACTAGGCTATAGAGATTTCGGTTTTATATTACTTAGGTTTAGGATTTCTATCATAGTAGTTTCACTTATAACATTAGTGCATATCTTAGTCAAATGTTCAAAACTTTAGGCAATATTCGTATCATAGGTTCAAATGTCATTTCGTATTAGATATATTTGAATGCCGTTCACATTTTAAATCATACTCGTATTAAAGGTTCAAATATTATAACGGAATTTACGAATACAGATTTTAGGTTATTACAATTCTTCCACTCTAAAAAGAAAATTTCGTCCTCGCAATTGGGAAGACGTAAAAGTAGACGAAGACGTAACAAATCGCAAAAAGGAATGCCAATAAATAGCCTCACACTCGGAGAGGTTCTCCCAAAAGATTTCCAACGAACAGAAGTGTTTGTTTCTCATGGCTCGAATCAGACAAACTCGGATAGCTCCAGGCTCTCTAAAATAATACAAATCATAACAAACCTGATCCAACAATTACGAACCAAATATGTAACAGATGATAGTCGAAATCTCACAAGGAGATACATGAAACACATATACACACGAGACAAATACCGAGGTAGTGCTAACGGTAGGAAAATTTTATCAACTCAAACCAGATTCTGAACGGATCTGAGAACTTCTTAATCATCAGAGAAGCACATACCGAATTATCAAACATATCAAGAGCTTCATTAAGAGGTGGGTAACATATTTGTACTGACGATCGATTGAGCCTATATCGGAATATCAAAACGTATCAGAATGTGAAATTGAATGGGAAAGATACCCGCACAGTTGATAATAACCTAAAAGCCGACAAATCACTGATATAATTCTAATTCATCAAACGTACTAAACTCAGGTCCTTCTCAAGACATCGTCTGATCCTAATGAATTCAAGTTATATGATCTCGGTATTATCACGTTGATCAGGCGTCCTAATACTTGCATCCTATAAACATGCCGTTATTGCTATCATATTCTATTCTGAGTCGTGACAAAATAATCTACTAATACCAAATCAAATCGGATTCACATACTGGTGAGAATCAGTTCAATGAATCCAACTCCAAAAAAAATTCAGAAGACTAAATGAAAACTTACCAATCCATGGAAAGAATGAAGGTGGCTGCCTTACTTGAAAAGGTTTCTCATGACTCATTTCTGATGATCCATAACAGTCTCAGGCTCACAAACAGTGCCAAAATACCACAAATCTGATATTGTTGATACGGATCACATAAACGAAACAAATTATAATCGAAATCTCTCAATGAGATACGAGATATGATATGAAGCTAAAGTATTACCGAAAATGCCAAATCGTAAAACTTCACAATTCAAACCAATTTCTGAACAAATCAAAGAAAAGTAATACTGATCAAAATCACATAACGAAATATAAAACTACCTCAAAACGCGTGACAAAACAAATGAGAGGGACGACGAATCACGGTAGCTATATCTTCCACCATTCTCAAGATAATCATGGCCTCGATGGCTCAACAAAACAAACGAAGTGGATGAAATCTTCTCAGCATCTCTTCTCTAATACGACGACCTAGTAGTACGCCTGAACTGCTGACCATCAATATGCCCAAACTCCTGGTAGTAGTTTCTCCGCCTATCTGTAATACGTTGGTCATAGTTCTTCTGCTCGTATGCCTTCTGTGTTGTTCTGTCTAGCTCTATCCTGCATCATCTTGATGTTTCCTGCAGCGTCGCAATACTTTAATGATCTTCTTGACACAAGAAATCCTGTCTTCAACATAGCTGGAGTGGCAGTTGTACTAAACAGATGTGGCTTCTTCACAAACCTCTCTATCTCAGCAACTATTATAGCAAACTCCAGATTTGAATCACCATCTTCGATTCTATGAGTAGTCACAATCTAAATGATCGACAAACTAATTCCGCGAAGACAAATAGACAAAAATCAAATGTGGAAAGAGGAAGATCAAATCAGTGAAGATAAACGAATATCGGAATCAAATCTGAACGAAATGTTCCAACCAAACAGAATAAGTCAAAACAAATGGAAGCCTAATGTCTACCCAAATCTTCACAGGTCATAGCCTAAGCTCTAAGGGCTGCAAAACCTGCGCTCTAATACCATAATTGTAACACCCCAACCCGACAAGGGTCGAAATGTCACATTATGGAGCCATATCAAAACATACTAATAAAAATGCAAGCGAAAGTCTTATAAAATAAAATCCCAAGTCACATAAACGAATGACTTACAAAGGAAAAATACATAATTCAATATGCCTAAAAGATACGGAATATCAAAACAAATACTCTTCCAAAAGAGTCCAAAATAATAAGGGAAACTTGAGTCGGTTCACTCAAATGCTCCTAATCTCAGCCCATCAAAGCCCAACATCACACTTGGTACCTGCCGCATGAAAAAGATATGTGGCTGAGCTTAAAAAGCCCAGCGTACAGATATAACAAAAAAAAAGCTAAACATAATAAAAAATACAAAACAAATCAAAGGAGACTGATAACAAAGTCGTAACAAACGAGCACAATGAGTCTATGAGCAAATGAGGAACCTGCATAACATAATATTAACAGATATCCAGAAGGAATAGAAAACAAAGAAGACCAAAGCAAAGCAAAGCAGCAAATCATTGAACAAATGTAAGCACATATAAATAACCAAACGCACAAGTATCGAAACATATTCATATAAGAGTTGATGAATAATATTATAATCAAAACAAGTAACCAAACAGTGAAAAGCATATCAACCAGCGGATGAGCTTCACATAAATATGGTGAAAACAACAAATCAGATAACCATATATATACATAAGCTAAACGGAATTTATAAGCAGGCAGAAGCAACTGCATAGAATGTAAACATGGCAATCACACAAGTCAGATAATCAACAATTTATAAACAGAACAAATATCATAACAAGCGGAAATACTAAAAGAAATGTAAGCATATTAGTCGCACGTATCAGATAGGGATACTAAACGAACATCATAATTAAAATGAAGTAACTAACAAGAATGTAGCATGGCAAACTAAACAAGTCAACTAAACAGATAACATAAGTTGAACCATCTTCCATCATCAAACAGTACATGAACAGAAGTGTAAACATGGTAGATCAACAAGTCAGGTAAACACCAATTACTATGTCGAACCAATTAACATAAGCATCAGTAAATACCAAACAGAAGTACAACAAGGTAGCCACAAATAGCAGGTAAGATTACTAAATGATAATCATAGCCCATGGATATAACTGCACGAGGATATAACATGATAAACGGATAATTCAAATGATTACATACTAGCATGGCAACAAAACGAATCAAATAGTCACATAATAGCATGGTAAGCGGATAATCAGATATTAGCATGAAACAGATGAATCAGATAATCACATATTAACATAGTAAGTCGATGTTGGTTTTATTTAATTAAACTAAAATGTAATAAAATTAAATGAAAAAAAAATGGTTGTGAACTTCTTATATGAGGAAAAACGTATTTACCTAGAATCTTATTACTCCCTATTTATCTTTTATTGTGTTGTCGAATTGTCATGTCTTTGCCTAATGGAATGTGAAGTAGTCCTAATTACATGTTGTGGTATGGTCAGTCTCACGTCTATAGACTAGCCTAAGTGAACAACGCCTATTTGATTCATCGAGCTCACCTAACAACTAACTTACGCAATAAATACTCGCCCAATCAATTAACCTAAGACATACGTAATCAACTAGTCACATTTTAGTGGACATTCAAGATAGTCTAATTTTCCCCATCCGGTTTTTCAACTCCTAACGCACACACCATTAAACAAGAGACGACAATAATACAATCAATGACTAGGTTTCGTGCAATCCTAAGTAAATACTACATCAATTTAGCCTAGCATAGTAATATAAAGTGAAACAATTAAATAAATTAAACAATAATACATACACATGATTGAATGATTGATTAAAATAACTTATCTTATCAATAAATTAGTTCTTCGATGGCTAAAAAGGCTTAAAAAGCTGCTAAAAACCAACAAGGGTTTAGTGATATAAGTTCCTCCAAAGTTGCAGACAAAATGATGAAAACAAAACGTTTATATTTATAGATCTCAGGATGTGATGGCGTCACATTGTCGTTGTGAAACTGTCAGCTCACCGTCAACCTTGACTTGATGCACCAACTTAGTTGTGACGGCGTCACTTAGGAGTTGTGACACCGTCAGCCTTGACTTGATGCCATCCTGGTAAACAATCTCCAGCCATTGTTTGGTCAACACCCTCAAGTGACGACTCCACGTTGTAACTTGTGATGCCATCAAAAGGCCTTGTTGTGACGTCTTTTTTGTTTTCTTCTTTTTTCCATACGGTCGAGGCTAATGTGCATTGTTTTCCAACAATTCCATCCCAAGTACGTAAAACTAAAATAGAAATGGTTTAGGATAATAAATGATCATATATGTAAGAGTTTAGAGTTTAAATGACCTCTTAAAAGCGTAAGAAATTACACCGCGTTACATGCTTAATTTTTTAAGTTACAAGTCATTACAATTTATTCACAGTAGTTGAAGAAAATATATGATTTTTTATATTCAAACTCGTTTGATATATCACATGTGATATAACACTAATTTTGTAGATTCAAAGTCTGAAAATGTCGTAAAATGGATATAAGTATTGTTAGTGTTATATCACATGTGATATATCAACCGTGTTTAATTGTCAACTTTTTATATTTTCTCCAACTTTTATGAATAAACCGTATTGATTTAGAGGTTTAAATATAATGTGTCATAGATGGATGGAAAGCTAAGGATGTGTATTTTTCAATGCAAAAAATAGTGAATCTTTTGGACTTCTATACAACTACTTATGCTCATTTTAAGGTTAGTTTTATATCACATGTGATATATCAAACGAGTTTGACTGTAAAAAAATTCTTTTATATTCTCTAAATTCAATAAATAAACTATATTTATTTGTAAGTTCAAAAATTATGTATGATATATGGTTTAAAAACTAAGTATGTGTATTTTTTTAATTCCAAAAATGATGAATCATTTGTAGTTTACACAAATAAGTATGCTCATTTTATGACAACATTTGATTCTTTGAACTTACAAACTAATGTTATATAACATGTGATACATTAAGCGAGTTTGACTTTAAAAAAATCTTCTTTTTTCTCTAACTTCCATGAATAAGCCGTATTGATTTGAAGGTTCAAAAATTATGTGCGATATATGATTGGCAAACTATGGATGTGTATTTTTAAATATCAAAATGAAGCATTTGGAGTTCAACATAAATAGTTGTGCTCATTTTACAACAATATGTTGGGTGTTCGAACTTACATACAGTGTTATATCACATGTGATATATCAAACAAAATATTGTACCTCAAAAACCCCAACAAAAATCCCTCAAAAAGTTTGTCAAGAGTATATGAAAGTGCCATTCTAATGAAAAATAATTAAATGCTCGTAATGAGTGTTTAATTTAGGTAGGATAACGTGTTACAGTTATTGAGATAAGTACAGTTATTGAGATAAGTACTTTGAAACAATGGGTTGAAGTGGTTTTTAACTAAAAATATCAATTACGGATAATTGTTTCTAAATGTATAGAAGGTGCCACTTTTTACTAAGTTATGCATCATTCTTTTTTTTTTTCCTTCTAACAAAGGTGCAAAACTTTCTAATCCTAACTATCTCAATACTTGACGGGGTAATTAAGGTATATGGTTAAAGTTATTTACAAACATCGTCCTTATGGTTAGGCCCAAATTGCAAGTTTCGTCCTTAACTCTAAAAAATAGTGGCAAAGTTAGTCCATAACGATGCCATGTAACAACGTTACTCCATTTGGCCAACGATCTTGTCTATGTGGTTTTATACGCATTTTTATACACATTATACACACGTTTTTATAAAAAAAAATATATACACATTTTATACGCGTTTTTATTCATGTACTTATGCACGTTTAATACACGTTTATATACATAGTTTTATGCGCGGTTTTATACACATTTTTATACATGGTTTTATAAAACATTAACGTGTATAAAAAATGTGTATAAAACTGTATAAAACGTGTCTAGTAACATGTATAAAAACGTATATAAAAACGTGTATAAAACCGTATATAAAAATGTGTATGAAAAGTGTATAAAAACATGTATAAAAACGTATATAAAACCGCGTATAACGACGTTTTTAAAAACGTATATATAAATGTATATAAAAAATGTATAAAAACGTGTGTAATACCGCGTATAAAACCATGTATAAAACGTGTATAAAAAATGTATAAAGCCGCGTAGACAAGAATTATTTTAAGAAAATCAAATTTTGAGTTAAGTAGAAACGACCGTTAGTATAAATGATAAACGTTGTAAACGATAGTTAGCTACGTCATTATGGACTAACGTTGCCACTGGACTTAGTAATTTTTTAGAGGAAGGAAAAAACTTGCAATTTAGGCCTAACCATAAGGATGATTAATGTAAATAACTCTAACCAAAAACCTTAATCACCTGTCAAGTGCTGAGATAGGTAGGATTAGCAAGCTTTGCACCTTTGTTAGAAGATTTAAGATCATTTGCATACCAACTTTATTAATATACTATGGGACTAATCCTCACCCTTCATCTCCATTTGATCCAGTAGATGAGATTAAACCCATCATTTTAACAAACCCATTTTCATCATTTTTTTTTCAATTATTAATATCTTTTAAAACGTTAATCGTTAAATGAAAAAATATACCCTTATTACGAGCACTTAATTATCTTTCTATACATATGCACTTTGATAAATTTTCGACAAACCTTTTTTTTTGGTTTTTTCTCCTCCTTTTTATTTTTACCTTTTTTCGTCTTTGTTTTTCTTTTTTCCTCGTTGTTAAAACTTGCAAGAGAAGTCAAATGTAATTAAAGATTAATTTGAATATTTCTAATAAAATTATATGTGATTTTTCAAACACGTAATCTCAATCACATGTGATTTCTATAAATGAACTAATATAATTTATAAAATCATATGTGATTTTATTAGAATATTCAAGTTAGTGTTTAATCACATGTGATTTCTTATGCAATTTTCAACAACGAAGGAAAAAAAGACGAAAAAAGTAAAACGAAGTGAAGAAAAACGGAAAAATTTTTTTTTGTTGAAAGTATATTAAATGCTGGTCGTGACGGTATAATTCGTTTTGTCTAACGATTATCGATTCATTAGATATTTAAATTATAAAAAAAATAGGAAATATTAAAATACTTTTAATCTTATCAATTGATTTTTTTATTAGATAGATGGTGAGGATGAGTCACTCCGTATGCAAAAAAACGTTTAATATCCAAAGTACCTCTTCTCTTGTTTGGAAAAAAAATGAACATAACTCAGTAAAAATTTGACAAATTAAATACATTTAGAAACAATATCCTATCAATTAATCCTTCTCATTGTTTCTTCTACAAAATGAGTATCTAAAGTCAACACAGTCCATCTTTCTCAAACACTTCTATTAATGATTCGTAGAATCTTAAATAACAATGAATCAACAACAGTTGAGATTTTGTTTTTCTCACACAAATCACAAAGTTGTTGTTATCAAATCCCAAACAAAGTAGTCATATAGCAAATATCGTATATCTTGTGTTTAATTACACAAACCAAAACTAACCAACCTAAGATGTTGACCTTAGAAATCCGAGCACCATGCCAAATGTGTTCGAAGAAAATATAACACTACAAGAAAATAGCCTTTTAGCGACTTCTGTAGCGATGTGTTTAGCGACATATTTGATGCTAGCGACATACATAGCAACTTTAGGTGGTTAGTCGCTATAAACGAGTCACATAATTTTGCGACTTGTCCAAACTCGTCGCTAACACCTAGCGATAACTATAGCGACTTCGTATTATACATCGCCAAAAATTAGCGACTTTACTATTTCATGTCGCGATCTATGTCGCTATTCCTAGGAGATATCGCTATTTAAGTCGCCATACACGTCGTTATTCTCAATAAAGTAGCAATTTCAATCGCTACTAGTGTCGCAATTTAGGTCATTCTTGTGTTGCTGCTCATCAGCGATATTGTTGCATGGCCACTATTCAGTATTAAAATTTTAATACAAAAATAATAACAATATCAACAACGTAATATATATATATATATATATATATATATATATATATATATATATATATATATATATATATATATATGATCTATCAATATTATAACAACACTACAAGAATAACACTCGTTTGACAGAACGATCTAAACGTTTTTATAGTAAAAACATAACAAGAACGTCCAAGTGACGATAACTTTCGTAAGGAGAAAACAAAAGAAAAAAAAACGACTAACACCGTCATCAGAGCTTGATTGTGGAGCTATACCCATATAAAATCCTACAATCTCTTGCCCAATCAACAAAATCTTTGGCAAAGGTTTGGTCTGATTCGGAATTCTATCAATACCACATAGCATTTATTTGCTACCCCCTGAAAATAAATATGTAGACGGGTCAAAAGTGACTTGCTGTTAAAAAAATCTATCAAGTCTAGCACCCAAAAACAAGCGGTAACAAAATGGTCATAACGGGTTAGCTATACTGACCTTGCCAACTAGATATGTGCTATATAAGGACCTGCAACCCAAACCCATTCAGAAAAATGACAATATAGAATATGAATTGAGACGATTTATAAGCATTAGTCGTTCACATATTCACCTTGGCATGAAGAATCTAAATGCAACCAGAATTAGGACGAAATAAGACACGTATAGTTAGTGTCTGAATTTCTGCAGGTGCAACGTAACTTCATTAGTATGTCCAAGCTAAAATTCTACTCTTTCTCGGGAGAATAATATCTTTAGCAACCGTCTTGTTCAATTTTGAGTTTTAACGACCCCGCCTCCTGAAAATCACCAAACGGGTCAAAAGTGATTGGTTTTCTTAAAAGATGTTCAATCTATAAACATTAAAAAAGTGGTAAACACTGACCCATGGTAGGCCAACAAGAAATTTGATTAACGTGAGAAGGAGGTTCGGCTAACTGAAATAAAACTTGTAGCTCTTCAATAAATGTAAGCTAAATTTTAACAATAAGAACCAATCTATAATGTAATGTATAGTAGCACTGACCTTGGCAGAGTCGAGTGCATTAGATTGCAAGAAAGACAACGATGCTAAATGTCTTTCGCTTCTACTGCAAATCTAAAAACCATAAAAGTATTATTAGCACATTAGTCATTACATTTTTCCGGTTTTACAGAGCATAAAAAGGTAATTAACGTAATAAGCCTCTTTTAATAGAATCAGTTTCAAGATATACCTCAACAGAATCAGGTTCTGTGGTCCACTGTCTTCTTCCAGTCGAGGCCGTTGATATGAATCATTGTACTAATAGAAGAATCTCGCGTGAATAGTAGTATTTTCACCAACAACTCTACTAAACTGATCCAATCCATTGACATATCAACCTCCAAGGCTCCAATACTATCCTAGCAAAAGTAACAAACTAGCCAAAGTTATATGGTGCTGTTTTTGGTACCAGGGCCTTGGGGTTATAAATAAGTACTGTCTAAACTATAACATATCGACAACTAAGATCGATAGAAGATATCAAATACTTGCATAATACACTAGTCAACACATTAAAGCAACGTATGCAATTGTACCAACTAGAAGATGAGATGCAATCCGATCGATTATTACCGTCAAAAGTTGATAAACCACCGGAAAAACCTGAAATTCAACCTGTAATCAATTATTAAAAGATATAGTTGAGTACAATAAGAAGGCCGTGAGATTCTGGTGGCGATACAATGGCAGTGCGGTGATGTTGTGGTAGTGGAGCGGTGGTGGTGGTGGTGGAGCGATGGTGGTGGCGGAGGTGGAGGGTTTAATCGGGAGTCGGGATTGAGGGTGTGATGATGTTGGTGACTTGGTGTTTCTGTTAAAAATAATATGGTGTATTGTAATAAATAAAGTGGAAAAGGAAATAATTAAAATAGATAAAAATGTCTTTCACAATAATAAAAGATTTGTTTAATGAGTGCTCACGAGGTGCTGGTTAAATGTTATTAAATAAATTCGAACTTTTCTTTTAAGTTAGAAACCCATTTAATACGCATTATAAGAATAGTTAAAAAAAGAAATTCAAAATTACAAATACTTAAGATGATTAGAAATACAGTTTGTTTAAGAGGTTAAAATTTAGCGACGTGAATATGCGACATAATTTAAGAAAGTCGCTAATATAGCTACACCGCTGGCGACATCTTTTTGGTAAGTCGTAAATTGGCGACTTTGCTAGCAACATGGTAGAGAATGACGCAAATATGACGACGCTTGTTGCGATACTAATTGCGACAATGCCATCTCGAAACACATCGCGACATCATTGGCGACATAGTTTGCGACGTCGATGGCATAACAACGCTAAAGAAATCGCTACATATGTCGCAACTTTGTGACTCTAAATGGTTGGTCGCTAATTATGTCGCTAAAAGGCTATTTTCTTGTAGAGGAAAGGAATATGAATCGTGTGTAAATTTAAAAAGATCACTTTGGACTGCTATAAACATACCATGAATACAACATAGCACAATCTAATTTATTAACATTGTTACCAAAAAATAACTGCCATTCAAGAAAAGAACATTAAAACGTGAACATAATATAATTTGGATCAGTGTTCAATCAAAGAAAACATGGGGAAAAAATAGTGTCATAACAATTAGATACAAGTTTGAAACTTGATCATACATGCGTTTTCAGATCGAAAACTAGTCCTATTCTTTTGAATCTGAGTTTAAATTCTTCTTTTGACACATGCTCTTGATCCATTTGATCCCATTGGATGTCCCGTTTTTAAGTTTCTTTGCTCCCTCTTTTGCTACAGAATTTGCTCTACCAAATGCTGTTGAGCCCTTCTTGTTGCCATCGTTTTCTTTCTTTACATCGACCTTTTCGTCTTCAATAGCACCGATCCCACCAGCTCCCCATTGATCTGCCCAGCTTGGTGCCTCACTAGCCATGTGTTATGCACTTAATCCTCCAAACAGGAAAACATAAAGATTAACATCATATCTTCATGGTATTAGATATCTCAAGTTCAACATGTAAGAGATAGAGACACACAAAAATAATCAAATACCAAGCGATAGATACCAAGAAAATCAAAAATGACCTAATAAAATCCAAGAATTTTGTTTTTGACAAGCACACCTAAGGATATAGAGACAAAGTTAAATAATTTTCCACACTATTCATCACAATAAATATGAACAAACACTATAGAACAATACTCTTCTCCTACAAATACACATAAAAGAGAGAAAGCCACTTATAGGAAATATCTTCCAACATCATTTGTCTACAACACAAACCCTAACTAACACACATGCAGACACCTTGATAAAAGATGGATCAAGAGAGCCATTAAACAAGCCATCGTTAATTAAGCATGATTCACCACTTAACAGATGAACAAATGCTATGAACATACATCTTGACTAAACACAGACATGCTTACAACTATGTAGAGAGAGAAGGTACCTTGAGAGAGAAATAAAGAGTGGGAGAGAGATGATGATTGGATATCTAATGGGGTGAAGGAAACTTAAAAACTAAGTTTCTGGAAAAAACAGTGATACTTGTGCGTTGGCTGTGCCTTAAATAAAAAAATGACAACAAATAAATATTAACAAAAAGCCAGCATGTGGGTAGCTAGGCTGTCCAAGAAATGATGCCAACTTAACCCTCTCTTTGATAGTATTGTGTTACCATCAAATGAAGAAATGCCTCATTGGCGTTTCTCTTAATTTCAGAACAACAAGTTATAATATAACATCAAGTGGCAATCTTTAAACAATAAAATTTGTAGGTCGTATCTACATTCATCTACCTTTTTCAAGGCTATCTAGCTATATATATAATGCAATTGTGCAAAACTTGTGAACAACATTGTTTAGATCCTAGTATTAATTAATGAAAGTTTATGATTAGTCATGCATCTATAAAATTAAGGTTAAGTTATTATAACTAATATTCAATTCAATGCTCTACTTTTCAATGCTTTTTGTTAGGCTCTAGCACAATTATAATCAATCATACATAACGATATAGAAAAGAGTTTAGAAAGAGAAAGAAGAAATCTAGAGAGAGAAAGAGAGTTGGTATCTTTTAGAGAGAGGAAGGAGAGTAAGAGAGAATGTGTATTAAGAAAATAAGAAGCACTCCCTCACACAAGAGTGTGTGAGACGACATAGTAGGTGAAAAGAAGGATTGGGCCTTAAAGGATCAGGCTTGGTTATTGGACTATATCTTAGACTGCTCTTATACAATATTAGTTTAACCAATCTCGTTAATCCTTAATTAGTCTAATACACTCTAATATACTATTACAAGGTTCATTAAACTATAATGACCAACATTTTGTAAGCTAACAATCTCCCCCGAAAGGGTGGTCATTTAACATAAGCTCTATCTTCATGTCTCGAGTCTTTGATCTTTGAGCTTGAACCTTGTGTGTTGTATTAGACTTGTTTTCTTCATTGTTCAATTCATGCCATGTGATCTTTCATGTAATCTCATGTCCTATCTTTCCTTTGATCAAGATCTTCAAGTGGTTGTGATTACATCTTCTCCAATATGTTTATACCGGTCATTAAACTTTGATCTTTACACATATATCTTTCATCATATCTTCTTCAAACTTCACCTTGACTTGATCTTGGATATACCATACTTGATGTTGTTCTTTATATTTCATATCATTGTCTTTAACTTGATGATGGTGACTGTACCACCCCCAAATCTCGGTACAGCGAAAGACTTAATCAACTTTTCGGGGCGTTACATTGGATTGGTATCTCACACAAGTATAGCAAACAAGATAGTCATATTATCATTCAAAGACCAATCCCAAATTTAATTATCCAAATAGTAATCCCAAAATGTAAATAAAAGGCCCAAACATGATTTATAAAAATAGGTCCCCATAAAAGTATCAGAGTTCAGTTATGATCCTTGAACCATGCCACATTGCCAAGCTTCCACAACACACGCACTCCAAACATCACTTAAATACCTGAGAAAAACATGCTAAAAGGTCAGCTAACACTGGTGAGTTCATAGGTTTAAATTCAAGTTTAAAATAGTGGACCTGTAGGAGTTTATTTATTATGCGAGACCTAAGATAGATACACATCAATATCATACCAATATCACAATCACAATATCATCAATATCATATCCGACGTCATAGTGGGGCCCCTAGCGACTCTAGCCAGCACAATCGTAGCAAAGTCTAGAACGATTGCTAACCCTGGACTAGGTCGAGGTAGAAGTATATTCTTAGCTAGGCAACGTATAGCAATTAGGATTGCTACCCTAGACTAAGGCAACAGCTACCACATATCTATCTAAACAGTCAAGCACATAAGCAAATCAAAATAATTTTGAAGGTCCAAAAATAGTAGCTTGATTCTCACCCTAAATTAGTTAAAAACATAGATAAAAGTGAGGCTATGAAACTCACCTCAAGCTAACAACGCACAAACAACACTAGCAAGAAGATAACAGCTAATCACGGCTCAGCAACTATCGACTCAGCACAACCTATTAATGTAAACAAATTTTAATATATATTTCCCAAAATCAACGTTATCTACCCCAATGTATTCCTTTTCTTTATCTCCAAAAATGTCTTGTTTCATCGTTTAGTCCTAGCATTTGGTATCGTCGTGTGTGTGTATCGACTCAATATGATATCATGAATGCACTTAAATAACCACAATGTGACTCAATGCAACACAATGAGACATCTAAGCGATAAGCTCCATAGTCCAATAAGTTTCGGAATAAATTGTAGACCTTATCGAATTCGTCAACTCGATAAACTCAATTATTTATTTGTGTCGCTTATTATCCCATAAACCGGTCGCATCTTAACGAGTCACAAGGATAATTCACCCATTAATAACGTTATCCTACATACCTAGCGGGCTCTTATTAGATTCCTCAACCTAATAAGTCCGCTACCTACGTGGATCGACGCTATTAATGTTAGGTCATCCGTAACCCATGCACATAACGTAAATAAATTAAGAATTTGACACTAGTATTAAATGCTCATAATTGACATATTTCGATAAACGTGCACTCGAAACATTAAATATTTATTTATTAGAAAACCTTTCCATTTTAGTTGTTAATTCCCATTTAAAATAGTAAATAACAAGACAAGTCTTGTTATCGATAGTTTTGGTATAAAAGCCTTTTTATTATTTATGTTTCATAGTTTATTAACATTTTCATATATATATATATATATATATATATATATATATATATATTTCATCAATTTCAATATTAGTTTCATATCGTTATTCGTTTCGAGTCCACAAGCACGAGTCATGACTTCTCGGCTTTTAATCAATATATAGTCCAAAATATACTAAAGTCCATGTTACGGCGTTGTCGGGGTCAACAATGACTAAAAAGTCAAAGTAACACCGACGTTGCTCAAAGTTGACAAGTTATATTATAAGTCCAAGTAAATAATGACAATAGCGCAACTCAATCTCAAATCAACCCAAATCAATCTCGCCAACCAATCAATCTACCAAATATACCCGAAACCAATGTTATGACCCTAATGGTCGTGACACGGTCACGGTTAAGACCACGTGAACCAAAGAAGCTCTAGAAGCTTTTCAGCTCCACGAGTCTCATCCAAACACCAACAACAACAACCAACAAGATACCTCAACAACCCGACCCGGACCATTGGTCCTTAGGGGTCACGTACGTAAACCAACACCCTTGTACGAGTCCCTAGTGGCTCGTACACCTTACCACACCCATCCAAACACTCCCAAATGGCTTCTACTACAACCAAACACAATCAATCAACCTCCAATTAACATCCAAACATCAAACCCATCAACTATTCTAAACTCATCATATGAAACTAAGCTTAAAATGCAAAAACCCAATAATATGATACAACACATGACACCAAATCACTAGCTACATGTTTTATTATATGTAAATTAGTTTTAAACCCATGTTTCACCCAAAACCCAACAAGGTCGAGCCTTGTACAAGCCCTAGAAGGGTCATACGTGGCTTTTCATAGCTTAAATGAGCTTGACCCTCGTTCCATTTACCTTTTCTCAACCCGATCTACAAGATTTAATGAAAACCCTAGAATCACGAATCATTTTTGTAAGATTTGGAGGTGTTAATGAAGGCTTCTATAGGAGATATATATATATATATGGATGGAAAGAGGAAAGAAATATACAAAATGGTGGTGGAGGTGAGATGCCACTCGCCAGAGTTTGGCTGGAATTCAGCCAGAGAGGGGCGGCGGTGGTGAGGTGGTGGCTAGGGTTAGGGTTTTGATTTAGGAGAGAGAGGGTAGAGAGAGAAAGTGTGTTAGTGTGTGTATTTTAGAGAGAGAAATGAAAGGGTGGAAATGAGGTGGGATGGGGTATTTATATTTAGGCTCAAGGACTAAAATAAAAACTATTTTGGAAGGGGGGGGGGTGGTCGGCCATGGGTAAAAAGAGGGGCCGAAGGCGTAATTTTTCATAAACTATCCCGTTTACCCATTCCCGAGCTCATATATTGTCCTACGAGTGTCCCACGACGTTCCTTCGACTTTCTATTATGTTTATTTATGTTTTTCCATGAGTTTTGACTATTTATTTGTCAAGTTTCGAGTTACGGTTCCAAAGTTATGTTATTTCTTGTTTTAGGCTTTTATTGTGCCGAATCGCATAGTGCCTAACAAAAAGAGTTAAAACTCATATGATAATAAAATAAATCAT
Organism: Chrysanthemum seticuspe; assembly: GCA_019973895.1. Classification (NCBI taxonomy): domain Eukaryota; kingdom Viridiplantae; phylum Streptophyta; class Magnoliopsida; order Asterales; family Asteraceae; genus Chrysanthemum; species Chrysanthemum seticuspe. The sequence goes on from BPTQ01000009.1 coordinate 185,208,057, forward strand.
AAAAACCAATAAACGATATCAAATCAAGTCATGGTCGATAAAAATAGTTTTAAAGGCAAAAACTCAGTTTAGTTTAACGTAATGCGGTTACCTAAAATAGACTCCCTAATTGCCAGTCGTCACAGCCTCCTAGCCTCAGAAGAAACCTGTCCCGGGTTTCACTCCGAGTTGCTTGGTGTCATGAAGAGTTTAGGGTACTTCCTACGGAATACATCCTCACGTTCCCAAGTGAACTCTGGTCCATGTCGGGAGTTCCAACGAACTTTGATAATTGGAATACGGCTATGCTTTAGCCGTTTAATCTCACGATCCATGATCTCTATTGGTTCCTCGACGAGGTACAAGTATGTTTTCCTCCGAAAGACATTTCTTAAGATTACTAACATGAAAGACATTTTGTACACTGCTCAATTCCGAAGGTAGCTCAAGACAATAAGCTACTGGTCTGATTCTTTCCAAGATTGGAAAGGGACCAATGCATCAGGGATTGAGTTTTCCACGCTTTCCAAAGCGAATCACTCCTTTCCAAGGAGAAACCTTTAACATAACACGATCTCTAACCTGAAACTCTAAGGGTTTACGTCTCCTATCGGCATAACTCTTTTGTCTATCACGAGCGATTTGCAAACGGTTACGAATCTGAACTATCTTCTCAGTGGTTTCTAGGACAAGTTCGGGACCGGTAAGCTGACTCTCGCCAACTTTAGTGCAACAAACAGGAGAACGACATTTTCGGCCATACAGTGCCTCAAATAGAGCGGCCTTAATGTTTGAATGATAACTATTGTTGTAGGAGAATTCGACTAAAGGGAGATGTCTCTCCCAGCCTTTGCCGAAATCGATGACACAGGCTCTAAGCATATCGTCTAAGGTCTGAATGGTTCTTTCGCTTTGACCACCGGTTTGAGAATGATAAGCAGTGCTCATATCCAGGTTTGTTCCTAACGCTGACTGTATGGATCTTCAAAAGTGGGATGTAAAATGGCTATCTCGATCGGAAATGATAGATACCGGTACTCCATGACGCGATACTACTTCCTTGATATACAGCCGAGCGAGCTTGGTGAGACTATCGACCTCGCTAATGGCCAAGAAGTGAGCAGACTTAGTCAAACGATCTACGATTACCCAGATAGCGTCATTGCCGCTAGCTGTTCTAGGTAATTTGGTGATAAAGACCATGGTGATTCGATCCCATTTCCATTCTGGAAGTTCGGGTTGAACTAAGAGTCCTGAGGGTTTCTGGTGTTCAGCCTTTACCTTAGAACAAGTCAAGCACCAACTGACATACTGAGCTATGTCGGCTTTCATGTTAGGCCACCAGTAGAGCTTCTTCAAGTCCTGATACATCTTATCGGCTCCGAGATGAATAGAGTATTTTGACTTATGCGACTCGTGCATAATCAACTCACGGATTCCACCATGAAATGGTATCCATCTTCTGTCTTTGAAGCATAAAGTTCTGTCAGAACGCTTCAAGAAGCCGTTTTCACTTTCTACCATTCCTCGCAGATTCTCATAATGACGGTTCTCTTCCGTCAATGCCGCAGCTTGGGCGGCTAAGATTTGAGATGGTAGAGGCGAACTAATGGTCATTCCTAGGGATCGAACGAGTAAAGGTGGAATGTTCTCCTTACGGCTTAGGGCATCTGCCACTACATTGGCTATACCAGGATGATAAAGAATCTCACAGTCATAATCACTGAGTAACTCTAACCAACGATGCTGCCTCATATTCAACTCCTTCTGATCTAACATATGCTTCAAGCTCTTATGGTCGGTAAACACTACACACTTGGTTCAATACAGACACTGTCTCTAGATTCTAAGGGCAAACACTACAACACCTAACTCCAGGTCATGGGTGGTGTAGTTTTTCTCATGCTTCTTAAGTTGTCGAGATGCATAAGCTATCACCTTCTCTCGTTGCATCAAAACATCACCTAAGCCTTTATGTGAAGCGTCGCAGTACACGACAAAATCTTCGCTTCCTTCGGGAAAAGCTAGGATAGGTGCACTACACAACTTCTCCTTCAGAAGTTGGAATGCTTCTTCTTCCTTTTCTCCCCATTCATACTTAACGTCCTTCTGCGTCAGTTTGGTCAGCGACTTGGCTATCTTGGAGAATCCCTCAATGAACCTCTTATAATAGCCTGCTAGACCTAGAAACTTGCGGACTTCTGATGGGTTCCTAGGGGTTGCCCATTCCTTAATGGCCTCAATCTTGGCTGGTTCGACGCAAACTCCTCGACTATGTATCACGTGACCTAAGAATTGCACGAACATAATCCAAAATTCACACTTAGAGAATTTGGCATACAACTTCTTTTCTCTCAACAACTCTAAAATAAGCCTCAAATGCTCTTCATGCCCCTCTCTATTCTTGGAGTATATCAAGATGTCATCTATGAATACTATCACAAAATTATCCAGGTATGGCTTACACACTCGGTTCATGAGATCCATGAAAACCGCTGGCTCATTGGTCAAACCGAACGACATCACTTGGAACTCATAGTGCCCATAACGAGTCCTAAACGCCGTCTTAGGGATATCCTCCTCTCGAACTCTAAGCTGATGATAACTAGACCGTAAGTCGATCTTGGAAAAGACACTAGCTCCTTGGAGTTGGTCAAATAGATCGTCTATTCTAGGTAGCGGGTATCAATTCTTCACCCTCAACTTATTCAACTCCCTATAATCAATACACATCCGAAACGATCCATCCTTCTTCTTCACAAACAACACCGGTGCTTCCTACAGTGACGAACTTGGTTGAATGAATCCTTTCTCTAACAACTCTGCCAACTGTTTAGACTGTTCCTCCAATTCTCTTGGAGCAAGTCGATAGGGTGCCCGGGCTACGGGTGCAGCACCAGGTATCAACTCGATTTGGAATTCCACTTGTCGGACAGGTGGAATCCCTGGCAGATCATTGGGAAACACATTTGGAAACTCTCTAACGACGGGTACATCCTTAAGGTGTCTTTCACTCTTCTCCTTGATTTTCTTTTCAGAAATCCAAGAAAAGACAACCTCCTCTATCGATGTACTTCTGGGTCTTAATACAAGAGATGATGCTCAACCGAGAGGGACCTCCACAGTCGCTCCGATCTCCTTGTATGATCAGAACTTTTCCGCCATACGGTACACGCACGATCTTCTCATCACAGATGATGTGTGCACTGTTCTTCGACAACCAATCCAGTCCGATGATGGCGTCAAAACTTCCCAAGGTAACTGGAAACAGGTCTATGCTAAACGGGTGGTCTAGGAAACTTAAGGTACAACCTCGGACTACAGTGTTTATCTTCTCCCTATTCCCCTTTGCTAATTCCACATACCCTTAGAGGTGTTTGGGAAATTCCTAGTAATGGCATAAAGTTGGTGGATACGAAACTCATATCGGCACCAGTATCAAACAATATGGAAGCATAGCGATTATTGAGAAGGAACGTACCCGTAACTACGTTAGGGTCCTCACCAGCTTCCTTCCCAATAGCATAGACACGCGCTGTTCCCATGTCTCTCTGCTGATTCCTAGCACCCTGATTTCCTTGGTTCCCTACAACCTCTTACTTCATAAGGTTTAGGCCATTACTTCCCACACCTCGGTTAATAAATCCTCCTCCATTACCGGGGTTTCCCTTTATCCATGGCTCTCGGTACTCATTCTTGTAGTGCCCTTTCTTTCCACATCCAAAGCAGGTGACAGTGGCCTTCCAGTCCGCTCCTTGTGCAATTTGAGCCGCAGCAAGTGGACGGGACTTTAGTCTTTGGCGACGTGTTCTACCTTAGAGAAATTTCTACACACTATTGAGCACGGTCCATGGTGGTGTCAATTGCAACGACCACACAAGGGCTTGCTACCTTCATAACTCTTCTTCTCTCCATTTCCTATGGCGAACACCCTGGCTGTCTCTTGCTGTTTGTTGCATTTCCCTTTAACAACCTCATTCTTCTTCCTCTTATCACTCTTACCATTGTCTCCTCCGTCTAACACATAAGAGTCCATCAAATGTTGAGCCACAGTAATTGCTTTATGCAAGTTAGCTGGCTTTGCAGTGATGACATCATTCCTAGTGGCTAAAGGCAATCCATCAATATACATGTCAATCTTAAGGGTTTCAGTTCGAACAATTTCAGGGCAAAGAAACGACAACTCTTGGAAACGACGATTGTAAGTCGTCATGTCGGTACCCTTAACCTTATGGTTCTAGAACTCAATCTCTATCTTCTTAACTTCATTCCTAGGACAGTAAGTCTTGATCAGCAGAGCCTTAAACTGGGTCCAAGTCATGCTATAAGCTACATCACTTCCTACTGATCTACAATTGTTGTTCCACCAGGTTAACGCTTTGTCCTTCAAGGTAAATGTTGCATACTTAACCTTACAATCCTCTTCATAGTTGCTAACGGTAAACACAGACTCAGTTTTCTCGATCCACCTTGTTAGGTTAACCACTCCCTCGGTTCCTCCGAACTCGGTGGGACCATATAATCGAAACTCTTTGTAGGTACAACCTCGAGCTCGATTAAGCACTGAGGTTCCACCAGAGGTGTTAGAGAGATTAGACTCAGCTAGCAGTTCAGCTACACGCTGCGTCACAAGCTGGTCGATGTGGGCTGGGTTCAAAGGCGGAGGGTTTTGTGGAACAGGACCATTCTCAGGACGGTCGTTCACATTCGGGTTCCCAACAGTGAGGTTATCAGTATTCTGGTTCTCAACAGGTGGAGTGGTCGGGGTCGGACGACGACCTCGACGGACAGGGGCAACCACAACGGCAGGAGCTGCTCGGTTGTTCCTAGGCAGGTTTCGTCTTGGTGCCATCAATCTGAAGGTTAGAATAACAGTTTCATAAGTTCACAATTCACGCTCTAAAAGACTGGGTTGGGTTCCAAGGATCACCGAATAATGCACGAATACATAATCAAGGACAACAAGGATAACACTATATCATAAAGAAACAACTAGAGACCGAATCATAACTAAAGGATGAACATTCTAATAACCATAACTCATAGGTTCCAAAGTGGAATACATGAAAGGATACGGAGAGATCAAGAACGATTCTAACAACGATACTAACAAGATAACTAGGATAGATCTACATCTCAAACTAGAGACTACTCAGTTTGAAGATGGTACAATGCCATGAATCTAACACAGTCTAGCCACGATCACGAATACCACTAACAGATCTCCTAACATCGTCAACCTCTCTCCACAAAGATGAAAGCTCAACACGCTGAGCGTCGCGATCACTCTTCAGATCCACGACCTCCCTCTCTAACTCACCTATCCTATGCCATATCGCTCTGTCCGCATCTCGCGAACCCTCTCAGCAGGTACCCAACCTGCTCCTGGAGCTCCGACATACCCTCTCTCAGAATCGTAGTCCTCCTAAATACAAAACCCACATATGCTCTCAAATCCTCTACACTAGCCCTCGATACTCCAACAAACCGATCTGTCAACCTACTAAGCCTAATACCCTGAGATGTAATCCTCTCCCACATCAAACCCATCTCCCTGTAGTCCTCGGGCTCTGAAGCAATCTATGATGGTATCTCTGAATCTAATGGGCTACCTATCTCAGGTAAATGTGGAGGTGAACCCAAATCAAATGGCTGCCCAGGAGAATCAGGCTCAAGTAAAGGTTAGGGAGAGCCTGGTCTTAGAGAATGCGCAGAATGCACAGGACTCTGCAATGGAGGAGTACCCTCTTCTGGGATATCCTCATCGTCCTCCTCCTGAGGATCTTCATCCTCATCTACATATTCCTCCTCAATCTCATGCTCCTCTTTGATCTCATGCTCCTCCTCACCCTCATCTTCAGAGGGAGAGTCCATGAGTCGGTGTCTCTATGTGGGCGAATCCTGAGGTGGTACAGTAGGGGATATAGGTCTTCTAAGACATGGTGATGCTGGTGGTGATGACAGAAGAGAGTGGTCTGCTAGGTGAATAGGTGATGATGGTGGTCGCACGGACATGCGGGTAGTACTACGAGTAAGTCTAGGAGTCTGGGCTCGTGCTAAGACCTGATGCAATGTGAGCTGCCTAGATGAGCTAGGGCGATCTGATGATGATGATGAACTAGAGTGACAGGCAATCACATAGGGATCACCCTACACAACAGTCATGAGAGTCAATGTTGGGGAACTAGCAGCAGCAAAGACATCCTCAGACACATCATAAGCTAGTGAAGGCAAAGTCTGTGACAATGGCATATGGTAGGTATAAATGTTTGAAAACAACTAGTTCTAACAAGCACATCAACTCAACTAAAACATATATCACATAATGAAAGCTTTAAAATAGAGGTACCACATTACTCAAAATATGCCTTTAAATAAAACACGTAAGTTCTGTTCTAGCACATAATCCAAGCATCATATAATCCCAGATCAAATCAATTATACAATCAGCTCAAAATCCCAAAATCATAACATATCAATAATCCAATCAAGTTCATAATATCTCGACAATCGAATCACATTTACCCAAAATCAATAATCATATCCCAAAACATAACATCTCAATAAACAATTCACAATTCATAATATCTCATAAATCAAATTGCAGTTCATCCCAAAATCAAATAAGTAGCTTTGGCTTGGCAGGCAGGCATGCATCGGTCAAGGATCAATTTTCTTAAAAGTGGTTATAGTTTAGGTTTTATTAAATACCTAGTTTTCTATAACCTTGGCTCTGATACCAATCTGTAAGACCCCCAAATCTCGGTACAGCGGAAGACGTAATCAAGTTTTCAGGGCGTTACATTGGATTGGTATCTCACACAAGTATAGCAAACAAGATAGTCATATTATCATTCAAAGACCAATCCTAAATTTAATTATCCAAACAATAATCCCAAAATGTAAATAAAGGCCCAAACATGATTTATAAAAATAGGTCCCCTTAAAATTATCAGAGTTCAGTTATGATCCTTGAACCATGCCACCTTTCCAAGCTTCCACAGCACACACACTCTATACATTACTTAAATACCTGAGAAAAACATGCTAAAAGGTCAGCTAATGCTGGTGAGTTCATAGGTTTAAATTCAATTTTAAAATAATAGACCTGTAGGAGTTTATTTGCTATGCGAGACCTAAGATAGATACACATCAATCTCATACCAATATCACAATCACAATATCATCAATATCATATCCGACGTCATAGTGGGGCCCCTAGCGACTCTAGCTAGCATAGTCGTAGCAAAGTCTAGAACGATTGCTAACCCTGGACTAGGTCAAGGTAGAAGTCTCTTCTTAGCTAGGCAACGTGTTATAGCAATTAGGATTGCTACCTTAGACTAAGGCAACAACTACCACATATCTATCTAAACAGTCAAGCATATAAGCAAATCAAAATAATTTTAAAGGTCCAAAAAGAGTAGCATGATTCTCACCCCAAATTAGTTAAAAACATAAATAAAAGTGGGGCTATGAAACTCACCTCAAGCAAGCAACGCAAAAAAAACACTAGCAAGAAGATAACAGCTAATCACGGCTCAGCAACTATCGACTCGGCACAACCTATTAATGTAAACCAATTTTAATATATATTTCCCACAATCAACGTTATCTACCCCAATGTATTCCTTTTTCTTTGTCTCTAAAAATGTCTTGTTTTACCGTTTAGTCCTAGCGTTTGGTATCGTCGTGTGTGTGTATCGACTCAATATGATATCATGAATTCACTTAAATAACCACCATGTGACACAATGCAACACAATGAGACATCTAAGCGATAAGCTCCATAGTGCTGCAAGTGGAAATTTACCGGTGGTTACAACATTTTAATTTATTATCCCTTAGGGGGAGATTGTTAGGATTTAGAAAAACCCGTTATTAAAGAGTCGGTCACCTCAAGTATATGTATTCATTAGAAAGCTCGTAGTCGTAGTTATTTAGTGTTAGTAAGTAGTTTGTTAAGTATCACCATGGAGGACGGATGGGTCTTTACTCACTGTATGTCTGATCCACAGCCCGTAGGAGGCGTGTCTTGTAAGAACCTATAAATACACTTTGCCTTGCAAGGCAAAGGGTTGGAGCTTTCAATATTATTTTTCTTTGTCTCACTAAGTTCTCAACTCTCTTTACTTTCTCTCTCTAGAACTCATATCATACGCCATTTGTGATTACGTGTTTGTATATTTATGAAATCCAATATGTTACAAATGGTATCAAGAGCCAGGTTAGATCACTCATCTTTCATGTTCTTGGATTTCTAGTGGTTTTCATAAGGTTTTTGGGTTTGAATGAGTTTAGAGTAGTTTGCATCACTTGGTTTATTTCTTGTGTTAAAGTTTGGATTTTGATAGTACTTTTGTATTTAGAATCATTATAAGTGTTTAGGTTTTGGTTTGGAAGGTTTGAATCATCATGGTTGAGTTGTTTTTGGATTGAAAAGTGGTGTTTTTGAAAGTTTCTTGGATGCGTGTTGGGTCACGGTAAGTCTTTCATTGATGCGACTTGTCTCAGTTTCTATGCGAGTTGTCCTAAGTTTGATGGGATTTGTCTCCTCTGTGTATGCTTATTTAAGCGAGTTGTCTTATATGCGAGTTGTCTATTGAGACAAAACGACAAGAAAGGACAAAGTAGTGGAAGTAGTGGGTGTAGTTGTGTACTATGCGAGTTATCAGCCTATGCGATTTGGGTTTTATGTGATTTGTCTGATAAGCGAGTTGTCGTTTAAGTGAGTTGGTAATCAGGGTGCGAGTTGTCTTGTACTGCGACTTGTCTTGGACTGCGATTTGTCTAGGGTGCGAGTTGTCTTGGGTGCGACTTGTCAAGTGTGCAACTTGTCTATTGAGACTTGTCATTTCTTCGTGTTACGTTTTACGGTTTTTCTTTAGATTTAGTAAAATCCCGTGAAAGAATATATTTCTCGGTTTAATCAAAGAATAGTAAAATCCCGTAGAATTTGTAATCATGTCTACAATCACTTCTTCTGTTGCTGATGATGTTCAAGCTGCAGGATCTGATACTCGTCCTCCCATGCTAGATAGAACCGATTATGACTCTTGGGCTCAAAGAATCAGACTATACTGCTTAGGAAAGGAAAATGGGGTTAATATCCTCAAATCAATTGATGAAGGACCATATCAAGTTGAGACTACCAAAGACATTCTTGAAACTGCTACTGATGGTTCAGTTATATTAGGATTGGATAGACCAAAGATGTATGATGAACTTACTGATAAGGAGAAGAAGAGATATGATGCAGACATCAGGGCTTCAACACATCATACTTCAGGGTTTACCTAAGGACATTTACAAGTTGATCAATCACAACACTGAAGCGAAGGCAGTATGGGACAATGTTAAGATGCTTCTCTCTGGTTCTGAATTGACTAAAGAAGACAGGGAGTCTCAACTATATGATGACTTTGAGAACTTTAAGATGAATCCAGGGGAAACGGTTACAGAATACTACGTGAGATTCCACAAGCTTGTGAATGACATGAGAAATATCAAAATGACTATGCCAAATATCCAGCTCAATTCAAAGTTTGTGAACAACATGAATCTCGAATAGCACAAATTTGTCACTGCAGTCAAGCTAAACAAAGGATTGAGGAACACAAATTACGAGCAATTGTATGCTTATTTGCTTCATAATGAGAAACATGTTGTGTTTGAACGAATGATCTTGGAAAAGTTCAAAACAAATGCTGGAGATGCAAGGTCTTCAAATGATTCAACTGCATTCTACACTAATGTAGGAATTACCACCAAAGCATCACAGGTCATACCTATTGGAAATGGTAACCACAAACTCATTCCAGATCCAGTGTATAAACCTCCAGATTCAGACACATTCATGGAAAAACTTGTTAATCAACTGGCTCTAATGGTTATGTAAAACCTAAACTTCACTCCACACACCAACAATCATCTCAGAATGGCTTCCAATCTTTACAATCATGCTACAGTCAAAGAAGAAAAGGTAGTGGTGCAAAATGTGCAAGGAAGACAGAATGAACAAGGAATGGCAGAAGCAGGTTATGGAAATGCTGGTGTAGGTTGAGGATATGTGGGTAATCAGAATAGAGGAAGGAACATGACTTAAGGTCAAGGGAAGCCAATCAAGTGTTACAACTGTAGTGGAGAAGGACACATTGCGAGGAACTGCACTTCTCCTAAACGTCCACAAAATGCAGAGTACTTCAAGGACAAAATGCTGCTGGTACAAGCTCAAGATAATGGAGCAGTATTGGATGAAGAAGAATTGATGTTTCTTGCTGAGGGAAATGCCAAAACCTACGATGCAGATGTGGATGAACAGCCAGTGTAGGGTATGGGACACAACAATCCCAATGCATTTCAAGTTGCAGACTGTGATGCATTTGATTCTGATGTCGACGATGAACCCACTGCCCAGACCATCTTCAGGGCTAGTATCTCACCAATTGTCTCTCTAAAGGCTCCTTCACCACAACAGGCCAGTCCTTCCAAGGAATCAATCATATCAGAGGTATTAAAACTATACGATGACGTTGATGTGCAAAAGATACACGACAAGGTACAACCAACTGAAATTATTGAATCAGATATTGAAAATATAGGTAATAGCAATGTTGTTCCATATGATCAATATGTGAAGCAAAATTAAAGTGAAAGTGTACCAAGCGATGCATCTTCTGCAGTCAATGATGACTATATTTTTGATGAATACACTGCATGTGCTCCTGATGACTCTATAACCTCTGAACTGAATGCCTATAAAGAACCAGTTGCTATATATGAACAACGTGCTAAGTTTGAATTGACTGACCGTGAGTAGGAGATGGATTTCCAAATGCGTACAGTTATCAGAAAAAGTAACTTTAGGGAAGAAATGTTAAAACAAGAGTTAAACTCCTTGCAAGAAAAGCTCAATAAAACTGTTAAGCAAAAGCAAGAACTTCAAGAAAATGTAAAGGTGCTTAAACATGAGTTTACTTCTAAGGAATCAAAACTTTTAAATGACTTTTCCAACCTAAAAACTTTGAAAAACAAACTTGAGAACAAACTGTACATAAAAGAGAACACCATTCAGACTGCTCAGATGATCACTAAGCATAGAGTCTTAAGCGATAAGCATAGTATTCCCCTTGTAGAGGTACCCAATCCCGAGTATGGAAAAGTTGCAAGAGCTGCACAAAAGGTAGTCTATGATGGTAATGAGATTCTTAAGCCTAGGCAAACACCATCATGTATAGGAAGCACTGATGAGGATAGAAAATTAGAAGATGCCTCTAGGGAGAAAATGGCAAAGAAGTTAATAATCCTAAGTGTACAAAGCATAATATAACGTTTAAACCCCATGATTACACTAAAGAAAATTGGATAGCCTTGAATAAGTTTAAACCTCAAACTCAATTAACCCCTGAGCAAGTTTTCTGGAAGAAAGATTTGGATAAACAAAAAATCGATGACCTGATTGAGAAGAATCCTCCATGTAGGAGAATGCCTCTAGCCACTGTGTATCCCCTAATACACCTATGCATTTAGTGCCCAGAACTCTTTCTACTCAAAGCAAGACCTTAATCAGTTTATACGTAGTCTATCAATTGTTTATTGACTTTGAGAAAACATGTAAGAAGAGAATTACACCCACAGGGATTACTGAAGGGGAAAGGGGTTTTGAGCAAACTAAAGAGTGTTATTTAACTGAGGTCATGCCTTTCTTTAAACTACTAAAAGAACAATTTGAGAGTCTTCAAAAGAGCATTGATACAGAGATTAAAGAAATCAAAAAGGTGTTCAATGAAATGGAAATTGAGGTCAATGATTATGAACGTGAACTCAAATGTAATGAAATTGAAAGGAAGAATCTGCATATCTTAAATAAGAACTTGATCTCTAGTTGTGTTGCTCAAGATGTGTTTTATACTGTTACAAATTATTCTATTACTGCCTCTCAATTTCATGAATTATCTGTTGCTTTGAAAGTTTCCCTTGATCATGTCGTTGAGCTAACACAAATTCAAAACTGAATGAGAAAATAGAACAGGATGATCATGATAACTTGGTAAAGCATTTTTCTAAGCTGGAAGTTGAACATTTTGCTTTGCAATTAAAATATCAACATCTCAAAGAAAATGTTAAAACCTCAAATGTCAAGACGTCCTCGGATGCTCCTGAGTTTGATGCAGTTTTTGAAATAAGCAAACGTGACGAACAGATTCGAGCTCATTGTAACACGATCAGAAGATTGAAAACCCAAATTTCACAATTGAAAGGTGAAAAGAATAATGTGAATGGCTCCCAAATGCCTCCTCTGTTAGATTCTCAGAATTCTCAAAACTTTCATCTTCAAAACATCATTAACGTTTTACAACAAGAAAATGAGAGTTTTCTAGAAGAAAATGAAAAGGTTAAACAACATTTCAAAGAGTTACATGATTCAATGAAAGTCACTCGTGACAAGAACAATGAAAAAATAACTTCTTTACAAAAGGAAATTGAGAATCTGAAGAGTCAGGTAAAAGGGAAAATGCCAATTGTCGGTGTTGAGAATCTTGTATCAAAGGCATCTGCGGATTCTAAGTATGCTGTGACCGTAAAGTATATTCCCCCTCATCTTAGAAATAACGAACTTGTGTGTCAAGAATATTTTTCGTATCTTAAGGATAGTCTAGAATGTCTCAGTGAGATTTTCGAAGAGGATAGCATAAATAAACCACTTGATAGAGAAGTTAGGTATGCATGCTTATATGCCAAACGATCTCAGGAGCTTTTAGAATGTTTAAGAGCACCATGCCCTAAATCCTTTAGTACTAAAGATAAAGTCATTATGCCATGCTCTATGCCTAGTATTAAGCATGCGACTCTTGATATGCCTTGTTCTATGCCAAAAGTAAAGCATGTGAACTTTGATGTGCCTGCTAGTACTTCAAATCCCAGCACTTTTAGATCAGAAACGCAAAAAGTAGCAAAACCAACTAATGTTCCCATCATTCCCTCTACAAGAGTAATCAGTGACACTAAGGCAAGCGGGTCAAAGCCTCCAGGCAATAAAAAGCAAGATAGGACCTCGCAAGCTAAGAGTGATCAATGGAAGAATGTAGAAGACCACCCTAGGAACAATAAGTTTATGTTGAATAAGACAAATCGTGTTGATTCTAGTATTAGCTATTAGCGTACAGTAATTAATTCTAATTCTGATACTACTTGCAAAACATGTAATGAATGCTTGATTTTTGGTATTAGTAATGCTGTTCAATCTCCGGTAAAGAATGTTAACACTAGAAAACAGGATAAGAAGGTCAGAAAACCATGGTGGAAGAAGGCTAGAAAACATTGGAAACCAACAGAAAGAAAATTTTGTAATGTAGGTTGTCAATGGATACCTACTGGCCGTAAATTCAATCTTAATGAGTTGTGCCCTAAATTATTTAGATCAATGCCCATTAGGAAATGGATGCCCACTGGTAGAGTGATACCTTTAAGAAGTGAACACAGTTTGAATAGATCTATTGTCACCCCTAGTCCTGCATCTACCTCTAGTGATCTCATTGATTCTATTTCTGATGTGGATGTTCCAATCTCGTTTACTAACCATGTGGAACCCATTCTCGCATGGGATCCAAACTATCCAGTCATCCATACTTGTCTGTGTTCAACTGCAGGTCGTTCAAATCATTCTGTGGTACCTGGACTCAGGCTGTTCCAAGCATATGAATGGAGATCGCTCATGGCTCATGAACTTCGTGAGTAAATTCATTGGGACTGTTAGATTCGGAAACGACCATTTTGGGGCAATTATGGGTTACGGATATTATGTTGTTGGAGATAGTGTAATTTCCAGGGTATATTATGTTGAAGGTCTTGGTCATAATTTGTTTTCTGTTGGTCAATTCTGTGATTCTGATCTAGAGGTGGCCTTTAGAAAACATACATACTTCGTTAGAGAACTAGATGGTGTTGAACTTTTGAAAGGAACACGTGGAACCAATTTGTACACCATCTCTATCGAAGACATGATGAAGTCTTCTCCAATCTGCTTGTTATCAAAGGCTTCAAAAAAAAAGTCTTGGTCATGGCATCGTCGTCTCAATCACTTGAACTTCGGCACCATTAATGATCTTTCTAGAAAGGACCTCGTAAGAGGCTTACCCAGATTAAAGTATGAAAAGGATCATCTTTGTTCAGCATGCCAATTAGGAAAAAGCAAGAAATATGCCCATAAACCCAAACCTGCAAACTCAGTTATGGAAGTTCTTCATACTCTTCATATGGACTTATGCGGACTAATGAGAGTGCAAACGATAAACGGAAAGAAATATGTGTTAGTCATTTTTTATGACTACTCTCGGTTTACTTGGGTTAAGTTTTTGAGGAAAAAGGATGAAACTCCAGATGTCATCATAAAACTTATCAAACAGCTGCAGGTTCGACTTAACAAAACTGTCAGAATTATCCGAACGGACAATGGAACTGAGTTTGTTAACAAAGAAATAAGTCAGTTTTATGAAAGCATTGGAATCAGCCATCAAAGAAGTGTTCCACGTACTCCTCAATAGAACGGTGTAGTTGAAAGACAAAATCGGACTCTTGTGGAAGCTGCAAGAACTATGCTAATTTACTCAAAGGTTCTAATGTTTCTCTGGGCTGAAGCCATTGCCACTGCTTGCTATACCCAAAACCGTTCCCTTATCCATGCCACTCATGGAAAAACTCCATACGAACTTGTCCACAATCAAAAACCTGATCTCTCTTTCCTTCGTGTGTTAAGTGCTTTATGCTATCCAACAAATGATGCTCAAGATTTAGGTAAATTAAGAGCTAAGGCGGACATTGGAGTTTTTGTGGGTTATGCACCAAACCAGAAGGGTTACCGAATCTACAACAAAAGAACCCGAGATATCATGGAAACTATTCACGTCACGTTCGATGAGCTGTCTGGGCAAATGGCTCTTGGACAATCTAGTTCAGGACCCACATCTCAACATTCATCTTGTAATCCTATCATTTCTTCTCTTGTATAGAATCCCTCGCCTGCAGTTCGATATGTACCTCCTTCTGATGACGATTTGAAGAAATAGTTTGATCCGATGTGTGATGAATACTATGAACCTATTGCTAATGATCAGTCTACACCATCAACAGTGGCGGCTCCTAATCCAGTCAACACAGATAATCCTTCAAAGTCTGTGTCACTAAGTCAAGAAGCGCCTGCTACAGATCACTCATCGTCATCATCAAATCCTCAATCCTCGAGTGTGCATCATGGAAATGTTTCTGCTGACTATGATGGAGATAACCCCTTTACCACTCCAGAAGATGCCCCGTTTGAAAACATTTTTTCTCCTGATCTATCATCTAAACCATCTTCATCAGGGGACCCCAACTCTGCTACATCAGTTCCTCTACAACAACCACACGTGCATTTCAGAAAATGGACACATGATTATCCATTGCACAATATCATTGGTAATCCTTCTCGTCCGGTATCCACTCGTAAACGACTTGCTACTGATGCCTTATGGTGCTTCTTCAATTCCATATTATCAAAGGTCGAACCGAAAGATGTTAAAACCATAATGTCTGAGGACAGTTGGTTCAATGCAATGCAAGAAGAAATTCACGAGTTCGATCGTCTGGATGTTTGGGAATTGGTACCTACTCCTGACTGTGCTATGATCATTGCTCTCAAATGGATCTTCAAAGTAAAACTTGATGAGCATGGTGAAGTGTTGAAGAACAAGGCAAGACTTTTTGCAAAAGGATATCGTCAAGAGGAGGGTATTGACTTTGAGGAATCATTTGCTCCAGTTGCACATATAGAGGCAATCAAAGTCTTCTTGGCTAATGCTGCTAGTAAGAACATAGTGGTTTATCAAATGGATGTGAAGACTGCCTTTCTTAATGGAGATCTGAAAGAAATCGTTTACGTCAGTCAGCCTGAAGGTTTTGTGGATCCAGAACGTCCTACTCATGTCTATCGCTTGAAGAAGGCTCTTTATGGTCTGAAACAAGCTCCAAGGGCATGGTATGACACACTGTCAAAGTTTCTCTTAACCAACAGATTCAGCAAAGGAGCAGTTGATCCCACATTGTTCACCAGAAAGACAGGTAAACATTTAATTCATGTTCAAATTTATGTTGATGATATTATTTTTGCCACGACCGACCCTAACGAATGTGACCGTTTTTCAAAGGAAATGGGCTCCAAATTTCAAATGTCTATGATGGGACAAATGTCATTTTTCTTGGGATTACAAATTTCACAAAATCCCGAAGGCATTTTTATTAATCAATCTAAATATGCAAATGACACTCCCTGTTGACACTCCCATGCTGGAGCGCACAAAACTGGATGAGGACCACTCAGGGATCATGGTCGATCAAACGAAATATCGAAGTATGATTGGATCCCTGATGTACCTCTTAACCAGTAGACCTAATATTCTATTCGATGTATGCATGTGTGCTAGATACCAGGCTAAGCCTACCAAAAAGCACCTTGAAGCGGTTAAACGGGTCTTTCGGTATCTCCAAGGAACCATTAACATGGGACTTTGGTATCCGAAGGACACCAATATGTCACTAACAGCATATGCAGATGCAGACCATGCAGGGTGTCAAGATACACGTCGAAGCACGTCAGGTGGTGCTCAATTCTTGGGGGAAAAGCTTGTAAGCTGGTCTTCTAAGAAACAAATGAGTACGTCTATATCCTCTACAGAGGCGGAATACATGACCATGTCATCTTGTTGTGCTCAAATCCTATGGATGAGATCCCAATTATCTGACTATGGCTTTGAATTCAACAAAATCCCTCTGTACTGTGATAACAAAAGTGCTATTGCTCTCTCCTGCAACAACGTTCAACATTCAAGAGCAAAGCATATCGACATTCGACATCATTTCATCAGGGAACAAGTGGAGAAAGGTGGGGTTGAGCTATATTTTGTGAGAACTGAATATCAGCTGGCAGACATCTTCACTAAAGCTCTTTCTAGAGAACGTTTTGAGTTTATTCTTCCACGACTTGGACTAAAGAGTCTACAACCGGAAACACTCAAACGTCTTCAAGAGGAAGACGAGGAGTAAAGGCTTTTTCTTCATGTATCTCTTGTACATATTTAATCAAAAAGCAAAATACAAAATTATAAATCCCACAAAAAGAAAATAGAAAAACATAAAATTTCAAAATCCATTAAAAAAATCAGAAAATCTTTGAAAAAGCCCAAAAATATTATTTTTTTCCCATCTATTTATGTTCTTTGATAACATCTACGGACTTTGATTTGTCACTCAAAGAATGGCACGGGTCTTTAGATGAAGTTCGAATGTACATAAACCTTTTATTAAAAAAAAAATGGGATGGAGAAAAATGATGGTTTACTGTCATTTCAGGCAGTAACCCGTTTTAAAGGAAAGAACAGAGCCATGCTTAATCTAAATTTTGAAACCACATGCTCTGATTCTAATAACAAATGTTTGTCGCCAAATAGACAAATGTTTCATTCACAAATATTTTTCCTTCTAAATATTCTTCTGAAAAATATTTGTCATCTAATGAAAACAAAATTGCTTTGAAAATAACTCGGTCTATATTTTTGAAAATCATCTGGACTTATCATTTGTCAAAATCTCTACCACTAAATTAACAACTTATGCCATTGATTGAGGGGGAGAATGATTTCAATCAAATCTAAAAGTTATTTTTCAAACAACTGGCGCGTAACCGAGCAAGGTCTAACTTTGGATAATCAAAAAGAACAATGTTTTATACAATTGGATCCAGATCAAGGCTAAATGTTGTGTTTTCATAAGATACTTAAGCATGTTTAATCATTGGAGTTTAAAGTCTTAGAATTTGATCCTTATCAGTTAAATGTTTTAAAAGCAAGTCACAATTCTCCTCAAAATATTTCCAAAACAATTTAAATCAATAGAGATCACAAATATCAAAGGATTTAAAAATTGTGATCGGGGGAGAATTTGTGATTTAAATTAGATGTAAACTGATAATTCAATAAGTGGTTTTATAAAGATAATAACAAGCACTCCTCCCTACATGTGCCAAACGATTTCAAATTTTCCATGCACATGTTAAGAGGGAGCATCTATATCAAACTAAAAAGGATTGAAACGTGACTGATTGGACTCTAAGTGCAGGTTCTCTCTAATATGTACAAAACACTTTCGAATCTCAATGCACATATTGAGGGGGAGCAATCATAAGAAAACCTCAAAGTATTTAAAATACTAGATTTGATCGGGAAGTGATGATGATCATTTTAGAAAATGTTAATCAAAGATTGGATCTTTGATTCTGAATCTAAGATTTCAAATTCCTCTTGCCTCCATGTGCTAAAACTATTTCTAATACTTGAACCACATGTTGAGCGGGAGTTTCTTCTAAAATATCAAAAATAATTCAGGTACAAAATGTTTTGATCTTGTATCACAAGTACCTGGATTGATTTTCAAATGGTTTTCAATTGGTTTCTATGGCAGAAGAACTATACCAAAAGACCGACCAAATTTACTTTATGCATGAAGATATAAGGATGGTAAGGTTAGGTATTCGTTCCCAAGATCCCGCCAGAGCCGGAGGGATCTACCTAGGGACAATCCACTAGATAGTGTAGAAGTCCTTAGGTATGATGAAAAAAAGGAGAAAAGTGAGAAATGGGAAGAGTGCGGACTGAGACAGAGCTAGAACTGGAATAAACCCAACAAGGTTCTAGTAATGAAATCTCGGTAAGCACTGAAGGGGTTGAAGAATGAAAAAGAATTGAATGAGAAAAGGGTGAAAAGAAATAGCCCTCCATTTATTCAACCTTAGGGCAGTAACCGGATTCAATTCATATGCTACTGGTGGTTACCAAGGTAACACCGGTATTGAAGACAAGACGTCATGGAACCAGTGACGCACTGTACTAAAACTTCCCAAACTACTCAAGTTCCTCTTAAAAGTACTTGTTTCATTCTCACGGGGAACCTACATAATCTATCAATTTTCTCATAGAGATTGCTGATATTGAAGAAGGAGACCCTCTCCCTAGTCTCCGGCATAGGATCCAAATGTGCACTAATTGAGTCTAGAGCCACGAGATCATCAATAAATCTCATTAGGACACAATCAATGAAGACTCACTATTTCACGCAATGTGGAAAGTGAGAATACATCTTTAGAGTCCTACGCATTATCCTTGTGATATTTCCAGAACATCTGAGTGATATGCTATCATATTCAAAATGAAGATGGAAAGCCCTCTAGAGCCAACATCAAACAAGCTCTTGGTGGGTGGCATGTGAGGTCTATTCAATAGATCAACCATGTGACAATTGGACAGAAATGATGGAGCGATTCACATAATGAATCAATCCTGGTTCAGGAATGGATTGACGGATACCTTTGAAAAACCGGTCGTTGTGCTTAAAAATTCTTTTCTGTAGCATATCGACTGTGAATTACATTTTCAAAATCAAAAGGTATTTATGATTGAAAATTGATTTCTCTTATAGAACCCTCATTGTATTACAAAAATTCTTTCTATTAAGCAATATACAATTGTTTTTCAAATTATTTTTCTTCAATGAGCAAACCTCAATTTGCTGGTTCACTCACTCCGTGTTGTATTCTTTGAGACGTTCTGGTTTGAGAATAGCTAGAGCAGCTGCGAAACCCTGTCAAGGAGATTCTTCGGAATTCTACCTGCTCGCAGGCAATACTTGTACTAATGAACGGGGAACCATGGGTCGTGTACCTCAATTCATCGAAAGTGATTAAAGATACTTTCGTGCACTTTTGTTGCTAATTGTTGTCTGCAGGAACACCCGACGGTTGCAGCTGATCAGAATTGAGGCGTCAATACATATCGGCATGCTCACACATCACGTTCATCTCGAAGATATCATGATAAGAGCATATCTTCATCAAGTGACTCTGATATTTTCACTCCATGCTTCTGCTATGCTGCTGCGAATATCATGAATCAACAAAAGCTTCCTCAACTCTGATGAGAAGAAATCATGATCCAGAATGTGAGCATGTCAGTCCAAAAGTCACAACGTCACATGATGGAAATGCTACAAAGGATGAGTCAGAGATTTATGGTGGCTGATGATCTCAATGCCGACTCAAAACTCATCAACACGTGGATCAGTTAAAGACCTCCACTTAAATGAACAAAACATACAGAACATGAAGAATCAAAGACTACAGGCTACAAAGCAAAGAACTTAATCAAGAATCCAAGAACAATCAAAATGTAATATATGTTTGTATTCAATGTAAATTGAGGTGACCTCCCTTAGGGGGAGATTGTTAGGATTTAGAAAATCCCGTTATTAAAAAGTCGGTCACCTCAAGTATATGTATTCATTAGAAAGCTCGTAGTCGTAGTTGTTTAGTGTTACTAAGTAGTTTGTTAAGTACTACCGTGGAGGACGGACGGGTCTTTACCCACTGTATGCCTGATCCACAGCCCGTAGGAGGCGTGTCATGTAAAAACCTATAAATACCCTTTGCCTTGCAAGGCAAAGGGTTGGAGCTTTCAATATCATTTTTCTTTGCCTCACTAAGTTCCCAACTCTCTTTAATTTCTCTCTCTAGAATTCATATCATACGCCACTTGTGATTACGTGTTTGTATGTTTATGAAATCAAATATGTTACAGTCCAACAAGTTTCGGAATAAATAGTAGACCTTATCGAATTCGTCAACTCGATAAACTCAATTATTTATTCGTGTCGCTTATTATCCCATAAACCGGTCGCATCCTAACGAGTCATAAGGATAATTCACCCATTAATAACGTTATCCTACATACCTAGCGGGCTCTTATTAGATTCGTCAACCTAATAAGTCTGCTACCCACGTGGATTGACGCTATTAATGTTAGGTCATCCGTAACCCATGCACATAACGTAAATAAATTAAATATTTGACACTAGTATTAAATGCTCATAATTGGCATATTTCGATAAACGTGCACTCGAAACATTAAATACTTATTTATTAGAAAACCTTTCCATTTTAGTTGTTAATTCCCATTTAAAATAGTAAATAACAAGACAATTCTTGTTATCGATAGTTTGGTATAAAAGCCTTTTTATTATTTATGTTTCATAGTTTACTAACATTTTCATATATATATTTCATCAATTTCAATATTAGTTTCATATCGTTATTCGTTTCGAGTCCACAAGCACGAGTCATGACTTCTCGGCTTTTAATCAATCTATAGTCCAAAATATACTAAAGTCCATGTTACGGCATTGTCGGGGTCAACAATAACTAAAAAGTCAAAGTAACACCGCCATTGCTCAAAGTTGACAATTTATATTATAAGTCTAAGTAAATAATGAAAATAGCGCAACTCAATCTCAAATCAACCCAAATCAATCTCGCCAACCAATCAATCTACCAAATATACCCGAAACCAATGTTATGACCCTAATGGTCATGACACGGTCACGGTTAAGACCACGTGAACCAAACAAGCTCTAAAAGCTTTTCGGCTCCACGTGTCTCATCCAAACACCAACAACAACAACCAACAAGATACCACAACAACCCAATGTAACACCCCGAAAATACGGTCTAGCGGAAGCATACGAGTCTTCGGGTGCTACTATCTTGGTATCACAACATAAGGTACAAAGAATAGTTTTTATCTCATTTATTTATAATAAGATACAATAATTGCAAACCATAAGTTTACATTAATGAAAGTAGTGCGGAAATAGGCCCAAAAAGATAACTAAAGCGGTCCCGTTTATTCATCAGAGTCGCCTATGACCATGCCCCTTGCCAAGTATCTTCCAATAGTGAGCTATCGCCTTAAACCTGAGAACACATGCTAAAAAGGTCAGCTTACGCTGGTGAGTTCATAGGGTTTAGTTATAAAAGTAATAGTGGACCTGATAGACTTTAATTGCTATGAGCGACTAAGGCAGATATATAATAGACATTCTAATCAACCATCCATCCAATCAATAATCAATCCAACCAATAATCTATCCAATCAATAATCTATCCAATCAATAATCTATCCAATACGTATGAGATCTCAATGTAGGGCCTCAGACGACTCTAGCCAGCACAGTCGTAGCAAGGCCTAGAACACAAGCTAACCTGGACTAGGTTGGTCCATTCTTAGTTAGGCATCGCGTTATAGCATAGAGATGCTACCCTAGTCTAAGTCAACAAATGTCGCATTTCTAACCTTTCATAGTCAAACATTAGCAATTCATAGTAATAGTGGCAGGTCCAAGAAATAGTTTGCATTCACATAAACACGTAAAACGGTAAATCACCAAATCAAATGTACCAAACAACAGTCATTCTAAATAATATTCATATATTCAGTTATAGTTTGTTAAAAGCAGCATGTATTCTCCCCCAAAATAGTTATAAAAACCTTTGAAAAGAGGGGCTACGAAATTCACCTTAGCCACAACAATGCACTATTCACTATTGACACGACTGGCATCTAAAGCTAATCTCCACGGCATCCAAAAGAGTGTCCGACAAGTACGATAGAATAGAAGTGACTCATCCTAATGCGTATACAATTATCTTAAAATATGGCTCATACGATAAAGAAGTCGATAAAATATAATGTATCATAGTTTTCGTGTATCATTCATGTTATTACTTTCAAAAGTCCATTATCGTTTCCAACAGTTAATAATTAATATCTCAAAAGTTTAGTTTTAACGTTTCCTGTGGTGGTAGGAAACATAGACGCGACGCACAACTCACGCGAAAAAGGGAGAAGACGTCGACACAGTCGAGACATACTAACTAGAATGCACGCCAAAACGGAAATGACATTGACCAAGTTATAATATACCGAAAATACTCAAGCTAGTCAAAGACTAGGAAATGACGACATCTATTTATGATACATAAATAGGTTAACTTTCACTAATTTCCCCATAACCCCAAACATATATGTTATAATAAGAAGTAAGTTCCATTTATCGCTTGATTAATAAAGGTTTCATAATCATTATTCGTAATTATACAAGTTTATAGGAAAGTACTTTATATATGACACACTCGTTTATCCAACGTTCCTCAAATCATTACAACTTTACTAAGTTATCTTATTCAAATAATATCCCTCGACAAGTTTATAAAGATTAACTCGTACATAGCGGGCGCTTATTAGATTCGTCAACCTAATAAGTCCGTTATCCACGTGGATTGATGTTATTAATGTTAGGTCATCTGTAACCCACGCACAACACATAAATAGTATTAAATACTCATAAATGACACCTGTCGATAAACGTGCCCTCAAAACTTTTAATGACTCATTTATTACAAAACATTCCTATTTTTAAACGTTGGTCCCCTTTTTAAAAATTTCGAATAACAAGGCGAGCCTTGTTATCGAATGTTTAGTACAAAACCATTTATCATCTATATTTTCTAGTATTATTTACTAGTTTATATTTATATATATATATATATATATATGTATATATATACATATATATATATACATATATATATATTTATATATTACGTCAAGCTTCAATATAAGTTTCGAGTCATTATTCATTTCGAATTCAAAACTCCGAGTCATTACTCTCGGCTTTTACACATCATATTGTTCAATGTATACTAAAGACCACGTTACGGCGTTGTCGGGGTCAGTCGAGATAAAAAGTCACGATAACACTGACGTGGCGCAAAGTTGACATATATATCGTTAAGTCCAAAATAAACAATTTCACAATTCCAATTAATCCTCCAAACAAACTCATACCAATCTCGCCATCTAAACAGAAAATCGAACATACCCAACACCACTAAACACTTCCAATTGACTCTTTAAATTCCCAAATACAACCGATTAATGAGTATCAAATCTAATGTTTGTTACTAACTTGCAAATTACCCAAATCACTACAAATAATTAGTTATCCAATCAAAGCTATTAATTAAAATATCGCCCAATTCCAAATAACTGATATGTACCAATGATTCACCGTTAACCAAAAAATTACACGTTAGCCCAATTTATTATCTGAAAACACTTACCGGTTCCGTATATTATTATAACACTAGCGGACATGAATCCGTTATTATTAATCAAAACCGATTATTGCTTGTTTGACAATACTTAATAACAAAACAACGGTTTACAAAAGTCTCGACCCAAAATTGTGACATGTGACTATGCACCCTTCGACATCGTCAAAACCATTATAACCCATCATCTAGTTATGACCAAGAACACATAAACATGATAAAATGCAAAAACACGTGAACATGACACAACACACGATACCAAGACACCAATTTACATGTTTTATTAGTTTTAACGCGTTTTAGACTCGTGTTTATCAAAACTTAACTATGGAACTCACGTTCATGAGACAAAAGGTCTCGTTCGTGACTCCCTGACTTAGTTATAATAGCATAATTTCCTCTACATTACCAAATCATTCACACGGCCACTACTAATGTGCATGTTCTAAATATAGTGGTGAGATTACGCAAGTAAATTACGTAACCCTGATACTTTGAGAGTATCTGTATTATTAATTAATAATGTTGAAGTATTGGTTATCACATTCTATGGTCGTTTGTTTACTTTCATCTTCAAAGTACATTCTAATAGATTCCACGTATTTGTGTATAATCTTACAAAGTTTTCTCTTTGTTGTTTTGGAACTATCCAAGGCAACTTTTTAATACAAGCTAAGTGTTATAGATATAAGGTTTAGGACTCCACACTCTGTGAAAGGTATAGTGCTTGCGAAAGCATGAGGACATGCTTTCTGGGTGTGTGTAAGCATATGGAAATGCTTATGGGGTATGCGTAAGCATGAGGACATGCTTACTAGGTGTGTATAAGCATGTGGAATGCTTATAGTGAACTACTAAGATAGGCAGACTTAAATCTTCTACTAACAGGATATACATTCAACAAGTGTGCTAACAAACAATTCACCAAATAAGCCATAAACATCTCATCAATTATCTCATAAATAAATTCGTCTAATGTGTTCTCAATCATCAACATCCTTAAACTAATCCTACGCGAGGCTTTAGCTTGGCAGGCTGGCACGTGGCGGTCATAGGGTTAAGTTTTCGAAAAAGTGGTTACAGTTTAGGTTTTGAAAATATACCCAGTTCTCTATAACCTTGTCTCTGATACCAATCTGTAACACCCCGAAAATATGGTCTAGCAGAAGCATGCGAGTCTTCGGGTGCTACTATCTTGGTATCACAACATAAGGTACAAAGAATAGTTTTTATCCCATTTATTTATAATAAGATTTATTAATCGAAAACCATAAGTATACATTAATGAAAGTAGTGCGAAAATAGGCCCAAAAAGATAATTAAAGAGGTCTCGTTTATTCATCATAGTCGCCTATGACCATGCCCCTTTCCAAGCGTCTTCCAATAGTGAGCTATCGCCTTAAACCTGAGAACACATGCTAAAAAGGTCAGCTTACATTGGTGAGTTCATAAAGTTTAGTTTTAAAACTAATAGTGGATCTGATAGAGTTTAATTGCTTTGAGCGACTAAGGCAGATATATAATAGACATTCTAATCAACCATCCATCCAATCAATAATCAATCCAACCAATAATCTATCCAATCAATAATCTATCCAATCATCAATCTATCCAATACGTATGAGATCTCAATGTAGGGCCCCAGGCGACTCTAGCCAGCATGGTCGTAGCAAGGCCTAGAACACAAGATACCCTAGACTAGGTCGGTCCATTCTTAGCTAGGCATCGCGTTATAGCATAGAGATGCTACCCTAGTCTAATCAACAAATGTTACATGTCTAACCTTTCCTAGTCAACACATTAGCAATTCAAAGTAATAGTGGCAAGTCCAAGAAATAGTTTGCATTCACATAAACACGTAAAATGTTCAATCACCAAATTAAATGTACCAAACAACAGTCATTCCAAATAATATTCACATATTCAGTTATAGTTTGTTAAAAGCAGCATGTATTCTCCCCCAAAATAGTTATAAAAACTTTTGAAAAGAGGGGCTATGAAACTCACCTTAGCCACAGCAATGCACTATTCACTATTGACACGACTGGTATCTAAAGCTAATCTCCACGGCATCCAGAAGAGTGTATGACAAGTACGATAGAATAAAAGTGATGCATCCTAATGCGTATACAATTATCTTAAAATATGGCTCATACGATAAAGAAGTCGATAAATGATAATGTATCATAGTTTTCGTGGATCATTCATGTTATTACTTTCAGAAGTCCATTATCGTTTCCAATAATTAATAATTAATATCTCAAAAGTTTAGTTTTAACGTTACGTGTGGTGGTAGGAAACATAGACGCGACGCACAACTCACGCGAAAAAGGGAGAAGACTTCGACACAGTCGAGACATACTAACTAGAACGCACGCCAAAACGGAAAAGACATTGACCAAGTTATAATATACCGAAAATACTCAAGCTAGTAAAAGACTAGAGAATGACGACATCTATTTATAATACATAAATAGGTTAACTTTCGATAATTTCCCCATAATCCCAAACATACATGTTTATAATAAGAAGTAAGTTCCATTTATCGCTCGATTAATAAAGGTTTCATAATCGTTATTCATAATTATACAAGTTTATAGGAAAGTACTTTGTATATGACACATTCTTTTATCCAAAGTTCCTCAAATCATTACAACTTTACTAAGTTATCTTATTCAAATAATATCCCTCGACAAGTTTATAATGATTAACTCGTATTTATAAAACATAAGTTACTATCCTTAGTCAATAAGAGTTTACGATTAAATAAAATCATATTCATCCACAATATATAACTAGATGTCTCGTTAGTAGTTAAAATGTGAGAAGGGAATACTTAGGCCTATCACGAAACAAATATATCAAACTCATTTCCGAGTCTAACATATTTTACTCGCTTAAGCAAAAACGTTTGATAAAGTTTAACACGTAATCAATGTAACTTGTATATCAAAAGTTATTCTAGTTTATGAAACATAGTTGATTCCTATAACGTATACTAAATATACGATATTAATTATTAATAACATATTAGATTCTTAAATGTTTATCATGCCATATTATAATGACTTGCCCATTATTCGCTAATCTAATATCGTTTATCTAATAGCTTTATCTCGTTTATACATTACTCATTCGTTATCCAATCAAGTCGTATATCGTATATCACAATAGTTTTATTCCGGTATTGATACATATAAGTGATCCGTTACTAAATCAAGTTGTTACGTTTATATAGTTAACCAATGGTTGTATCACAAGTTTATTATTGATTCTACACCATTAACCGGTTCGTTAGTGTTTGATGTGGTTATATAATTAACTAGTTACGTTTTCCCCATTTACAATATTGTTTTACCATTAGCCACTTTACTAGTTTCAATATTCCATATTAACAACGTTTATGACTCATAACAATTATCTAATCTTGTTGAATCGTACCCGTAACCAAAATTGCGCAACAAGCATCAAGTCAAGTATTAACCAATAAGTTAAACCAAGACAACCCAACCATTATTTGTGGATTTTTCAAATTAATATAAACCTTTGGATACCAATTAACACTTGTTTAATAAACTTTAATAGTTACTATGTCGAAGGTCAAACCCGAGACTCTACTAACACACGTAAGCTAAACCGACTCGTAACCCGCTCGGATTCCCAAAACTGATCCGAGACCAACCTGACTAACCTTCGACTCAACCAAAACACAACAACTACCATTTACCAATTTCAATATCACACGCAAGAAAAATCAAGGGTCATGTTTTTAATTTAGTTTCACACTGATCTACGCACCCCTAGCAATCTAAGCAACACAAGACTAATTTCCAGTTTGACCCATGGTCAAGTTGGTCTGACCCGACCCGATTGAGACCCAAACGGGTCAGACATGATTCGGTTACCAATCAAAAACAGAAAACAATTACTCTTAACCCCAGCACCACACGAATCTGTTAACCATTTTATTTTGTAAATTCGTACCATGTCCATAAGTTTGTTAACTCATTTTTATTAATTTGCTTCCACGAAAAACAACACAATGATATAGGAAATCATTTAGAAGTAAAAAATAAAAAGAGATAATGGGGCGCTTAGGGTTTACCGAGAGAGAAGGAAGAAAACGAGGGTTGTGCTGCCTTTCACAAATACAACTCGTGCCCAAGCCAAGCTAGAGATCTTTGCAACTCGTTTAAACATCAAAACCCTAGGTAACAAAATCATAAAATCAATATTTGGAGTCTGTTATATGGTTAGGAGGCGCGTACGAGACATATAAGGGGTCACAAGGAGGTCGTCGTAATTTTAGCCGGAAAAGTTGACGGCGCCGGAACCCTAGGGGAGGGTGGTGGCCGGATTTGTTAGTGAGAGAGAGAGGGATATGGTGTTTTTGTAAAGAGAGAATGAAAAGAGTGAAAATGAGAGAGTGGGAAGATAGGGTGTATTTATATTACAACAAGGGACTAGTCTTGTACAAACCAAACTACAGGGGCGGCCATGTAATTTCCAAAAGGGACTAGTTTTGCCTTTTTTTCACAATCTTTTGATATATTATGTTCGGGACTCTATTAGCCTAGTAAACGAATGATTCGTGACATGGGAATTGCGCCAACGCTCTTAGAATATTATTTCCAATAAAAACGATATATAATAGGACTCGTATCTCAAATTAGTTAAAACGATCGCTCAAATCGATGTTTCTCCAATTTCGACGCATCGAGGAATTTACGAGTTGTCACACCCGACCCTTGTACGAGTCCCTAGTGACCCGTTCACCTTACCACCCATCCAAACGCTCCCAAATGGCTTCTACTACAACCAAACACAATCAATCAACCTCTAATCAACATCCAAACATCAAACCAATAAACTAATCTAAAATCATCATATGAAACTTAACCTAAAATGAAAAAACCCAACAATATGATACAACACACGACACCAAATCACTAGTTACATGTTTTATTAGATGTAAATTAGTTTTAAACCCATGTTTCACCCAAAACCCAACAAGGTCGAGCCTTGTACGAGCCCTAGAAGGGTCGTACGTGTCTTTTCATAGCTCAAACGAGCTTGACCCACGTTCCATTTACCTTTTCTCAACCCGATCTACAAGATTTAATGAAAACCCTAGAATCGCGAATCATTTTTGTGAGATTTGGAGGTGTTAATGAAGGCTTATATAGGAGATATATATATGGATGGAAAGAGGAAAGAGAGATCTACAAAATGGTGGTGGAGGTGAGACACCACTCACTGGATTTTGGCTAGAATTTGGCCGGAGAGGGGTGGCAGTGAGGTGGTGGCTAGGGTTAGGGTTTTGATTTAGGAGAGAGAGGGTAGAGAGAGAAAGTGTGTTAGTGTGTGTATCTTAGAGAGAGAAATGAAAGGGTGGAAATGAGGTGGGATGGGGTATTTATATTTAGGCTCAAGGACTAAAATAAAAACTATTTTGGGAGGGGGGGTGGCCGGCCATGGGTAAAAAGAGGGGCCGAAGTCGTAATTTTTCATAAACTATCCCGTTTACCATTCCCGAGCTCATATATTGTCCTACGAGTGTCCCACGACGTTCTTTCAACTTTCTATTATGTTTATTTATGTTTTTCCACGAGTTTTGACTATTTATTTGTCAAGTTTCGAATTACGGTTCAAAAGTTACGTTATTTTTTGTTTCAGGCTTTTATTGTGCCGAATCGCATAGTGCCTAACAAAAAGAGTTGAAACTCACATGATAACTCATATTATAATAAAATAAATCATAAAAACCAATAAACGATATCAAATCAAGTCATGGTCGATAAAAATAGTTATAAAGGCAAAAACTCGGTTTAGTTTAACGTAATGCGGTTACCTAAAATAGACTCCCTAATTGCCAGTGTCAGAGCGACTCACATGAGTATGAGTATGTAGAGTTGAGATTATGATTTGCTTATGGTGGTAGTACATCAGGAATGGCTATATTCATTGGTAGCTATCATAGAAAAGATAGAAAGATATAGTGTCAAGCCAATTGATCATCGTGGACTTTCTTAGAAAATTATTCCACTACAATTGTTCTACTGATTAATGTTTTGATTCTTTCATCTTATGAGGGTGGAGTTAACCTATTAATGTGGTTAAGGACTGATATTAATACTTTGGATAATACAAGTATAGACCTATGTCATCAGGAATCGATACATGAGAGGAATTTCCTTAGTTACTTTTATGGCTCGAAGTGCCAGATAATTCCTTTTAACAATTTCCCCGCTTGCCGTTACCTGAATTGGATGCCCTCAAGAAAGCGTATGATATTCCAGGTCAGCCACTGGAGTACACATAAAGAATCACTCCACGACTGTAGGCTATTTGACAAAGTTACCACCATATTGAACATCCTGGTTTACGTAGATCACCGTAATTAATCCATAAAGTATTAACTAGGAGACCCACTTTCAGTGTTGTTTGATGTTGACATTAACGGGGTTTCCGTTCAATAATCATAGATCCCTACATGATTACAACTATGAACGTTCTGACAATATTAATAGGATCTGCGAAGGATTCTTAAGTACAACTTTTGTTCTTCTTAGTAAAAAACAAGTGTAATTGGCATGTTTCTTATTGAGATTTAACATTTGAATCTAATTGGTTCTAGACTTGATTTGTGTACTTTGGTTTTAGTAATCAGAGGTTGGAGCAGACTTCCACCTTTTCAATATCAACATTTCACAGAGTTAGAAGTCGATAGTTTACGAGTGTAACTTTGTGAGAAATGAAACAAGTATCTTTTGAGAGAAACTTGAGTTGCTGGGGAAGGGTTGTGCATTGCATCTCTAGGTCCATGATGTCGGTCTTCAATATCATAATCATCTTTGTGATTAATGATAGCATTTGTATTGAGTCGTTTTCTACCCTAAGTGTATGTAGGGTTTTCATTTCTTTTAAATCTTTCGTAACTTTTCTTTTTCATTATTCAACCCCTTTAATGCATATCACGCCGTCCTTATATCACTTTGTTGTGATTGTTCAAGCGATAGCTAATAAAAATGATAGCTTTATTCCCTTTTCTCATTCATCCGCTTGACCTATGGAATTCTATTCTATCTAATGGAATGTCCTTGGGTAGGCCCCTCTGGCTCTGGCTGGACCATGGGATAATACCTAACCTCAACACCTTATATCTCCTTGAATGTTATTGTGGGTTTAGGTTGTTTTGGTATTGAAATTAGCCATAAAACCATTTGAAAAGTCATTCAAAGTGTTCATAAGAAATAAAGTTTTAATAACACTTTAAAAGTTTCCATTTCTAAGAAATACTCCCCCTACATATTTTAAATATTTTTGTACTCAGAGAGAAGAGCCATCATATGCACTTAGTGATAGACCATAAACATATAAGAATTTGGTGGACATTGTTACGTGGCTGATTAAAGGGATCCATTAACATACTTTAAGTGACAACTAGCCCTCTGAACTAACTTAAAGTTATCGTCCTTCTAGGTACAAATCTATAAAGACTTTTCTCACATATTTCTAACCAATTTTGAGTCAAGCCATTTTAAGATAAGACAATCTTGATCATATTTTAATCACATTTCTCCCTCTAAAAATAGCAAGTCCAAGTTATGTTTTATATTATTTGATTAAAATTGATTTTCTTTTGGAAAGCTAATAAGGAGAAATGGATTTGCATGAATTTAGAACATTTTTATACCCCCTCCCTTAAGAGTTGAGAAAGTTGAAAGTTTTATGAGGATGTTATCTTGAGCATAAATTGTGAAAGATTTTGAAAAATCTTATTGAAAAATCATGAAGTAATGGTGCTCAAGATGAAAATGATTTTAAAAATCTTTGAATATATTTCTTCAATTGTTTTAGGATAAGTGTTTGAAAAACATAATGGTTTTGCAAAACACTTTGCTTTATTTGAAATTCTAGTTGTGCACTGAAATGTGTACACAAGTCATAAAGAAGTTTAGAAGAGACGACATGTTTTGAAAAAACTTTTCAGTTTAGATAACTCTTGCTCAAGCATATTTACATTTATGTATCATTGTTGAATGACATTTTTAGAAACATAAAAAATATCGATTATACAAGAGATATGTCGTAAAAGAATAATTTTGGATTTTTATGTTTTATATTTTTGTATTTTCTTTTTGTTTTTTTTCAATTTTTTATTTTCTTTTTCAAAAACTATTTACAGCAATGCATGTCATAGATCAAGAAGATTCTTTTCTAAGACGGTCTAATCTTCTAGAGTTATGCTTCGCATACCAAGGCATTTCATCAACTTATTAAACCTATCTGGTCCAAGAGGTTTGGTGAACAAATTAGCCAGTTGGTAATCCGTCTTGACAAAGTATAATTCCACGGTACTTTTCTTGACATGTTCCTTTATGAAACAGTATCTGACCACAATATGTTTCATCCTTGAGTGTTGAACAGGGTTATAATAGATGGCTATGGCACTTTTCATGTCACAATAGATTGAAATTTCTTGAAAAAGTAGCCATAATCTGTAAGTTGTGACTGCATCCAAAGGACTTGCTTGCAATACGCAGATAAAGACACATACTCTGATTCTGCTGTGGACATTGTTGTGCAAGTTTGCTTCTTCAAGGACTAGCTAACAAGCTTTTCGTCGAAAATCGAATTTCTCCTAAAGTGCTTTTGAAAGTGTCTTGGAATTATGCATGATCTGCATCTGAATAGGAAATTAGTTCAAATCCAGAATCCTTCGGATACCAAAGTCCCATGTTAAGGGTACCTTTAAGGTATCGAAAGATCCATTAAACCTCCTTGATGTGTACTTCAGTAGGATTAGCCTGATACCGAGCCTAGTAGCAGATAGCATAAACAATATCTGGTCTACAAGATGTCAAATACATTAGGGAATCGACCATACTTTGATATTTAGTCTTATTGACTGGCTTCCCTAATATATCTGTATCCAGTTATATTCGTTCACCCATTGGAGTACCAATAGGGTCACAACCTTTCATTTTGTGTTTTTTTAACTATTTTGAAAGCATGTTTAGTTTGGTTTATGAAAATTCCACTTGAGGATTGATGAACATTTAGACATCGAAAAGAAGAAATTTCCCTCACCATGGAGATTTCAAAATTATTTTCATAAGTTCGAAAAAATTACGTGAAAATGTTAGATTTGTAGAACCAAAGATGATATCATCAACGTAAATTTGTACCACTATGATGTGCTCTCAAAACTTTTGAGTGAACATCGCCAGATCAACAACTCCTTTTGTGAACTTCTGAGAGATGAGGTAGTAGGAAAATTGATCTTAACAAGCCCGAGGTGCTTGTTTGAGTCCATAAAGATCCTTATTAAACTTGTAGACATGATTCAGATACTCCATGTTAACAAACCCTTCTTTTTTATTGACGTACACTTCTACTTTGAGAATACCATTTAGGAATTTGGTCTTGACATCCATTTGGTAAACAATGAATTGTTTATGAGCAACATACACCAAGAACATTCAGATTGCCTCAATTCTCGCAACTGGTACAAAAGACTCTTCGAAGCTAATGCCCTCCTCTTGTCGATAACCATTAGTAACGAATTGTGCTTTGTTGCAATGAAATCATTGGCTTCACATGTTTTTTTATTGAGGATCCATTTAAGGCCAATGATCATCTTATTTAGAGGTTTTTCAACAAGTTACCAAACATCCTTACAATCAAATTTGTGGATTTCTACCTGATCGGCTAAGAACCTTTTCTAGCCTAGTTATGATTCCTTAATTATTATGTTTATGTTTACATTGCTTCCGTATAATTGTTTCTAGTGTATGCATGCATAGTTTGTTGGTACCTACCCTTGTTTCGTTAGTTTTGAATGGCGGTAGTGTCTAGTTGCTTAGGAGAATTGACCAACTGACCCTAAGTAGGTAGACTGAGTTGGAAGGGTAAGAATTGACCAACTGGCCCTAAGTAGGTAGACTGAGTTGGAAGGGTAAGAATTGACCAACTGACCCTAAGTTGGTAGACTGAGTTGGAAGGGTAAGAATTGACCAAATGACGACGCTTCTTCGCTTGTGCGAACTGACCAAATGATCACTTGCCGTTTGGATGAACTTAAGAAGTTAGGGATGAGTGTCTAAGATGCTAGCGCCCGAGCACTCATTATTATGAATCTTGCATGTAGCGGAACTTAATGACTTGGCTTAGGGGAGTAAAAACAACTGGACTTTCAAGGGTAGTAGCTTGATCTCTGGTGGAAACCTTTGCTGATAGGTTAGGACGAACTGACCAAATGCTGTCCTAGCAACCTAAACCCCCACTTGAATCAATTGGAAGTAATTAAACGTGAACATAATATGATAGGATGAGTAACTAGGTTAGCACACTTTACCTCTATTGATCACAACCTTTTCCTTTATTTGCTTTCTTCATTTCTTGTTTTATTATTTAATTGATCATTTCGAACCTTAAAACCATTAAAACCTGTGACAATTAGACTTAATTAGAATCCGCTCACATAGCTCTTGGGAAGACCTCAGTTTTACCGATTACTACACTACACACGATCGGGTACACTGCCCGTTAGTGCCTAAAGTAGACCATAGGTAAACGAGACACTTATAAATATTAAAACCTGGTCAGTAAAACATGCATTAGATACCTTTGTACGTTATGATCCTTTGATATGATCCCTTGATATGATTTCCCTATGATGATCCTTTTCTTGCTTTCTGAATCGATTCGTATGCTATGATTCTTTGGTATGATTCGTTTTATTATGACTTCGTTATCATATGTTATGATATGATTTAGTTGCCATGATTTGTACGATTATTATTTGGTATGATGTAGATATGATTATGATTTGTACATTCTTCCCCTTTTGTTACGAGCCAACTAGTCATGGAGGTACCATGACCATGTCATTGATGGCACCAATGACATGACACTATTTGGGGCGGTGTGATTAGTCCCTAGCGTCCCCATTATGATTTGATATGATTTGTACGATTATGTGATTTATGGCGCCGTATTTTCATGTGTATACCTGTCTAGCTACCGGGGTACTTATGCCTTATGTACGCGGGGGGGGGGGGGGGGGGGTATGGATGCATCCTAGGCTTATGATAATATGATTTGTATAGATTTGGCATTTAGGATGTGCGTGCCTTGCACCCCCTCTCGCACTTTGGTACTTGTGAGGTCTCCCCTCCCTGGACCCTTATGTATGTAGTGTCCTTTATGTGGCATGTTGGACGAATAAGATTATTTGCTCGTGGGCACCCTTTATTTGTGATTCATTATACTTCATTGGATTATGTGTTCGTATGTACGTTGTGTTCTCCATGTGGCATGTTGGACACCTTTTTCTTTGGTATTTCATTGTGTTCTCTTCATGACCTGATCCTTTATTGTTTATGATCTCTCATTCACTTTAATTTGCTATCTTTTGCTCATTTGATACGTTTCCCTTCATTCAGTTACTTGTTTAACCTTTCGTTCACCCAGAATCCTGATCTAGTCCATCCAACAACTATATGGGGTTATAGTTATTTGATTTTACTATGCTTTCATTCCATGTCGTTACCAAACTTATGCTATCATATTATCACTTCCTTTGTTATGGTGCTAAGACATGAATATGAAATTCTATTGTTACCAGGTTGATGTATGATTTCTTGATTTTTCTATCTCTCATACTAATAAGTGATTACCTGACATATCCGTTGCCATGATCATACTCCTGTTTGTATTTCCGGTTGCTTAGTAGTTGTTTCAGCATAATAATTAATATCTACCTGACTAATTAGTTTGCCATGCTTACATTTATTTCCATGATTCCTTGTTGACAGAAATTGATTTGACTTATGTGTACCTATTGAACTGTTTAGTTGTCACGCTATAATTTTGCTTAGTATTACTACTGATGATGCTACTTGGTATGATGACTGTACAGCTTGTCGTTGTTATTTATCTGTCTGGAGTAATTGCCATACTTGAGATTTATTATGTTGTTTCCTGCCTGCTTATAGAGTATAGTTTAGTTATGTGACAATCCGTACTTTCAGGTCATTTCTCGACACCGTTCATGTCTCATTATTTCAACATTTTTAGTAAACTTGGTTTACTTGTTTCAAATTCGCGTAACCTTGGAGGTTTAGCGGCGAATTCATGATCATGACATCACGTACATTTCATATGGACTATGATTAGTCAACATTTCATTGACATCATGTGCATCTCATTAGTACATTCACGACATTTCATTTCATATTCAACGCGTAATTTTTATTTAATAATTTTTATCGCGTGAGTTTTTATTTTGAATATTTAACCCGTTACTTTCAAAAATGATCCCGAGGTATTTTTAAACTTACATTTAGTTCATAAAAACTATAGTTTTAGTTTTCCTAGTGTTTCAAATTTATTTGGTATTTTAATCGTTAAAGTTTAATTATTACGTCGTTTTTTTAAAAATTTGACGATAATTATTTATCACTCAAATTTCACAAGGAAAGTATTTTTACAATTTTTATCATCTCAATACAATCTATTTTGACTTATTAAAAACTTACTTGCACCAAAAATTTCCATTTACCTTATAAAAAGAAATATACTTACACAAATTCTTACACTTGTTATCAAAAGTCTTACAAATAATACAAGTATACAATTTAAAAAAAAAAAAAAAAAAAAAAAAAAATATATATATATAAATATCTTGTTACCTCCCCCCTTGGCCGACCAAGGGGGAGGGGAGGCAATTAATATGGCATGGTGAATGTTTTCTCAATTATTTCATTTAACTTAAAAGTCTACTACTACTACTTTTCTCATTCATTCTCATTTCATTCACTAGTGTTAAAAATTAGTTCTCTCCTTTCTTTGAGTCTTCAAGAACCGGCCAAGCATCAACAAGAACCAAGGGATCAAATTTTTGCTAAATCAAGTGTGTTTATCAACCTAGATCATATCCTTTTTATGGTTTTGAAATAAAAACCAAGGATATTTAAGTTAATCCTTGTTACCTACACCTCTTCATTTTCACTAGTAAGCATATTCTTATCATTTTCAAGTTTCCTTGTCATTTTCATAAGTTTCTTTTCATTTTTGGAGCATATATGCATGTTATGTGATTTATACCATTTTTCTTATGATTTTTAAGTTATATATACAATATGGTCATCCTATAAATATTCCCATGGTAATCTTTGGTCTTGATGGTGATTAGGAACCCATGACACCCTAAGAAGGTGTATGGTAGGATTAGATTAGCTTTGGAGTTGATTTGAAGGGATTAGAATAGGTTTTGTCCGAGAAAAACTATTTTCGATAACTATATTTTACGTTCTGTCCTTAATCCGAATTTCTGGAAAAACCTACTGATGGTACGACATTTTGGCCTTGATATTTAGAAAATATACTTTAAAACGAATCCGTGGCCTTTTGAACGGATAAAAACGGAGTTATAACGAAGCCGTGGTGAATTTTTAAAGTTTGACGACGAAATGTTTATTTTTCTGAAAATTTCAGCTTGCTGTTTTTACATATTTTGGGTCAAAAATGAGCCTTAAGCTTCACAAATTATTCCGACTAGTCAAAAATATATTAGTTTACTTCGATACGAAGCTAAGGACATATTTTACGTAGAAAACGGATTTGAAACGACAAATATATGCACGTTTTCATAAAGTTGCCGTAAATATTATTTTCTGAAAAACTATATTATTTTTACGTTATAAGTATTTCATTAGCTGTAAGGGCTATGTTTGCGGCAGTTTTTAACCATGATGTGAAACTTTT
This sequence comes from Chrysanthemum seticuspe, assembly GCA_019973895.1. Lineage (NCBI taxonomy): Eukaryota > Viridiplantae > Streptophyta > Magnoliopsida > Asterales > Asteraceae > Chrysanthemum > Chrysanthemum seticuspe. Next base: position 185,245,837 of record BPTQ01000009.1, read on the forward strand.
TATAACGAAATGTCTTCTAGTAAAATCAAGTTCATCGGCCATATTTTTCAAAACAAAAAGCCGTTTGTCAAGCGGAGTTATGGTGAATTAATTACGGACGTTCAAACATTGGCCGAAACTTATTTTCTGCACACAATTAGCAAAAACCACCATCTTTAGCCTTTAATATCTTTATGATCGAGACCTTTTGGACGAAAACTCCTGAACTGAAACTTCTAGATATCGATACAAACTTTCCAAAACCGTCGAGTTCGTTCTCTAACGATCGACGTACACCATTTTACGACTACTTTTCCGGAGTCATTTTTGTTGATTTCATGATTTTTCCGACGACATTGTTTTGCGACGAAAAGTGGTAATTTCACCAAAAATCATTATAAAACCATTGTAGGATGACATTTTGACGTAAAAACATGTAAAGTCATTTTTGAAGGGTCAAGACGTCAAAAGAGTATTTTTCGACGACGAGTAATATTTTCAAAACCCGTAAATGGTATAAATAACATACGTAGTGCATGCATAACATTACATTGCAACTCATGACATATCATATCATTGATAATAGGTCCCGGTTGACGCATTACATTAAACCTCAGTGTACTCACTTTTGCCGTTATTCCAGTTTATCCAAGTGAGTTTTCATAGCCCCGTTTTTACATGCTTTCGATTATTTTCAAACCCACGGGGGGAGAATACATTGCACTACATTTTTTTGTACGATACCAAGTATGTTAAATTCATTACATTGCTTAAGTTACCACATATGCCAATTTGAAAGTCCCCATTACTTGAACATGAACCGTTAATCTTTGAAGCGAGGATGAGTGGATAGATCTATCGAGGGTGACGCCTCCATCCGGGTTGGTGAATCCCAACCAGGCAAACGGATGCATTTCATTTGATGGTATTACGGAGTTGTCTGGCAAACACTCTGCAGGGGCATACATTATTGAACAGTCTAGTTTCGGGGTCATGGGCTTAGAGCAATTGTAACATTATTTTTACGTGACTGGATTGTCATGCATAGTCTATACTTGTGTAGTCGTATAAAACATTTACATAAACCTATGATTTCTCACCAACATTATTGTTGACGTTTTTAGCAATGTATTTTCAGGTAACTGAGGCATTCATCATGACATGGTTTAGGGACCTACATTTTGAGTCGCGGCGTCGACTTACATTATGTACATTATGGTACTTTATTTCAAAACATCGTTTGGATTTGTAACATGGATGTATTTTCGCAAACTTTGTAAACCTTTTGGGACCGATGTTGTACTCTGATTGTTTTTATGAAATATCCAACGATGTGTTTTTAAAACGACACTTTAGGTCGTTCAATATAACTGTGATGTGGTGCTATGACAGTCAATCCCCAGGAATTCCATTCCGCTGCAAAACAGGTAAATTGGGGGTGTGACAGATTGGTATCAGAGCTACAGTTATAGAGAACTAGGTTGCATCATTGACCCTAGACTATAGCTACATTATCATAGCATCTCATCATTTCATCATAGTACATATTCATTGTTATCATGCGGATTCACTTACATTAGATTCGAGATTATTTACATTTATTTCACATCGGTTGTCACAGACATGTCTTCAGATTCTCATCCTATCACCATATCATCGGACTCTAGTTCGGATGATGTTCCAGCTAACCCCATCATGGATGATGTTTCATCACACTCCACTGAGATCGTATCTTCCATTGGATCTACTCCAGTCTTTCCACCTATCATGACCGACACTGAGACCGAACCCTTCGAGGAGGGCGAAGTTGCACCTACACCATCACGATCACTATTGATTCACGATAGGATCAGGACAATTTTTTATCACTCAGTTGGGACAGATCATACCATTGGGTAGAACTTATAGGCTTAGTCCTAATGAACCTATTTTCTTAACTTACCACAAGGATTTCATCATTATCATTATCATTATCATTTCGAGCACCATCCGTACCATCACATCTCATATACGATACTCATACACCTGACTTGCAGCTTGAGAAGCGTGCATGATTTGACACACCATTACCATTTACCACTAAGACTTTAGACATTACACCATCTCATAAGTTTGAGACTGTGAGAATTTTAGGGCTATGGTTGCTAGACCGCCTACTACTCCTACACTTGAAACACGATTAGACCATCAACAGGAACAAATAATAAGCACCTTTCTAGCTAATGTAATCTTTATCATTTATTAGCTCTACGATAATCACCACCTTGTTTATCTCATTCCTTACTCCAATTGCCCCATTTTTCATCATTTCACGACGATACATCACTGCTTTACTAGGGGCTAGGCCAACTTTATTCTCGACCAATTAGTAGACTATTATTACTCGATAAGGTTCTCCTATGTATTCTACAAACCATCCAACAAATTTTATTCCAAATTATCCTGCTACTATTTCATAAAATTATTTCATTTGATTTTATTTCGAATTATTTTATCACCATCTCAGAAACGTTGTTTCATAAAGTTTTAAGCAAGTTGTTTTATTATCTATTTATCAAATGGTTTCAGTCATTTTATCAACTATTTAATATACTCAGGCGAAACAGTTTTCATGTTACTCTGAAAAATCATTGAGCCATTATTTTACAAAACAAAACGTTGAATACCATCTAAAACTTCGGAGGAACATAATACTATTTCAACAAAAACAAGCATCACATCATTTGTCCTTAATTATACATGGCCTGATCACCTATGTATAATTCAGGAAGAATTATGTCATGAAAGTAACAAGTATCATTTCAAATCTCCTAAAAACAATTCTCATTTAAAAGTAAAGTTTTATAATCAGATAAATCGTGCATAAACATTTCTTTTTGTTAACACTCTAAAGGTGCTTACGCCATTTATCTCTCACTCAACCGATAAGTTAGGACTTGACGAGTGACATTTTAGGAAAGACTTCCTATACCATTTGTGAGGAGGATTTCTCGATACTAGAAAACAATGGAAGGATTTTGGAATTACCAACAAGGACTAGAACTAGGTGGTAGGATGATTCAAAAACCCAACAAAAATCTTAAGACATCACGAGGCCTTCCGAACCACTATTTTGGGTTAGAATCCAAACTCTATCATTCCAAAAGTATTAGTTAGACAGAGTTACGAGATTTAGTACGAAGTGAATACCCACGAAGCAACAGTATAGGGATATACCAAGTTTTCTAACTGAGACTGTAGAACATTCTGTTAAGCATGGCCTCAACAATAGGTGAACTTCCCTACAATGAGTTTCCCTTAAAGGAAAATTAAGTTAAATTAAGGTCATCGATATAAACTTTCCCTAAGGCATTGTATTCCCTAGAAATTCCAAGTAACTTCACCTCTATATCAAGAGATGTCACAGGTTTGAACATGTCGGACAATCAATGACTCCTCATCTACAAGTGAAGCTAGAACAGACATTCTTCGGCATAGTATAAGCGGATATCTATTTTCTTGCTAGCATGATAACAATATTAGTGATGAACTATTTTTGGAAGCATTCAATATCGGAACAAATCTTGGAAGTCAACCACATTAGACATATCATACAACGTCGAATTAGCTAATGGTAGCGTAGTTTGCACCAACACCATTGTTCGCGGTTGCACATTCAATTTTCTTAATCATCCATTCAACATAGACCTCGTGCCCGTAGAGCTTGGTAGTTTTGATGTCGTCATAGGCATGGATTGGTTATCTAAGCATCGCGCAAAGATCATTTGTGATGAGAAAGTTGTTCATCTTCCCTACAATGGCGAAACTTTGATTATTCGTGGGGAACGAAGTGGAACTCGAATTAGTATCATATCGAGTATCAAAACGGAGAAGTACATTAAGAAAGGTTGTCTTGCTTTCTTAGCCCATGTAACCGAGAAAAAGTCGGAGGAGAAGCGACTTGAAGATGTTCCTATTGTCCGTGAATTTTCTGAAGTATTTCCCGAGGATTTACCAGGACTTCCACCGGCACGTCAAGTAGAGTTTCAAATTGACTTAGTGCCCGGAGCTGCACCGATTGCACGAGCACCGTATCGTCTAGCGCCATCCGAAATGCAAGAGTTGTCTAATCAATTGCAAGAGCTTCTAGACAAAGGATTCATTAGGCCGAGTTCCTCGCCTTGGGGAGCACCGGTCTTGTTTGTGAAGAAGAAGGATGGATCCTTCCGAATGTGCATAGATTATCGAGAGTTGAACAAGTTAACGGTGAAGAATCGTTACCCACTCCCCAGAATTGATGACTTGTTCGATCAGTTGCAAGGTTCTAGTATCTATTCCAAGATTGATCTTCGTTCGGGTTATCATCAGCTTCGAGTTCGGGAAGAGGATATTCCGAAAACAGCGTTTAGAACACGCTACGGTCATTACGAGTTTCAAGTGATGCCGTTTGGATTGACTAATGCACCGGCGGTATTCATGGATCTTATGAATAGAGTTTGTAAACCGTACTTGGACAAGTTTGTTATTGTGTTCATCGACGACATATTGATCTACTCCAAGAGCAAAGAAGAGCACGAAGAGCATTTAAGGACGATTTTAAGGCTACTCAAGAATGAGAAGTTGTATGCCAAGTTTACGAAGTGTGATTTTTGGAACCACAAAGTGCAATTTCTTGGTCACATCATTGATAGTCAAGGACTACAAGTTGATCCCGCAAAGATTGAAGCCGTGAAAGATTGGGCTACTCCAACGAATCCTACAGAAATTCGACAATTTCTAGGACTAGCCGGGTATTACCGAAGGTTCATCGAAGGTTTTTCGAAGATAGCAAGACCTTTGACCAAGTTGACTCAGAAAAATAAGAAGTACGAGTGGGGAAAGAAACAAGAAACTGCTTTTCAGTTGTTGAAACAAAAGCTTTGTAGTGCGCCGATTTTGGCACTACCCGAAGGCATTGAGAATTTTGTTGTATATTGCGACGCTTCGCATAAAGGACTTGGGGCTGTTTTAATGCAAAATGAGAAGGTGATTGCGTATGCTTCTCGACAACTTAAGACTCATGAGAAGAATTACACCACTCATGATCTCGAGTTAGGAGCCGTAGTTTTTGCGCTCAAGATTTGGAGACACTACCTCTATGGTACGAAGTGCACAGTGTTTACTGACCACAAGAGTTTGCAATATATTCTTGATCAGAAGGAGCTTAATATGAGGCAACGTCGTTGGTTGGAGTTACTCAGCGACTATGATTGTGAAATCAAGTATCACCCTGGAAAAGCCAATGTTGTGGCTGATGCTCTTAGTCGGAAAGAGAGATCTAAACCTTTAAGAGTTCGATCATTGGGAATGACAATTATTTCTCCTTTACCATCGAAAATCCATGAAGCACAAGTCGAGGCACTTAAGGAGGAAAATCGACCAAGTGAAAAGCTTTATGGTATGCCCGAAAGCGCAAATGGTTTTGTAAAAAGAGCAGATGGAGTACTATGTTTCAAGGATAGAATGTGGGTTCCATTGTATGGCGGAATACGGGAATTGATTATGCATGAGTCGCATAAGTCAAAGTATTCTATTCATCCAGGATCGGATAAGATGTATCAAGATCTTAAGAAGCTTTATTGGTGGCCGAACATGAAAGCAGAGATTGCCACGTACGTTAGCAAATGTCTTACCTGTGCTAAGGTAAAAGTTGAATATCAGAAGCCTTCAGGTTTACTCCAACAACCGGAAATTCCTCAATGGAAATGGGAACGCATTACAATGGATTTTGTTACGAAACTTCCTAAGACATCGGGAGGTTACGATGCTATTTGGGTAATTGTTGATCGCCTTACCAAGTCAGCCCATTTCATACCGATTAGAGAGACTTATTCCATGGAGCAACTCACTAGACTTTATGTCAAGGAAATAGTCTCGAGGCACGGAGCACCAATTTCTATCATTTCCGACAGAGATAGTCGATTCACTTCAAACTTTTGGAATTCATTGCAAGATTCGTTCGGAACTAGATTAGAGATGAGCACCGCATATCACCCACGAACCGACGGTCAAAGTGAAAGGACCATTCAAACATTAGAAGACATGCTGAGGGCATGTGTGATTGATTTTGGAAATGGTTGGGCTAACCATTTGCCATTGATTGAATTCTCGTACAACAACAGTTATCACACCAGTATCAAGATGGCACCATTCGAGGCACTCTATGGTCGTAAGTGCCGATCACCTGTTTGTTGGGCCGAGGTAGGAGACGCACAACTCACTGGCCCAGAAATGGTACGGGAAACCACCGAAAAGATCGTTCAAATTCGTGATAGACTTAGAACTGCCAGGAGTCGACAGAAAAGTTATGCGGATGTTAGACGCAAGGATTTGGAATTTCAAGTGGGTGACAAAGTTATGTTGAAAGTATCGCCTTGGAAAGGCGTGGTACGTTTTGGAAAAACGTGGAAAGTTAAACCCGAGATACATTGGACCATTCAAGATTTTGAGCCGAGTTGGTCCTGTAGCTTATCGACTTAATCTTCCGCCAGAACTTAGTCATGTACACAACACGTTTCATGTTTCAAACTTGAAGAAGTGTCTTTCAGACGAATCGCTCATTATTCCATTGGACGAAGTTCAGCTTGACGACAAACTCAACTTTGTGGAAGAACCTGTAGAAATCATGGACCGCGAGGTCAAGCAGTTGAAACAGAGTCGTATTCCGATTGTTAAAGTTCGTTGGAATTCTCGACGAGGTCCTGAGTTTACTTGGGAACGGGAAGACCAGATGCGACGCAAGTATCCTCATCTTTTCGCCGACACCGTTAGACCTAACAACGATTGAATTCAGGGACTGAATTCCTTTTTGGATGGGCGAATGTGACAATCCGTACTTTCAGGTCATTTCTCGACACCGTTCATGTCTCATTATTTCAACATTTTTAGTAAACTTGGTTTACTTGTTTCAAATTCGCGTAACCTTGGAGGTTTAGCGGCGAATTCATGATCATGACATCACGTACATTTCATATGGACTATGATTAGTCAACATTTCATTGACATCATGTGCATCTCATTAGTACATTCACGACATTTCATTTCATATTCAACGCGTAATTTTTATTTAATAATTTTTATCGCGTGAGTTTTTATTTTGAATATTTAACCCGTTACTTTCAAAAATGATCCCGAGGTATTTTTAAACTTACATTTAGTTCATAAAAACTATATTTTTAGTTTTCCTAGTGTTTCAAATTTATTTGGTATTTTAATCGTTAAAGTTTAATTATTACGTCGTTTTCTTAAAAATTTGACGATAATTATTTATCACTCAAATTTCACAAGGAAAGTATTTTTACAATTTTTATCATCTCAATACAATCTATTTTGACTTATTAAAAACTTACTTGCACCAAAAATTTCCATTTACCTTATAAAAAGAAATATACTTACACAAATTCTTACACTTGTTATCAAAAGTCTTACAAATAATACAAGTATACAATTTAAAAAAAAAAAAAAAAAAAAAAAAAAAAAATATATAAATATCTTGTTACCTCCCCCCTTGGCCGACCAAGGGGGAGGGGAGGCAATTAATATGGCATGGTGAATGTTTTCTCAATTATTTCATTTAACTTAAAAGTCTACTACTACTACTTTTCTCATTCATTCTCATTTCATTCACTAGTGTTAAAAATTAGTTCTCTCCTTTCTTTGAGTCTTCAAGAACCGGCCAAGCATCAACAAGAACCAAGGGATCAAATTTTTGCTAAATCAAGTGTGTTTATCAACCTAGATCATATCCTTTTTATGGTTTTGAAATAAAAACCAAGGATATTTAAGTTAATCCTTGTTACCTACACCTCTTCATTTTCACTAGTAAGCATATTCTTATCATTTTCAAGTTTCCTTGTCATTTTCATAAGTTTCTTTTCATTTTTGGAGCATATATGCATGTTATGTGATTTATACCATTTTTCTTATGATTTTTAAGTTATATATACAATATGGTCATCCTATAAATATTCCCATGGTAATCTTTGGTCTTGATGGTGATTAGGAACCCATGACACCCTAAGAAGGTGTATGGTAGGATTAGATTAGCTTTGGAGTTGATTTGAAGGGATTAGAATAGGTTTTGTCCGAGAAAAACTATTTTCGATAACTATATTTTACGTTCTGTCCTTAATCCGAATTTCTGGAAAAACCTACTGATGGTACGACATTTTGGCCTTGATATTTAGAAAATATACTTTAAAACGAATCCGTGGCCTTTTGAACGGATAAAAACGGAGTTATAACGAAGCCGTGGTGAATTTTTAAAGTTTGACGACGAAATGTTTATTTTTCTGAAAATTTCAGCTTGCTGTTTTTACATATTTTGGGTCAAAAATGAGCCTTAAGCTTCACAAATTATTCCGACTAGTCAAAAATATATTAGTTTACTTCGATACGAAGCTAAGGACATATTTTACGTAGAAAACGGATTTGAAACGACAAATATATGCACGTTTTCATAAAGTTGCCGTAAATATTATTTTCTGAAAAACTATATTATTTTTACGTTATAAGTATTTCATTAGCTGTAAGGGCTATGTTTGCGGCAGTTTTTAACCATGATGTGAAACTTTTTATAACGAAATGTCTTCTAGTAAAATCAAGTTCATCGGCCATATTTTTCAAAACAAAAAGCCGTTTGTCAAGCGGAGTTATGGTGAATTAATTACGGACGTTCAAACATTGGCCGAAACTTATTTTCTGCACACAATTAGCAAAAACCACCATCTTTAGCCTTTAATATCTTTATGATCGAGACCTTTTGGACGAAAACTCCTGAACTGAAACTTCTAGATATCGATACAAACTTTCCAAAACCGTCGAGTTCGTTCTCTAACGATCGACGTACACCATTTTACGACTACTTTTCCGGAGTCATTTTTGTTGATTTCATGATTTTTCCGACGACATTGTTTTGCGACGAAAAGTGGTAATTTCACCAAAAATCATTATAAAACCATTGTAGGATGACATTTTGACGTAAAAACATGTAAAGTCATTTTTGAAGGGTCAAGACGTCAAAAGAGTATTTTTCGACGACGAGTAATATTTTCAAAACCCGTAAATGGTATAAATAACATACGTAGTGCATGCATAACATTACATTGCAACTCATGACATATCATATCATTGATAATAGGTCCCGGTTGACGCATTACATTAAACCTCAGTGTACTCACTTTTGCCGTTATTCCAGTTTATCCAAGTGAGTTTTCATAGCCCCGTTTTTACATGCTTTCGATTATTTTCAAACCCACGGGGGGAGAATACATTGCACTACATTTTTTTGTACGATACCAAGTATGTTAAATTCATTACATTGCTTAAGTTACCACATATGCCAATTTGAAAGTCCCCATTACTTGAACATGAACCGTTAATCTTTGAAGCGAGGATGAGTGGATAGATCTATCGAGGGTGACGCCTCCATCCGGGTTGGTGAATCCCAACCAGGCAAACGGATGCATTTCATTTGATGGTATTACGGAGTTGTCTGGCAAACACTCTGCAGGGGCATACATTATTGAACAGTCTAGTTTCGGGGTCATGGGCTTAGAGCAATTGTAACATTATTTTTACGTGACTGGATTGTCATGCATAGTCTATACTTGTGTAGTCGTATAAAACATTTACATAAACCTATGATTTCTCACCAACATTATTGTTGACGTTTTTAGCAATGTATTTTCAGGTAACTGAGGCATTCATCATGACATGGTTTAGGGACCTACATTTTGAGTCGCGGCGTCGACTTACATTATGTACATTATGGTACTTTATTTCAAAACATCGTTTGGATTTGTAACATGGATGTATTTTCGCAAACTTTGTAAACCTTTTGGGACCGATGTTGTACTCTGATTGTTTTTATGAAATATCCAACGATGTGTTTTTAAAACGACACTTTAGGTCGTTCAATATAACTGTGATGTGGTGCTATGACAGTCAATCCCCAGGAATTCCATTCCGCTGCAAAACAGGTAAATTGGGGGTGTGACAATATGTATATGATTTGCTGCCTTGCTTGTTTTGCCATAACATGTTGTTAGTCGTTCCACTGCTTGATATGCTCTCACAATATTTGGTTACTGATGTGCTACTTCATCCTGCTTTTAATATTTATAAAACTTAGATAACTTAGGATAGATACATACTAACGGGTAGAGAACCCGATCAGATGTAGTAAAGCTTTAGGTAAATCCGAGTATTGTCCCAAGAGAGTTGTGACCTTGAAAGAACTAAGATGATTAAAAATGATAATATACTGGTATGACAGAGTTGATATGCTATTAACCTACTTACACAGACACCAGAAATTTAGGGTAAATAGATAGATAAACGAAGCTTAATAAAGAATACATATGTGAATTGATTCTCGATACGAAGATTCAATATAGTGGTTAATTATCACCAGACTCCTTTTGTCGATTCGTCATGGCCTATGGTTCTTAGATTCCTCACCAAGATGAGAAGGTCACCCGGGATCATTCGGCAACCTAATAGCAGTCATTAAGCACCAAATCTAATAGATCTAGACGGTGGGAACCCGGCCGTTAGGAACTTAGATTCACCCTAACCTCTTAAATACCTCCACTTGATAGGTGATCATTTGGTCAGTTCGCACACGAAGAGTGGTTGTACTATGGCCAATTCCTCCCATATTTCGCTATCTATTAGACTGGGGTTAGTTGGTCATATCTCCCAGCCCTTTAGATACTACCAAGCTAATAATACTACCGAGGCTAGCGATCTATGAAAAGACTAGCAAATGTCTATAAAGAATTATAGAGAAAAACAATAACATAAATGCAAACTTCAATTAATGATATGAATTCATAGTATAAGTTCTAGAAAAATATAAAAAGAATCCAAACTCGAATACAAAGGAAATCGTAGACGAGGACTTCTTTATTCAGTGCTCCTAAACCATGCTTCTTCTTCTGTGTTTTGATCCCCCCAAACCCTAGAAGGTTTGGGAAAAGAGAGATACTAAAAACTGGTGAAACAATCGACTATTTATAGGCTTGAAACTAGTTACGGCGTAACCTTATTAGGTAGTTACGTCGTAACTTCTTTCAATATTTTGTGCTTATCCATGGTTACGGCGTAACCTTAAAGGGTTACGCCGTAGCTTCTGTAAATCCAGTGTATTTCTTCATTACGGCGTAGCCTAAGCTGAGGGCTATGCCGTGGTCTTTGTCAATCTGGTGCTTATCAGTTGTTACGGCGTAACCTGAGCTGAGGGTTACGCCGTAGCCTTCGTAATCTTTAGTTGTATTGTAACCTCATCACTTGGTTACGCCGTAGTTAAGAGACAATCATATCAATAGGTCTTGAAAACATCCAATTGCAGCTTCCTTACTTCGAATGGGACCTGAAATGTAATAATAAGGAATAAGGATGTTTTCACTAGTGTTTTACTGAAAATGTGATGACATAGGGGGAAATTAACGCTTAGAAAATCAGGATGATTTGATGTTATCAAATATCCCCCCGCTTAAACTCTACTTGCCCTCAAGTAGACCAATTTAGACTGCAAAACATACATTCTTGATTAATGCGTAGTTTTAATTTCCATGCTAGAATATTAATAAGAGCTGAACACCTTACGAAATAGGAACGAAAACACTCTCACTCTCATCCTATTCTAAGTGTTAATTTCGGGGTGATCACTCAATTTCATAGACATAGTAAGTATCCTATCATAAGCTTGGCAATTACACACAACTCCACCACTAGAGCTAAGGTTAAGACAATTTTAGAAAGCAATGTTGGGTTGGAGTGATTCAAAGGCTTAGGGGGTGCTGTCATTACTAACGTGTCACGGCGAAGTGGACAAAATCAATGATACATGACCAAATCCATAGCCAAGACATCAAGGATTTCTCGCTGCATCACCTAAACACGCTTCACGACAAAAAAAAAGGGTAAGGATAGGCATGGGATATTTTAATGGGTGAAAAGAAAAAGAAAACAAATAATCTTAGCTTAAAACCGAGTTGCCATCGCCCCCACCAATAATTCAAGGTTCATCTTCATATGATCAGTATATGTCACTGGAATCCACCATTATTTATTCTTGAATTCTTCTTCCAGCCTTCGAATGTGATCGAGAAGATTATTCTCAATGCCAATTTCTTCATATAGTGCTTATAATTCTTCGCACAAATATATATACATATTTTTTTAACATATGCTTCCCCCCACTTGAACTGAGCATAAGGTGATAACTTGGGGATCTTTGACGATCATTAGCGAGATGTAGACGATGAGGTACGCCTCTCGGAACTTAATTATTATACCTCAAACTAGGGCGAACAATGACTTCAAGGTAAAAAAGTAAGACTAAACGGTAGGCTAAGGTGTAAGGGTGTAATAAAAATAAGGGTTACAAAATGAAAGGATAGGCTCAAAAGGGTGTAACTAGGGGTATCTTGCACTAAAGGTGAGTGCAACAAAAATGGTTAACAAGGAGGTTGAAAAGCCGATGTGACTAATCGATAAACGCACACAAGTGAACACATATGGGCTATTTGGTTATGATCCTAAAACATTTACTTTGTTCAAATCGCCTTTTCCAAATCCACCAAGCTAACTTGATACACTACTCGTCTATGGTCTCGAAGTGATGTAAAAGCCAAGTTCTAAAGTTTACAATACTATCGGCACACTCAATTTATGGTAGATTTGGGTAAAATAGGGGAAACGAAAAGGCTAAATCTCACCAATGGCAATAAGGGTTATAGTGTGCTCGGCTTTATGTTATTCTAGATTGGTTAAAAATATGACAAATTTTTTTCAAATAAGTTTAAAATTTTGAAACCAACTAGAAAATGAAGGCAAGTAAGCTAAGTAATCATACACTTCATTTCTATTCCTATCCCCTCACTTGAAGTGTACAAAGTCCCATTTGTACGAAGAAAAAGGAAAAAATAAAATAAAAATGAAAAATAATTAAGAAAGAATAAACTCCCCTCTCGAATGCTTGCCCAAGATGTCTCACTAATGGTTGAAGGTGGGTCATGGGGTGGCTAATGCGAATCGTTTTCGGGGAAAAGCCTTAACTATTTGGGTTACGTCAAAATTTCCTACTGTAGCAGGGGTTATGGCATAACTGATCCTAAGGTTACACCGTAATTGCATCACAGAACCAAAAACCTGCACAGAATACATGGAAAATTTTATACCCGACGGGTACAATAGATGATAGATCATAAAAATATCCAAATAGTTAAGTTATTAAAGACATAAGTATCAAATTGTTTTAAATTGTTTCAAATTGTTTCATCAAGCAGGGAAATCAATCGTCCCTGGGAAGATCATGATCCATGAAGTGGAACTAGGTGGGATCAAATGGGGTGCTCGTGGTGCTTCCAGGAGTGGGCTTGGCCTACATGAATGCCACTTCTGCTTGGACGCCAATATCGGGGATGTCGGGTTGGTACACATACTCCGGACCTTGCCACCTAGGGTGGCTCAAGTGCATGCTTTGAAGCATCTGGCTAGTCCGATCCGCACTCCAATGAAAGAAATCCTATTGGAGCTGTTGCACCTAGTCCATGGTACTTGCAAAACCTTCAAACTAGTTACTAAGACCATAAAGACCCACTTCGAGGCTTTCAATCTCCTCGTTGAAATGGGTTGACATTCCCTCGATCCTCTCATCAATGATTTGTAACATTTCCCCTACATTCACATGTGCCCTTCTTCGACCCCTTGGTACCTGCTCCTCGGCCTCCTCTTCAGCTTCACCCCCAGCACCACTAGCTTCCCCGACTTCTCTCCTCGGGGCAGTCCTAGCTAACTCAATCACTCCATATATGTACTGGGTGCAAATCCCGAACTCGACTAGCTTAGGTAGCCCGATCAAGCTAGTATCCCTACCACGGGACACCCGAGCCAAAGCTGCATCGGTCATAAGATCAAAACTCCTAGCCAACCTTCCAATGAAATGAGCTCCTTGCAAAGGACTCCTAGATGAAAACCCCTTAGCACCAACACCCATAAACCTCGCCAAATAGAAGGGAACATCGATGTGGATCACCCCTTCCATGCCCTGCATTAGGTAAAGATCATCCATAGTCATTTTTTCTTTGGCGGAGTGTCTTACTCGAATAGAGCAAGCAAGTAGGCGGTGCACCAGTCGACGAATGGGGTTCCTCACCATCACATAGGATGGTGGGATCTTTGAATCATAACCATCCATGAAGGCAATCTGGTTGAAATAAGCAGCAAGGTCTTGAGTCTCATCCCTTCTTCTCCAACAAGTGTGATAGAACCGAAGAAAAGCTTCTGATTCCATTTCCTCCTTAGTGTACAAACCCATCCGCACAGTAAACTGCCTAAGAGTCAAAATTCTTCTTAGGCCTCCAAGTTGGAAAAACATTGACTCCTCGTCATCATCTAAAATATCAGTACGAAACTCCACACTAGCAAGGAATTCACGGGTGTACTCCGGAATGACCGGCTCCGTGATCCTGAATAGCCTCAACCATGCATTGCACGTAAACTCCCCTGCATTACACGTGAACTTAATTTTGCAAAACTTCCTCAATTTTCTACTAGCTTTCCCGTTTGCCAAACTACCAAATGCATCAAAATCAAGTGCTTCAGGTTGACTGATATCCTTCCTCCTTAATTTCTCATATTCTTCCATGCACAACTGCCTAATACCAGCATCTGGGTGAGCCAGAAACCTAAACCAATTAGCGGGATTGTTTGCACCTGAAATTAAGACAAATAACAGTAAGTGCAGACCTTACTGATGTCAAGCTACGGCGTAACCATTACAAGAGTTACGCCGTAATTAGGTCATTTCAAAGGTTATGGCGTAGCTAAATCAAACTGCTATGCTGTAATTACAGATTTTAATGGTTACGACGTAACTTAACCCCCAGTTACGATGTAACTTCCCCAGAAACTCAGCACCTCAGATGGTCCAATTAAGCAATAGATTACGCTGGAACCATCAATTTTTTCAAGTGGTAAAAAGTTTTGATAAATTTTTAACCTATTAGTGCTGAGGGACCGCGCCTAACCCACTAGGTTTGTGTTTGACCCAAAACCCTATTTAAATAAAGTCAAAACACCCAAATCGACCTATAGTGATAGGACACGAATCAAAATAACATGGGGAAATCATCATAATTATCAATTAATCAAACCAATAGCAATAATTTACTCAAATCGGTAAGATCCCTAAAATATTAAAATATAAACCCTAACTGAAATAATTGACATAAACAAATAAAAAAGAGTAGTGATAGATCTTACCAGCCATGGAGAATGATTATATGAAGAGATCTTGACGGAAAAATTTTTGGGATAAAAATTTACTGTTTGGGTAGGCGGTGAAAGTTTATGTGTAAAAGCTAGTTTTTATTCCGTATAACGTTTTATACCGCCAGGAGGTTACGGCGTAATTCAATAAATAGTTACGCCATAACTAATATTTTTAGAATTTTAAATGGTTGTGAAAGGGTTACGTCGCAATCCTAATAAGGGTTACGCCGTAATTAAATTTTTAATTTTAATTAAAGATTTAATTTTTATAAATCTGATTGTATAGTGGTTACGTCGTAATTTTTAAAAAAGAATTACGTCGTAACTAATTAGTCAAAAGATTTTATAATAATTTTTAATTAATTGAAATATGGTTACGTCGTAACCCATGAAAGGTGTTACGTCGTAACTAATAGCGTCAGAGGATAAATTTTGTATAATTGCAATAGGAGAGATTTAGAAACATACCTTATGGAAGTGCTCAAATCTCTTAATGTGGTGAATATGAAATTCCTTAGATCTTTCATTAACTGCTCCCCGGCAGCGGCGCCAAAAAGCTGATGTGCTATTTCATCCTGCTTTTAATATTTATATATAATAAACTGCAAACACTTTTTGATGAACAAATGAGTCAGTTAGGTGATCAAGAAGTTCTGGCCTATGAAAATGCTGTTTAGAAATTAGAGGCCCAAATTGTCACTTTACAAAAACAGAACACATCTTTAAATGCAAAACTTACATTCCAAGGTAATGAAATATTTGAAAAAGATGAAAAGCTTAGAAAATATAGAAGAATTGGAATGAAAACAGTTAAAGATAGGGAGGAATTGCAAAAGATAGTTGAAAAATGGCAAAACAGTGCTAGGAACCTATGGAGGTTAATAGATTCAGAAATGAGATCAACAAGTAACATTGGCTTATGGTTTGAAATAAAATCAGATAGAGAGGTTTTAGGATATGAGGAAGAAATGAAAAAAAACTGTGTTTGTTAGTTCATAGAAAGATCATGAAGGAAAACCTATATATCATAGATTTGCTAAAACTAACAACTACAAAGGATTTCCTCATCTCCTAAATGGTGATTATACTCCTAAACCTGAAAAAGCATATGATGAATCTTTATTTGATTACAGCAAATGGAAAAACCCTGAAACACTTGCTTCTCAAGACTATTCCATTGAATTTTCTACCTGTGAAGGATCCTTTGGGAAGAGTCCTGAAACCAATACCTCAGAAGACAAATCCAGTGAGTATTCTACCTATCAATCTAATGACAGTGAATGATCCATTAGAAATGTCTCTGATTGTTTCCTTGATGTTAAATCAGAACCTTTGAAGGAGTCTAAACCAATTAAAATCAGTAAACCTGTTGTGTGTACACCTAAACCAGAAAAAGTTGAACCTAGTTTTGTCCAACACATAAAAACTCCTAGGCAACAAATCAAACCAGAGACACCTAAGGTAAATAGAAAAGATTAGAATGGGCTAATACAAATAGAATTTGGGGATGGTTACTCTTTCAATAAAAAGAGTTGTTTTGTGTGTGGAAGCCTAGGCCATTTAATAAGAGATTGTGATTACCATGAGAAGAGAATAGCTAAAGAGGCTGAGCTTAAAAGGAAAATGGTTGTAAACACTGGTAATGGTATAGTTAGACCAGTGTGGAATAATGTAAATAGATGTAACCATGCTAATCAGCTTTTTCATAGACCAGTACCTGTTAATACTGTTAATTTATTCGTTAATTCTATTAGACCAAAAGTGAGTACTGGTGTGCCAGTTAAACATGTTAGGCATAATATTAGTTTTGGCGTGCCTAAAGTTAATACTGGTTTTGCAAATATTAATTTTGTCAGACTTAGACAACCACTACCCACCAGTACTTCATCACAGGTGAATGTTTTCAACAATAAAAGGAATTTTGCTAAATCAAACTCACCTGTAAGAAGACCTTTTGTCAAAAATGCATAAAAAATGTTTGAATCTAGTATCGCAAAGGGTTATGGGGGATCTGTTTTTAAGGCCTCAGGACGGTATAACTGGAATCATAGAACAGACTACAAGTATAATAGTGGACCAGTTTTTGTTAATAATTTCAAATCTACAGGTCAACAAGGTAGACCCAAGCCTGTACAGGCCTGGGTCCCTAAGAGAAACTAATTTATTTTTTCTGTGTAGGAACATCCTTACATGAACATAGGAGATAGAGGAATTTTTTATAGTGGATGTTCTGGGCACATGACTGGTAACAAGGACTACTTGGATGACTTTGAAGATATCAAAGGTGGTTCTGTTACATTTGGAGGTAGCAAAGGCTACATTACAAGGAAAGGTAGAATAAAGGTTGTAAATTTAGAATTTGATAGTGTGTCCTTTGTAAAAGAACTAGGCCATTTTAATATGTTTTCAATATCACAAATTTGTGATAAGCAGCATAAGGTTCTTTTTACTAAGACTGAATTTTTTGTGTTGACTTCAGACTTTAAGATGCCTGATGAAAATCAGATCCTTCTTAGGCTCCCAAGGTAACACAATATGTATAGTTTTGATATGAAGACACCGGAACCTACTAAAGGTTTTGCCTGTTTGATTGCAAAGGCCAATATTAATGAATCTAAATTATGGCATAGAAGGTTAGGTCATATAAACTTTAAAAATCTAAACACAATTGTGAAGGGAAACCTTGTTAAAGTTATACCTTCCAAGGTTTTCAAAAATGACCATTCTTGTGTTGCTTGTCATAAAGGAAAGCAACACAAAGCATCATGCAAGGCCAAATTAGAAAGGGCCATTACAGCCCCATTGCATGCCTTGCATATAGACCTTTTTGGACCAACCTCAGTAAAGAGCATAAATCATGCATCCTATTTTTCTTGTCATTACTAATGACTGTACCAGGTTTTGTTGGGTTTTCTTTTTATCTACCAAGGATGACACTACTGGCTTCCTTCAGACCCTTATTAGGCAGATAGAAAACCAGCTTGACCATAAGGTTAAGATAATTAGATCAGTTAATGGCACTGAATTTAAGAACAGAATATGCTTGAATTATGTGGGGACAAAGGGATAAAATAGGAATATAGTAGTGCAAGGACTCCATAGTAGAATGGAGTTGCTGAAAGAATGAACATGACCCTAATTGAGGCAGCTATGACCTATTTAGCTGACTCACTCTTACCAATCACTTTTTGGGCAGAAGCAGTTAGTTGTGCTTCATATATTTTCAATAGGGTAAGGAAGACCAAACCTCAGTGAAAGACTCCTTATTAGCTTCTTTTTTGCCATAAGCCTATTATTAGCTACATAAGACCATTTGGGTGCTTGGAAAATTTGATGGCAAATCTTATGAGGGTTTTTAGTAGGTTATTCACTAAATAGTAAGGCCTATAGGGTATACAATTTAGTGACTAAGAGAGTAGAAGTGACACTGCATGTGAATTTTCTTGAGGAAAAGCCAAATGTGAAGGGAGTAGGATACAGATGCATGTGTGACATAGACTATCTATCTGAATCTATGAATTATATACCTGTGTCTTTGGACAATCAAGCTAACCCAAATGCAGGTTCCTCTAAAGATACTAACAGTGCAGGTACTGATACTCAAGCTCCTGAGGAGAGTGAAGATAATGAGGAGCTAGTGATTATGTCTACAGCAGTCCAACATTCAAGAGCTCCTTGCTCTGGAACAAAGAATCTTCTGCTCCAACAAAGAAGAAAGAGACTGGTGCAGAGGTTCAGGAGAAGAAAGCTTCTCTAACTGGTGATTTAGATGCCATTCTGGCCTTCAAAAAGGATTTGGATGCTCTTACTCATAAGCATTTGGGGCTAGAACTTACTTTCAAGGGTACAGTTATGTTTGGCACAGAGCGGTGTAGAGCTTTTAGGAGTGATAAGCAATGAGCATTTTGATTTTTAGTAGTCGTTTGGTAAAGAGGCGGTGAGCTTTGCTATTTTTTTGGAATGCTCATTTTTCTAATGCTTCTTTAAGAAGCGGTGAGCGGTGAGGTGTGGTTACTGCTCACAGCTACTACTCACATCTCACTGCTACTGCCCTCTGCTACTGCTCACTGCTACTTTTAACATGTCTGATCAACCAGTACCTGATGTTATGCCTACCAGTACTAACTCTAGTAGTACTGGTAGTGCATTTGTTAAGTCTGGCAAAGCTGATGATGATTTTTATGAATCAGCAATGCCAGAACTTAACATCTTTGATAAGCCTACTGAAGGAATCTTTGAGGAGGCTTCTTATGATGAAGGAGGAGTTATTACTGACTTCATAAATCTACCTAAAGAGGTGGATGTCACTCCTGTTCCAACACTTAGGATACATAACATTCATCCACAGAGTCAAATACTGGGTGATCCTAAGTCTGCTGTGCAAACTAGAAGTAAAGTGCAAAAACAATCTGAATCTCATGCGCTTATTGGATTTATTCAGAAGCAGCAGAGGAACAACCATAAAGACCACCAACATTGTCTTTTGCATGCTTCCTTTCTCAAAAGGAACCCACTAAAATAACTGATGAACTTACAAATAAAAGTTGGGTAGAGGCAATGCAAGAGGAACTACTGCAGTTCAAGCAGCAGAAGGTTTGGGTTCTGGTAAATCTACCTTCTGGTGCAAAGGTGATAGGTAGTAAATGGGTCTACAAGAACAAGAAGGATGAATGGGGTGTGGTGGTCAGAAACAAGGCAAGACTGGTGGCCCAAGGATACAGACAGGAGGAGCGAATAGATTATGATGAGGTTTTTGCACTTGTGGCTAGGATTGAAGCCATCAGGTTATTTTTAGCCTATGCCTCCTATATGGGCTTCATAGTTTATCAAATGGATGTGAAGAGTGCCTTTCTCTATGGCACTATAAATAAGGAGGTTTATCTTGCTCAACCTCCATGTTTTGTAGATCCTGCTAATCCCAAGAAGGTGTACAACATTATTAAGGCTTTGTATGGATTACATCAAGCTCCCAAAGCTTGGTATGCTGCACTCTCTACCTTTCTTGAGAATCATGGATACATAAGAGGCACCATTGACAAGACCTTATTCATTAAGAAGGAAAAGAAGGATATAATGCTAGTGCAAGTCTATGTGGATGATATCATCTTTGGTTCTACCAACAGGTCTTGGTGTAAAGAGTTTGAAGGCCTTATGAAAGGTAGATTTCAGATGAGTTATATGGGATTGCAAGTCAAACAGAAGCCAGATGGTTTATTTATCTCTCAAAACAAATATGTTGCTGAGATGCTGAAGAAGTTTGACTATGCCAATGTGAAGACTGTAGTGACACCAATGGAGACCAACGTGGCATTAACTAAGGACGAGGAAGCTGAAGAAGTGGATGTACACTTGTACAAATCCATGATTGGTTCCCTCATGTATCTAACTGCCTCTAGGCCTGATATTATATATGCAGTTTGTGTGTGTTCTCATTTTCGTGTTACACCCAAGACTTCATATCTTCATGCTGTGAAGAGAATATTAAGTACCTTAAGGGCAAACCCAATTTGGGCTTATGGTATCCTAAAGATTCATCCTTTGACCTGGAAGCTTTTTCAGATAGTGACTATGTTGGGGCAAATCTTGACAAGAATCCACAACTAGTGGATGTTAGTTCCTTGGCAGAATACTTATTTCATTGTAGTGAAAGAAGCTGACTATAGTGGCTACATCAACAACTGAAGCTGAATATGTGGCTACTGCCAATTGCTGTGGACAAGTCTTATGGATTCCAAATCAAATGCTGGATTATGTTATGAATTTCATGAACACGGTAATCCATATTGATAATGAAAGTACTATTTGTATAGTTAAGAACCCTGTTTACCACTCTAAGACTAAACATATTGAAATCAGGTATCACTTTATAAGAGATTGCTTTGAAAAGAAGTTAATTAGAGTGGAAAAGATTCACACTGATAATAATGTAGCGGACTTATTGACCAAAGCTTTTGAGAGACCTACATTTAAATTTCTAGTGGTCAATATTGGAATGGTAAACCCATAGCTACATCTAAGGGGAGGATAAATGTATAGTTTGTACTAGGAGACTTAATAGTAGTTAAATCTGTTAGGCTATTAGTTAGTACGAGTAGTTAATTCTAGTTGTTAAACCTGGTAGCTAATTCTGATAGGTTGGGTGTTAATTCTGGTAGTTATAGAATTCATTCTGGTAGTACTTAGATACTAATTATGGTTTCCATAGATATTCGTATGTTTTTCTTGGTTTTGGACTAATTTTTCCAGGAAAAGCAAAGATTGGAAAAGTATGGAAGCTGCACAGGGTGATGTGCTATTGTGCTGACTTAATTCTGGTGATGTCATACTTAAGTCTGGTTGACTATTTTAAGTCTGTTAGTGTAAAAATGTGACCGTTAGTGCTGGTCGAGGGAAAATCCATTTTTACTATTTAATTTGTATTGTTACCTACTTCTAGGCGGTCAGAAGTATATATATATGGATAATATTTGTCTTTAATCCTTTATTCACTTTATCCTAATCTTTAAAAGTTTAAATCCTTTCCTTCGATTAAGTTCTCTTACCAGCACTAACCCTAAAACGCGCCGCACTACGAGAACTTCAAATTCACTTATATTATGGATCAATTAAAGTTCGTAGACAAGCATAATCAAGTGGGTTTTTCTCAAGAAGCATGTTGAAAGCACAAGCTTCGCACAGATAGTGGATTTTCTAAACGGTTCTCACATCAGGTATTCTCTTACTCATAATCCACCTATCTATGATTCCCTAGTCAAACAGTTCTGGCATACTGCTACTGCCAGAACTCTTGTTGATGGGACACTAGAGTTAAATGCAACAATTAATACCTTAGAGTGCTCAATCACTGAGGTATCACTCAGAAGCAAGCTTCAATTGACTGATGGCTCAGGGATGTTCATGTTGCCAAATGATGAACTTTTTTAGAGACTGGGAAATATTGGATATCCAACTGATGGATCCTTCACTTTTTGGAAAAGTAATTTTACACCACAATAGCGTTTTCTTGTCCATCATCTCTTACATTCTATGAGCTCTAAAAGTGGGGGATAGGATCAATTTGGTAGCAATCTTGCTACAGCATTGGTTTGCCTCTGCACTGGCACACTCTTCAATTTTTCTAAAACAAATTTTGATGCCATGGTTGCAAATGCCAATAATAAGAAAAAGTTTTTGATGTACCCAAGATTTTTGCAAATGATCTTGAATGTTGAAACAACAAGCAAACATCCCCACATTGTTGTCCCTTTCACTAAAATGATATTTGGAAACATGAAAAGGGGTTTTGAAGGGGTTAACATGCCACTTTTGCCAACTATGTTGCCTGCTGTTGCTACTGAACCTACAGGTACATCTACATCAGTTCCAGTTCAAGCTACAGCTGCTACATCTACAGCTCAGGATCAACCACCATCAGAACCAGAGTTTGAACAAAGAACATCAACACCCCCACCACCTTCACCTCCAGTTCATGAGGAAGCACCACCTGTGATTCCTTAACCACAGCCTCAAACACCCACTCCTATAGTAGAACCCAGTGCATTGAATGTTGATGATCTTCTTAGAATAGTTCCTTAGCTACTTACAAGAATAGATGGGTTGGAAAAGGAGCTAAAGAAGTCCAAACAAACTATGGCAGATACTGTTTTGAAATTTGTGAAAAGGGTGAAAAAGCTGGAAGGGATTGTTAGACAAAAGGGTATCCACCTTACTGACTCAGAAGGTGAGGAAAATTCTTCCAAACAGGGGAGGAATTTGCAAGAGGGTGGATCAGACTTTAGGACACCAACAAAGGAGAAATCCTCTGAGGAAAATCATATTAGTCCTCAAGGGATAGAAGAAAAAGAAATTTTGGTAATAGATCTTAGTCAGAAGGAATCACTTAAGAAAAGACTGGATAAGGAAGTTGCAAGTTCTGGAGGAATTGATAAGTCTGGTGGTGAAGAAGTTAATATTGGTTTTGAAGAAGTTCATACTGGTTTTGATGATGTTAATCCTGGTTATGCAGAAGTCAAGTCTAGTGCTGAGGTTAATCTTGGTAGTGAAAAACCAGAGTCTCCTAGTGTTCCAGTTAGTACTGGTGAGGAGTTTGTGCAGAGGAAAGGCAAAGGGATACTTGAAGAGTCTTCTGAGCTAATTAAAACCAAAAAGCAGATCATTGAAGAAGAAGTAAGCCTAGCAGAAATTGCAAGAATCCAAAGGGAAGAAGAAGCTGAAGAAGCTAGGCTTGCAACACAGAAAGTCAAAGATGAGCTTATTGCAAAGAATCTGCAGGAGCAACCAGAAATAACATAAGAACAAAAGAAAAGAGAAGCTGAAGTTCTGGAAGCTTCCAAGTTTTACACAGATGAAGATTGGGACACCATCAAAGCTAGACTAGAAGTAAACAGAGATATTCTTGCTGACATTTGTGCAGAAGATTATGCAAAGAAGATGGTGGAGATGATAAATGAGAAGAAGAGGCTTCTCAGAGAGCAGAGACAGAGAGAAAGGATAAACAAACCCTTGACCAAGGGAGAGCAAAGGGAGTACATGATTAACTATATAAAGTGTCAAGGCCACCCTAGTTGGAAGTTAAATAAGTTGAGAAAGTTGAAGGTTGATGAACTAAAAGCAAAATTTGAAAAGGTGGTCTTACAAGTTAAAAGATTTACTCCCATGGATTCTGAATTGAATCTTCAAAGCTCAAAAATCAAGGTATCACTCTTCAACCAAAGGAAGCAAAAAGGTTGAAAACTGAAAGTGTTGAACAACTTGCTGCTACTCCAAAGGTTGTGAAGAAAGAGAAGGATCCTGAAGTTCCAAAACCAGTGGTTAAGTGGACAAGGAGGAAGTCTACTGCAAAGAAGAGTAAGAAGAAGGATAAGACTAAAGCTAAAGAGGAAGTGGAAGGCTACATGAAAGACAAAGTTGATGAACCCTCATCTGAAGAGTTCACTATGGGTTTCATTCCTGAAGATTCAGCACCTGCAGCCAAGATAGCCAAAGTTTAGATCATCAAAACTGGGAACAAAGGAGTATATCAGCTAGTAAGGGAAGATTATATTGACACTATTTATGCAAATTTTCTTGATTTGTTTAGTGATGTTTCCAAGGATGATTTGAAGACTATGTATCAGCTAATGATGGAAAAGCATGATGATCAAAGGCCTGAAGAGGAGTAGGAAAGAGTCCTCTGGTGTGACTTGAAGACCATGTTTTAGGCACCAGATACTGATATTGAAATGTGGAAGTTGGCTAGTCAAGAAAAAGTTGTGGAAAACTAGAAGGGGGGGGGGTTGAATAGTTTTACCAATTAAAACTTCGTTTTAAAATATTTAGATCGACTTATGTCAATCTATTTAGGTGTGTATGTTGGACGTTGATAGATAGATATATAAAAGTGTAATGAAAGATAAAGAGTAAGAAGCACATAACCACGACACGAGTATTTATAGTGGTTCGGCAACAAGGACACCTTCCTTGACCTACTCCACTCCCCGAGTCACCTACTCGAGAGTTCGTAATCACTACACGACACCAACTCCTTATGGCGGAGAAGCCTTCACAACGTCGCCTACTCTTTTTCCGGTACTAGGCTAACCACCGGGTTCTTTCACCAAGGTGAACCCCACCTACCAAAACGTCGCCTACCCTTTATCCGGTACTAGGCTAAGTACTGAGTTCCATTACAATGGAGGAACTACTACCCAAACCTACACAACACCTAATCCCAAAGGAGATCCACTCCTTATTAAAACACCATCAAGGATATCAACATCCTTGAAACAAACTATCACTATTTATATAACGATGCACCTCATCGATTATACGACCTTGGCATCCTTCACTAATGCCACTTGATTTGACTCCTAGGCATCTTTCACTAATGGCCTTGACACGAACGCTTGGCACCTTTCACTAATGCCTTCGCCTTGACTCCTTTGGCATTCTTCACTAATGCTTTTGACACGGATGTTAAGTACCTTTCACTAGTACTTTCGTCTTGACTCTTTTGGCATCGTTCACTAATGCCTTGGACATAACACTTCTATGGAGGAAGAAAGAAGTATCAACAAGAGAACCTTAGTAGTCTTGATGATGACGAAGCATGGAAACTCAAGAACTTGAGCTTGCTTGACTTCAAGAAGTGGTGATCTCTCTTTTAAGAGGAACCTAGAGAATCACACAAAAACAAAAGACAAACTACATATAAAGATCCCTTAGGATCAGTGGTTAGAGAGTTACAATACTTGGGGAAAGTATGTGTAGGAGTGGCAACCCAAAAGAAAGAAATGGCTCACTATTTATAGAAGAAAACTAGTTACTGTTCCCCGGATCCCACCCTTGAGGGATCCGTCCAGTGTATTAACTGAGATCCGTGGGATGCTCCCTTTTGCCCATAGGTTTTTTGGTTATGGGTCATGGGTCATGGGTTATGGGTTGGTCCATGGGTATTTCCTTAGATACAATGTATCTAATAGGTGCAATGCATCTAGTCAAATGGATATGGGTCAATACCATGGGTTATGGATATGCTCCATGGGTTGTAGTTTTTACCCATTATAATACATACTAGTTATGTATATATTTTCCCAATATGTAAACACTAGTTGTTGTACATATGT
Organism: Chrysanthemum seticuspe; assembly: GCA_019973895.1. NCBI lineage: Eukaryota > Viridiplantae > Streptophyta > Magnoliopsida > Asterales > Asteraceae > Chrysanthemum > Chrysanthemum seticuspe. The sequence goes on from BPTQ01000009.1 coordinate 185,271,720, forward strand.
ATTTAAATCATAAAATCACTTATATTTGCCCAATACGTAAGTGTGTTAGAAAACTATTGGCTCAAACCATTTACGTATTTTAATTGTTTTGTTAAAATGATTTTACGTTTCTTATCGACAAAACATTGGAAGATCGTAAAATAAAAATAAACGTTTTTACGGCTTATTTGTATTAACAATCTCCCCCTTTTTGTTGATGACAAAACATAAAATTATTTTATGGAAAAAGTAAAATTTGTAAAAGTTCGAATTAGAGTTTTTACTCTCTTCTCCCCCCTTTTTGTCGAAACAAAAAGAGCGTCGAAAAGAAACTTAACACAATGTTTGAAGGAAAACATGTAAAAAGAGAAAAAAATCTAGAAAGCAAGTGACGGGAAAAGTTCTCGTCTTAACTCCCCCTTGACGAGTCCATCCCTTTGTGAGGGCGTCAAGTAAATAAAAACTAATACGTTAATGCATTGCAACTATGTTTGCAAATGGTTTCGTCTTAGTGACGATAATGCTCCTCCTTGATAATTGCAACTTTGCAAAGGGACGCAAGGAAATGTAATCCATATGAGGATTATATTGCAAATGGTTTTGCAATGTATAGTTTGACAAAAAGCTCCCCCTAGCTTAGGGTGTCAAAGTCTTTATGTGTATTTTGAAAATCTACAAAATAAAGGTTAGCAAACAAGTATACAGTGCATAATTTCCTGCAAATAAGACTCAAGTTAGTAGAAAACAGGTCTTCTGTTTCACGGATCCCACGGTTCCTTCCTTGGAGGGATCCGTCTAGGCAATTTCTAGGGATCCGTCTATCTGATGACAGAATACAGCAATGATGATATAACAAATAATGGAAACATCAAAGTGAGATGTATATTCAAGAAACACACATATTCTCAAACCAATATGGTATATAAACTATCATTCAATAAAATATAAGAGATAATCAACAAATCTCTAAAAATAAGAGAATGACTTACCCATGTAATACATAATCTACTAATACTAGTAAGCTACTAAAACTTAAAAAGCAACAATGTGCTTGAGTCTAAGGATGAGTAGACTTGTTGAGTTGGTCCAATCTTTCAAGAAGATGATTAAACATGAAATGTAACTCATTTCATACTTCTTGAACAAGTCCTTGGGTGATTAGACAATTTGAGCAATTATTGTCTTGATTTGGAACCGGAGGAAATTGGATATTTTGAGGAGGCTCTACGAATGATGGTGGGGTTTCATTGAGAGATGTAGGATGAGGTTCTACTAAAAATAAGGGTGGTGGTAAAGGAAATTCCTCCATATGATCAAGTCCTTGGTGGTTCCTTGTTTCCAATGATTGACTAGATGGTGATGTAGGTGGTTCCCTATTTAACGAGAAAGTTGGTGATTGGGAGGTTCTTGGTGGTGAATGCTCTAATGAATAGAGATTTGGGTGAGAGATATGCTCGGTGAAAGAGTGTAGTCCATGCTCTATGAATGAAGGCTTAGATGGCTTGCTAGAGCTAGCTATGTTTGGTTTAGTGCTAGATGGATCCTTTTCTAGCCCAAAAGGTTTAATGCTAATTCTTGCGGTTTTCTTAGCAATTGTTTAATGGGTTTGTTGAGGTGGGATTCTAGCATTGTTATCTCTTACAGGAGATGATTCGGTGGATGAAATCTCATGAATCATATAACCAGTCCTTTTGGATGAACCTTTGGTTGAAGATTTGTTGCTAAGTGCTTTAGTCATGGTGATGGTGAGGATGCAATATGAGCTTCTAATTTCTATTTTTTTGGGTACTAGGTAAGAGTGATGACTTAACCTCAAGAGTGTTTGGTTTATAAAGGGTGAATTTGAATTAAGAAATTAAATTCATGACCACTAAAGGGATTAAGCATGCACTAGGGTTAGTTAAGATATTGTTTAGCTCTAGGAAACATTAAATGGTGGCTAAAAGTGTTTGGATTACCAAAGGTGGCTAAAATTTAAAGAAAAAGGCTGATTAAGGTCTTTCTGTAGACACGGATCCCACGGATCCCTCTCACCAGGGATCCGTCTGTCAGACAGATATGTGATGAAATTATTATTCTTTTTGTAAGGTCTAGTGCCTATGTATTTTGAGGTTTTTACTTTCCTTTGATGTCTTGAGTGGTGGATGTCTTAAATGCTCAACCATAAGGAGTGAGGATGCTTAATGATGGTTTTGGGTAGGAAAGTGGACTTTAGATAGTCTAACTAAATGCTTGAGAAGGATACCATTTGATTTGAAATGGAAAAATGGTGGTAATTAGTCCTTGAAGTCAGATGATAGCTCAAGACAAATTTGATAAAATCTTGAAAAATAAAGAAAAATAAAAAACTAGTTTCAAGCCTATTTTAGAGTTAAAAGTGACTAAAATCAATTTGCTAAAATTGATAGAAATATCAAACTAAGTATATTGAGATGTGAGGAATAATGTGTGAGCGTTGGAGTGGAAAAATGGTGGATATTGGTGAGTTTGAAAAATCAAAAGTACTTTGGATTTGTTCCTAAGTTATCTACGGATGAATGTGAGACCTAATATGCTTGAGGAAGCCTTAAGTAGTGTTAAAGAATCATTTTTAGCCATCATGATGTGATTGAGGAGATAACTTAGGTGTATGGTGATCTGTATTGGATAATTGTCTTCCCGGGTCCTATGGTTCCTTCTTGGGAGGGATCCGGCTAGTTATAATGCTGAGATCCGCCTACTGCAGATCAGAAGGCTTTCAGCAAATGTGCAATTCTTGCACTCTTAGCAAATGCTTCTCCTACTTGTTTCTACAAGGACTAAATGCTAGAACACATCAAGTATAACGCATAGCAAGTGTGGGGGAACTAAAGGTAGCTAAAGATGAGTGACGACGACTACTTGAATGATTTCATGAAGTCGTAAAATCTCATCCTACACGTTCCTAAGTTAAGATTGTTCAATGCCAAGTTATGGCAATACCTACATACTAAATCCTACTCTACATAAGTATTGTTTAGATGTTACAACCCATTGTTTCAACAAATTTCCACAAATTAAGGTCCTATGACCTTACCTTACTTCCCCACCACTCCCCGTCTTTATCCCTCCTCCACTCTTTATCACACCATCTCTACTTCTTTTTCTTCAAGAAGTTGGTGAAGCACTTGAAGATCCCCTTGGTTTGTTGCTATTCTTGTGATGGGCTAGGAATGTCCGGCAATTGATTGATGTAATCCAAAGGGTCGAGATCGGTGTTTCCGAGTGGGTTGCTACTACCTTCACCTTCTCTTTGCCTCTCCCGTTCATTTGAGGAATCAGTGGGTGGGTGAGGCCTTTTGCCTTCCACCATAAACCTTGTAGTTCTACCCTCGGTCAATGACACCATAACTTTGTAGCAAAAGCTATGATCATAGGAGTACGAAGAATGATCTAAAGCAAAGATGAAACTTGCAAGACGGGTTAGGAGCATTGCGTACGGGAGCACCATTTTGTCCATGCTTTTTACACTCGCCATTCTCTTAATCATGTAGTATGTAAGGTTGAAGCAAGTCTCGGTCATAAGGCAATAGATCATGAAACTTAGGCACGCATTGGGGTGATCCTTGTTTCCTCCTAAGCACAACACATTCTCCCTCACCACAACTTCCCATTCCCTATACAAGGCATACATCTTGGAGAGCTCCATTTGGAAAGGATCCCTATAGATCACTTTCAAATTTCTAGTGACCCTTGATGGGGATGCCCTTTGCATGAACACGGTGTCCCTCACCGTGGTTGCTTCCGGGATTCTCATGTGGTAGATTTCATGATGATCAACCATATCGTGTATCTCCACCAAATACCACTCATTGGAAAACATGCAAACTCCTTGATATGGAACCCGTAGTATTCTTCCAAACTCCACAAGTGAAAGGGTGTACTCATGCTCATTTATTATGAAGACAATTGAGATGGTCCCATCATCATTTCTAACAATCCTCATTGTTTTGTAGAACTCGAGTACGAATACCGGGCAAGTTTGTTCGTTTATGTCCAATAAACAATCAAAGCCAATAGTCTCAAAAACTTGTCGGATATCGATGTTGGCAGGAAACGATGGTTCTACTACACGACTGATGATGTACCCTCCGAGTAGCTCGAAGGGCACTCCTTCGAGACGTGTCGAAGCCCTTCCATTAGAAGGCCTAAGTTAGGATTCCAAAATATCCATAGGCGTCAAACCATTCGTTATCACGAAGGTTACCTCAGGGGAATTCGCCATTCGAAACACTAAGCCCTTCGGGGTAAGGTTGACAAAGGAGTAATGGATAGGAAAACCTCTTGACTTGGTCAAACCCATGATATCCCTAACTTTCCTGGCTTCCCCGCCAAGCTTGAGAACGTGGGTCACTAAGCCCTAGCGGTTACCCACAATCATGGGACGCCCCCATGATCTCCGACATTTGTGCAGAAGTGCCTCTAACCCTATTTCTTCCACTATAAATAGGTTGGACGGGCAATGGATTAGGGTATGCTCTTTTCACACTCATCTCTTTACTTACACACACTTATACAAGGATAACTCATACTCACTCTCACGCCGGAGGTGGTTCGCAGGGTCCTACCCTAGCGTAATCACTAAACGTAGTGTTTCGTATTTCTTATTCTCAGGTGAAAGGCAAGTCTTGGCTGGAACATACACCCCTCATACCTTTGATCATCATCGAAGCCTGGTAGTGCAATCTTTTGTACAATCAGTGGCGCCATCCATGGGACCACTACTATTAGTCCCGTAATCACCCAGTCCTAAAACCCTAACCAACTGCGCTACATTTCCGGCATGGAACCAAGAAGAGAAGATACACCTCCACCAGGTTTCTCTACCCTGGTCCCTCTCAACACAACCAACACCGATAATCTCGCCCCCATAACGGTCTCAACCTTCACCACACGATCTCATTTAGAAACCACTCCCGTACATCACGCCTCAACATCCGCTAACCCTATTCCAGATATTAGCCCCACCTTCGTTGAGGCAAAATTCGAAGCCTTAGATTCTTTACTAAGGGATCATAAGAGGCAGATTCGCAACACTGAAATGCGAAGAGAGTTGGAATACTCCAGTGAGGAGTATGACGAAGAGATTGAAATAAAAGAGAGGCCTCGACCGGTTAGCAGGGGGCGCTCGGCCCTACGAAATGGTTCTCCTTCCATTAGAAGGCCAAATGGAAGGACCGTGGGTTTTAAGGAAGGTCCCGGAGGAGATCCGGGAAGAAGGGAAAGAATTCAAGGTGAAAGAAGGAGCGAGAACTCTAACGGAGGAAGCTACCTGGTAGGGAACGGAGGGGTAAACCTACCCCCTCTCTTAGCTGCCCACTTAGGAAGAGAAAGGATGGGGGCTCCGATACCCCCATCGTATGTTTCGAGTGTCAGAGGCCCTCCTCCATACTCATATATGAATCAGTTACCTCCCCCGGGAAGGAATCCCTACCTGCCTGCTCAAACCTATAACACCTACCCTCCGAATGGTTCTCTCCCCAACCAGAGTTACTAGCAAATGCCCTATGGACACGTTCCTACACAACCAATGGGTGTAAACCCTTCGTACCAACCTTCTACTGTTTACCCTGCCTACACACAGCCATTTCCTAACCCATATAAACCTACACATGTTTATCCACCTCCATACAACCCATACTACACTGAAGCCTCTGGAGCTTGTACACCTTTTGTGAAGTGGATCGAAGACTACCCTCTACCTGAGGGTGTAAAGATGCCTACTCACATAGGAACCTGCGATGGAAAAGGCGATCCTGATAACTTCCTACACCTGTTTGAAGGCGCTATCAAGATGCAAAAGTGGGTCATGCCCGTAGCATGCCACATGTTTACTTACACGCTCCGAGACTCCGCGAGAATATCGTGGAATGGACAGAAATTGGGAAGCATTGTAAGTCTAGACGACCTTAAGGCTAAGTTTCGATCACACTATAGCCAACAGAAGAAGTACACCAAGACCTATCTAGCCGTGCACACCATCAAGCAAAGGGACAACGAAAGCACAAGGGCCTTCGTTACGAGGTACACCGATGAAACTTTGCAAATTTTGGGTTTGCACGAAGATCAGAGGATCTCAGGTTTTGTACACGGCCTTCGGACGCGAAGCTTGGTGGAATTCCTGTCCACCGATCTTCCCACCACTTACAAGGCACTGATGGAGAAGACTTACACTTGGATTGAGTCCAAAGAAGTAGCAGCAAATGGGGCTCCGATAGAGCAAAATCAAGCTTCTGACAAGTTCTCTCGAGGGTCCTCCTGGGAAGGATCCAAGAATAAGAAGAAGAACAGAGACAGCTTCACTCCATACAACAAAGGTTCGAACCATGGACTCTTGGCGAACTTGGTCAAATCTCCCCAGGAGATTCTGGCTACCGAGAAAGCCGCAAAGTCCTTTGATCCACCACCTCGGATGACAGCACGAAACAAAGCCAGGGACATGTCCAAGTACTGCCAGTTCCATGAAGACCATGGACACGACACAAACAACTGCAGTTAGCTAAAGAAGCAGATTGAAGAGGCGGTACGATCCGAACAATTAGCACACCTGGTTAAGGGCATCAAAAAGGGAAAAGACAAGTTCTCCGATACCCAATTAGGTGAATGGAAAGGGAACAAGAAGGAGGCCACCCCGACAGAGACTCCGATACTAATGGTGCACAGCCATGATCCAACCTTGAAACAAAAGGAAGCAGATGGGGAGCTAGGAAGCATAGGAGAAGTAACCTTCCCTTCCATCCTGGGGCAGACACCTTCGACTGACCCCGTGGTCATCAAGGTGCGAGTCTCAAACAGAGAGGTAAATAGAGTGTATATGGATTGTGGAAGCTCCTGCAAGATCATTTATGAGCATTGTTTCCTAAAGCTCAAGTCATCTATATGCTCAAGAAGGGTGGACTCGAAAACACCACTGCTAGGGTTCTCCGCCGAGCATTCATGGCCACTGGGAGAAGTATCATTGGAAATCACCATAGGCGAAGGCCCCTTATCCAGCACGGAGACACTCACCTTCGTCATAGTCAGGTCAGATTCTCCTTATAATTTGTTAATAGGGAGAACAACTATGCAAAAGATGGGTATTGTTTTTTCCACCATACATGCTGCTATTAAGTTCCAAACCCCCTTCGGAGAAGTAACTGTTCATTCCAATTATGGGGCGGATAAGTGTGTATATGGTGTCAAAAGGATCAAAGAAGAATCGGAGGAGCCTCCGATAGCCATTCTAAGCTGCACAGATGCAAAAGAGCGAGTTGTAGTTAACCCTAGTTACCCTGAATAAACGGTGGTAATAGGCAAACAACTCCCGACGAATTTCAAGGCGAAGCTCACAGAACTGTTACGGACTAACCTTGATATATTTGCTTGGAAATATTCTGACATGACAGGGGTACCAAGAACATTGCTGATAGACGGACAGTCCTTCGGAACGGAGCATAAACTCAATGAGTACAAACACATTAAGCCAATAAAACAGAAAAGGAGGAGCCTAGCCCCCGAAAGAAACGATGCAGCCTACAAAGAAGTTGACGAACTCACACAAGCAGGCATTCTAAGGGAAGTTAAATACCAAACTTGGGTAGCCAACCCGGTAATGGTCAAAAATAGCGACGGAGGGTGGCGCATGTGCATTGACTTTACTGACATCAACAAAGCATGCCCGAAGGATTGCTACCCCTACCAGAAATTAACTGGAAGGTAGAATCCTTGGCAGGCTTCCGGCTAAAATGCTTCTTAGATGCCTACAAAGGGTATCATCAGATCCAGATGGCAAAGGAGGACGAAGAAAAGACAGCCTTCTACACAAGCAAATGTGTCTACTATTACAGAAAGATGCCCTTCGGATTAAAGGACGCAGGGGCAAAATACCAACGTCTCGTAGATAAAGCCTTCAACAAACAGATAGGCAAAAATCTCGAAGAATACGTTGACGACATGGTTATCAAAAGCAAGACGGAGGAAGATCTACTCCTCGATGTACAAGAAACCTTTGACCAGCTTCGGGCGATTAACATGAAGCTGAACCCTAAGAAATGCTCCTTCGGTGTCGAAGAAGGGCAATTCCTAGGGCATTTAATTACTAAGCAGGGGATAAAGGCTAATCCCTCCAAAGTCAAGGCAATTACAGATCTCCAAGCTCCTAAGTGTCTAAAAGATGTGCAAAGTCTGAATGGGAAGCTGGCTGCTCTAAGTCGGTAAGAAAACTTTTTAGTGAAGTCAGGACACAGAAGCTGCCTTTTAGAAGATGAAGGAGTTCATCGAAATCCTTCCAACACTTACAACCCCAATCAAAGGCGAGGTGTTGTTCATGTACTTAGCATCCTCAATGGAGAGTATTAGCGCATTCCTTATGGCAGAACGAGACAAACGACAGATCCCCATTTACTTTGTCAGCAGAGTCTTACAGGGCGCGGAGATCAACTATTCAACATTGGAGAATTTAATACTAGCCCTAATCTACCCAGCAAGGAGGCTCCGGCGATATTTCCAGGCCCATCCGATCACAGTCTTAACCGACAAGCCACTCAAACAGATCTTGTCAAAGCCTGAAAATTTTGGAAGGGTGGCTAAATGGGCTATTGAACTTGGAGAGCACGAAATAGAGTTCAAGGGTCGAACTCCATTAAAGGGCAAATTCTCGCAGACTTCTTGGCAGAAACACCTTCCGAGCTAGACACAGAAAAGGAAGAGCCCAAAGCTAAACTCACTCAAGTATAGGACGACTGGAACCTTTATACAGACGAAGCATCCAGCTCTGATGGTTTTGGAGCAGGTCTAATGTTGGTCAGCCCTGACGGGAAGGAGCATACGTATGCTCTTCGTTTTGAGTTTGAAGCCACAAACAATGAAGCGGAGTACGAAGCCCTGCTAGCAGGCCTCCGATTAGCTAAAGATATGGAAGTAAAAGCTCTCGCTGTTTTCGTAGACTCCCAATTGGTAGCAAACCAAGTGACATGCTCCTATGAAGCAAGGCAGCCCGTCATCAAACAGTACTTGGAAAAAACAAAGGAGATGCTGGAATGCTTTGACTCCTACACCATCCAACATGTTCGTAGGAATCAGAACAAGAAGGCAGATGCACTGATCAAGCTAGCCTCTATGGCCTTCGCTCATCTCACTAAAGAAGTACTTGTTGAAGTCTTACCTAAAAGGTCCATCATTCGCACGAAAGTTGCAGACGTGGTTCACGATGAAGGAGAGACATGGATGACTCCCATCAGGGAATATTTGATAAGCGGTCTTCTCCCCGAAGATCCTAAGCTAGCAAGGAAAAATCGGGTTAAGTCCCCACAATACCGGCTAATGGGGGAAACCCTATATAGAAGGTCATTCCTATCACCTTGGTTAAGATGTGTGGGACCCAAGCAGGCTACGATTATTATCGCTGAAGTCCATGAAGGATCCTGCGGCCTCCATGTAGGACCCCGCTCAGTTGTCTCCAAAATAATGAAGTTGGGCTACTATTGGCCTTCGATGCACATGGATGCGGCAGAAATCATTCTCAAATGTGAAGCTTGTCAGATACACTCAAACGTCTCCAAGATGCTGAAGCAGGACATGACAAGCGTGACATCCGTATGGCCCTTCTCCCAATGGGGCATTGATATCGTCGGAACCATGCCTGTAGCTTCTGGAGGAGTCAAATTCTTGCTCGTAGCAATTGATTACTTTACTAAGTAGGTAGAGGCTAAACCCTTAGCCTCCGTCACGGGAAGACAGATCGAGAAGTTTATGTGGGAGCATATTGTTTGCAGATTTGGAGTACCCCACATAATCATATCTGACAATGGAAAGCAATTCGCTGAAGGAGTCTTCTACGACTTCTGTCAAGGACTCAACATAAAGCAGTCCTGGACATCTGTCTACCATCCACAAGGTAACGGTATGGTGGAGGTTACCAACAGAGATATCATAAAAGGGATATAGAAAAGGCTGGGACGAACTCACCATGTATGGGTAGACGAACTCGCTCAAGTACTATGGGCCCACCGAATACACCCTAAGTCAAGAAATGGTGAAACCCCCTTCAGCCTAACATACGGAACAGAAGCGATCATCCCTTCAGAACTAAGTGTACACACGGAGCGTGTGGCAACGTATGATGCCTCCCAAAATGATGAAAGGATCAGGGAGAACCTGGATCTACTAGAAGAAAGAAGAGAGATAGCCTCCATCTAAGAAGCAATGCACAAGCATAAGATCGAAGGCTATTATAACAAAAGGGTCAGGCCTTCCACCTTCAAGCCTGGGGAATATGTTCTACGCCTCAATTGTGCAAGCAAAGCAGAATACCAGGGAAAGCTGGGACCTACTTGGGAAGGACCTTACATGATAGCTGAGGCCTACGGCAACGAAGCCTACAAACTGGCCACTCTTCTCGGAGAACCCATCGACAGGACATGGAATGGTACGAACCTTCGAAAGTTTTATGTTTAAGAAGTACTTTTACTTTTTCACTCTTGTAATTAGAAGCTTCTCAGGGGAAATCAAACATTATTGGTAGTTGTCTTAGTTTTCATTTCAAGAATGATGTAATCCTCTCTACTAATTCAATGATAAATAAGACATTTCCCACAAATCTCTTGCTTCGTTTCTTAAACACAAAGATTTGTTCAACCAAGTCGTTTATGAGTTTCAATGTCGATTAAAAGGGGTACAAGGTGTAATATACGCCTCATCATTTACGCCTACTTAAACATTCACATTAACTCTCCTAGTAGTTTATGACGCTTGTGAAAATACATACAAAGTCATACTACTTAAAGGATTTGAGATAGAGTGGGTCGCGAACCTCTATCAATGATCAAATTTGGTCATTATATTCTTGGTGTTGAAATTTACACACAATGAGGTTGTTTAACCTTAGGATGTAAAACTTAAGCGTCTAAAAAATGGCGTAAGAGAACTTCACAAAACAAACACAAATCATAACCAGGTGTGTAGAGGTATCTCCCCTATACTATACCATTCAAAATGAGGGATAGTACCCTTGTACCTGCACGAGGAGCCTAAGCCCCAATTAAATTGTCTTTGGCCCAAGGCCATACATCACAAATATTCAGATTGTTTAGAGAACTAGACAAGCATTGTCAAATAACACAAATTGTTTTAACATGTACATGCCACCCTCGAAACCAAATTACTGCCAACATGCAGCCTTCATTCCTGCTTTTTTGGGGATGGTCGAACGGAGACAGGCTTGGTAGATATTGTCTTCTTTGTAGGAGTCATAGGCTTGAGCTTGCGGGGTTTCTTGGAAAGGAGGTCTTCTAGTGGTGCGATAGGATCTTTGGTAGCTTTAGTTAGGAAGGAGTACGCTACTGTTGCAAATGCATTTCCTGCCTCATCATACTCAGCGTTTGATGTGGGACGGTAGCATTTAATTTTGGAGAGGTCTACGGGTTTTCCTGTTTTAGCAGCCTCATCCAACGCTAAGCACCTCCCATGAAAAATAGCTGATTTGATGACCTTCCACATTTGTGTTCCCAACTCATCACTATGATAAAGCTCCATGGCATATATATGGCACCACCTTAGACACAACCTCCGCATGATCCTTTTGCAGCATCTTGTATCTCATTTGCAAGCCATCAATCTCCTCCCTTAATTTTATTTCCACCTCTCCAAGCCTAGACCTCTCACTCTCTAAACCAACACATTTCGCTTCAAGCACAGCATTTTGACCAATGAGAGTTACTATCCTACCCTCCTCTACCTTGAGTTTGACAATTTCAGTTGTCAACTCTGCAACCTTTTGACGGAGGTCTTGAACGAGAGGATTCTTCTCAAGGTCCTTCTCAATCTCATCACACTTGGCCTCCAATTTTGCATACTCCTGATCCCTATGTTTTTCCCTTTCCAACACGACATCCATCTCCTGTCTAGCTTTGGTCACAGCCCTGAGCAACTCCCTAGTTTTGCTATTTAAGTGATTATCCAATACTTCTTGCCTCGCTACACCATTGTCATGCATATCACAAACCCTTTCAATGGACATATTGTCCAGCAAACCTTTCCATTGAGGGGGTGACATGATCCACAATCCGGCGACAGGCCAAAGCATTGGGAAGCTCCTTCATTTCTAGAAGGCCTGCGACCAATACAATGTATAAGGGTTAAGTTAATTTTGAGAAATTATCACTTCACATGTTTTATAAGGAAAAACTGCTTACCATGAACCTCCACAAATTCATCTGGTAACTTAAAGGCTGACTTTACAAACTTTCTGCCTTCAGCACTCTTCTGCTTCACAGCCCTCGATCCGGAGGCGGGAAGGGGATTCTTCCTCTTGTTGGTAGACTTAACAGCCTTGGCTGCTGTTCCCTTTCTGCTTTTTAACCTGTTAGCTATCCCTGTTGAACCTACTACAGGGACATCCTCCTCCGCAGGATCATCCGAGTCCACAACATTCTCCACAAGCTGAGAAGGACCCTTCAGCGCAGCTTGTGGGGGAACCGATGCAATAGGCTCCGGATTCGGAGTGTCCACCTCATTGTTGTTCACGGATGTAGAAGGAGAGCCAACACCATAAGACTCTTCCGCCTTCTCAGTGGGCATGAAGCTCAAGTCTTCATCTAAATCCTGGTACATAAAGTTCCTGAATGACATCTCTGCAAAAAGAAACAAGAAGAAATAAATATCAGTGCTACATTGGTCCTACTTAAATAGAAGTAGAAGAACATACTTTGTCCTTGGTACATGATCACAGGCTTCTTGGGAGACCCCTCCCAGCTCTGGGCAATCCCAGCCATGTATAAGATGGCTTCGGGGAACACTTTCACATCAACAGGGTATCTAGCCAAACGTTGATAGCAGGGATCCCTTCGCACCTCATATGACAAGGGGTCATTGTACCATTTTGCATCAAACATATATTCCTTATTCAGCAACTCTGGATAATTGGGGGGAACAATAGTGTTTTGCACATAGAAAAAGCTACCTTTCCAACCTGTTATATTGGTATACACCCTCCCAAACAGGTTTGGCACATCCGATTCAGGCCTTTTACCTAAAGTTAACCAATTGCCCCCAGGATACAAGTTCAAAAAACCTCTTAACACCTTTAAAGTTGGTTCATAGCCGTATGCTTTGGACATTACTATGAATGTGGTCAGTTTGGCTAAACCAAATGGGTTGAAGCTAGAGATATGAACCTTGTAGTACTGCATAAACTCTAATATAAGTGGGTGCAGTGGAATCCTAAGGTTGGAATGGCTAAATGCATGAGTATATAGTCCTACAAAACCTTGAGGAGCATCAAAAATACCCTGATTAGACTTTGGTAACATCACTTTGTGCTCTGGTGGGATTGGGTAATCAGCTAAGTGATCGTGTAAATCTTTTGCAGACAATGTACATTTTTCTTGTTTAATGATAAATTTGGAATCCATTTTAAACTAAAGACAAAGAGGGATGTTTACCTTTTTCGAAGATGGTGTGCGCTCTAAAAGTTTACTGCATGAAAAATATGGCGGAGAGAGTGAAAATGTTTGAGGGTTTCAACAACCCCTCCTTAAATACTGTTTTTACCGCTTTCCTAGCCGTACACGTGTAACTAACATTTACTCTTATCTGATCTCAATAGTTTTTAAATTTTAAAAAGAAGTCTATTGGTCTCCGGGTAAGATGGGAAATTGTGATTCCTGTAGCGGGCAGCCGAAAGGTTTAATTAGCATTAAATGTGTTGAGTTAGGTGCATAGTTATCTTCCAACTAATACGATTAGCAGCAGGATGGTATTTTTTCGAAGCATGAAGTCGAAAGCAATGCCTCTTCGCTCATATACATCCCTTTTTATGAATTAGTCACAATTCTTGGGAGGTTTTTCAAAGATTATGATAAAATCCCATTTTATCATAATATAAGAAATTTCACATGGATATCCATTGACATAGATGAAGTGTCAATAATCCTTTTGTGATGAATAATGATTGAGGCTATCGAATAACCGAGATATCATTATTACAGATTAGTAGTGTAGTCTATATAAGTCAATCGAAGAATACTATTCTTGATGATGCTTTTAATATAAATAACTACTTAAGTAATTATTAATAAAGATTAATCATACAACTAAGACTTTAATAATAATATCAAAAAAATGTAAATTATTAACGATCATACCTTTGCTAAATATTCTATTTAAGGAAAGAAATATTTAGAGAAAATGCTTCGTGATCTTCTTAGAATCTCCAGATCCATGTGTGAGGAAAACAATGCTAAAAATTCTTTTTACGAAAAGAAATATTTAGATAGTTTCTTCATGATCTTCTTGGTATGCCCAAATCCAAGTATGGAGAATTCTTAACATGGAAAATATTAGAACTTTCTATCATTGTCCAACAATAAACACTATAATGATTTTTAAAACATGACTTAAAAAAACTCCTTCTTTGTAGTTTTCAAACATAAAAAGATCGTATCAAGTTTTTAAAGTACAACATACTCTAAGAAACTTGGTAACGAAGCTCTGATGCCAATTGTGGAAAACAAGAAGGGATGGTTGAATAGTTTTACCAATTAAAACTTCGTTTTAAAATATTTAGATCAACATATGTCAATCTATTTAGGTGTGTATGTTGGACGTTGATAGATAGATATACAAAAGTATAATGAAAGATAAAGAGTAAGAAGCACATAACCACGACACGAGTATTTATAGTGGTTCGACTACAAGGACACCTTCCTTGCCCTACTCCACTCCCCGAGTCACCTACTCGAGAGTTTGTAATCACTACACGACACCGGCTCCTTATGGCGGAGAAGCATTCACAACGTCGCCTACTCTTTTTCCGGTATTAGGCTAACCACCGGGTTCTTTCACCAAGGTGAACCACACCTACCACAACGTCGCCTACCCTTTATCCGTTACTAGGCTAAGTATCGACTTCCATTACAATGGAGGAACTACTACCCAAAACTACACAACACCTAATCCCAAAGGAGATCCACTCCTTATTACAACACCATCAAGGATATCAACATCCTTGGAAAAAAACTATCACTATTTGTATAACGATGCACCTCATCGATTATACGACCTTGGCATCCTTCACTAATGCCACTTGATTTGACTCCTAGGCATCTTTCACTAATGCCCTTGACACGAACGCTTGGAACCTTTCACTAATGCCTTCGTCTTGACTCCTTTGGCATTCGTCACTAATACTTTTGACACGGACGTTAAGCTCCTTTCACTAGTACTTTCGTCTTGACTCTTTTGGCATCGTTCACTAATGCCTTGGACATAACACTTCTATAGAGGAAGAAAGAAGTATCAACAAGAGAACCTTAGTAGTCTTGATGATGACAAAGCATGGCAACTCATGGACTTGAGCTTGCTTGACTTCAAGAAGTGGTAATCTCGCCTTTAAGAGGAACCTAAAGAATCACACAAAAACAAAAGACAAACTACATAGAAAGATCCCTTAGGATCAGTGGTTAGAGAGTTACAATACTTTGGGAAAGTATGTGTGGGAGTGGCAACCCAAAAGGAAGAAATGACTCACTATTTATAGAAGAAAACTAGTTGTTGTTCCCCGGATCCCACGGATCCCTCCCTTGAGGGATCCGTCCAGTGTATTAACTGGTATCCGTGGGACACTCCCTTTTGCCCATAGGTTTTTTGGTTATGGGTCATGGGTCATGGGTTGGTCCATGGGTATTTCCTTAGATATAATGTATCTAATAGGTGCAATGCATCTAGTTAAATGGATATGGGCGAATACCATGGGTTATGGATATGCTCCATAGATTGTAGTTTTTACCCATTGTAATACATACTAGTTATGTATATATTTGCCCAATATGTAAACACTAGTTGTTGTACATATGTATTTAAATCATAAAATCACTTATACTTGCTTTAGTGTTTTATGTGAAAACGTAAGTGTGTTAGAAAACTATTGGCTCAAACCATTTACGTATTTTATTTGTTTCGTTAAAATGATTTTACGTTTGTTATCGACAAAACATTGGAAGATCGTAAAATATAAATAAACGTTTTTACGGCTTATTTGTATTAACACAAGTGATCAGATGGATATATTTCCACACTTTTCATGTTCACTGTTTGGAATTAGAAACTGCTATTGTTTATATGCTAACATAAGTGGGATATCCACTTCCAAACAGGATTTGTAGGGCTATGCTTGTGAAAAGTTGTTAGGTGAAAGGAAAGATGATGCATGTTATCAGCTTTTGAAGTTAATTGAATCAAAAGCTCAACAACAATAATTTTTTAAGTGCTTGAAATAATTTTCTAAGTATTGTTGAGTCTATTTTAAAAGGTTGATAAATTAAAATGGTTTTTGAGATGGTTTCACTTGGTGAAGGTGCTCTGCACCAACACAACAAATGGCTAATCTATGAGCAAACGGCTCTGGCAAAGATGTCTAAAATCCGTTTATGGCTGACAATTTGCCAAAATTGTATGGTACTCAACTCACCATATCTGTGTTGGATAAAGAGTTGGCTAGCCCATAAGAGTATAGCTTGTGGTAAAGGCAGTGGAAAACAATAACTGGTTATTAACTCACCAGGGTATGAATACACCAAATAATTAACTAGTCCAAAAGGGTACGACTTTTGGTAAAGACAACTCAAATCCGTTGATAGCTGATGATTTGCTAAAAATCATATGGTTATCAATGTACCATGATTTAAACAACAACAAATTGGCTACTCCAGAGTTATGGCTACTTGGTAAAGAGACATCGAATCCATAAATTTTCTATGATTCACCTCTCATAGGAGTTAACACACCTGGAAGTGATGAGAATAGCATGAAACTTTACAAATTGATGTACAAAATGCAAATGTTGCTAGAAAGAACAGAAGATCAACCATGGAGTGTTAGTACTTGTCTCACATATGCTGCAAAGACTAATTGTCACACCCCCAAAATATCGCAGCGGAACGACAGTGTCATTGGGGTATAACGTCATAGCACAAAGTATGGATACAGAAAACGACCTCTATAATGAGACGTTTTGAAAAGTTTACCATTCGATTTCCTATGTTAAAGTTTACACAACAAGAAATCACAAAGTTTGATAACACATAAAGAGTTTACAAAACATGTCGAATGGTAATTGTTAAAAGCACAAGACCAGGCGGAATTGATAAACATGCTAAAAAGCACAACCGGCATCAACGTATGCCATGTGACCCAAAAGCTCCATGAAATGCTATCACCTTAAGACCTGAGATAAACATGCTAAAAAGTGTCAACACAAAGGTTGGTGAGTTCATAAGTTTGTAACAAAATGATTTGAAATACTTTGAGAAATGTTCGCACAGCAAAGGCATTGTAAATCCACTCAGTTCCAAGTTCCGCCCATACAAAACTTGCAACCTGTGTGTTCACAACCCATTGCCACAATATAGTATATCAATCATGTATGCATATATCATAGTAGTTAAAAGTATAAATGTCACCACAAGGGTCTTCCAACAACTCGTGTTGGGATGTTCCTCCAACGCTCACGTTGGGATGTATCCATAAAAATGGCCTTCCAACATATAAATGCTGGGATGTTCCTCCAACGACTCACGTTGGGCTGTATCCAAATAATTGGCCTTCCAACATATAAATGTCAGGATGTTTGATTAAGTCTAAATCACTACACGCACCAAGTCTAGAGTATATGTAATGTTGTTTGGCAAAAGAGTTTAAATGTTTTGATAAATAAGCATGTATCTCGCCCCAAATAGTTTATAGGAATTTAAACGAGTAAAAGTGGGGTATGAACTCACCTGGTGGGATTGATATGCTAACAAAAGGAAGTGCACGAAAGTGAGGCTCAGAAACTATCCGCGACCTAAAATGAATGTTATGACTCGAGTTATGATATGTTGTCGTGAATGCATGATTTGAAAACGTATCACCCAATATGCTACTTGAAAACTAGTTATATAAAAATATTGTTACTTGAATGTGTGACGGTTCCTTGTCAAAAATAATCACTTTTGAGCTAATGGTGAAAATGTAGTTAAAACTATGTAACGGTTTTAGTAATTGAAAAATTAGTTTACGTCGGTTTTGACGTAATATATACATAGGAAAACTAACTCGTTTTTAAGGTCCGTTTCCCCCGAAACGTCCGTTTAGGCCCTCAAAAACCTTGATTAGGCTATGCACAGAGGCGACCTAGTTCGTCGCCGCCACATCAGCTTTCTCTCTCCGACGACCTGACGACGACCTAGTTGCCACAGTGGTGACCTGAGATTTTTTTTTTTTTTTTTTTTTTTTTTTTTTTTTTTTAATTCAAATATTTTTAAACACAAAATTAAAATTCATTAATAAAAATACTTAACATTACAACAATAATTAAAAACTTAAAGTAATAAAACGTAGACGTTACAATACTTATTAAAAACTGCAACTTAATAATCTAAGGTGTAACGTTCTTTGATTGAGGCCTTAAGTTGTTCAAGTTCTTGTAGTTGTCGTGCGGGCATATTTGGGTCGAGAGGTGTGTTGTAGAAAATTAAATCTTGCGTCCGGGTTGATTGGGCTGCCATTGCAAGCTGCTGACGTTGGAGTTCAAGTTTCTCCCTTTTTAACTCTTCGGCTCGCCTTGCCCTTGCCTCTGCAAGCTCCATCTCTTGCTGCTTCAACTTTATGTATTCCGCTTCCATATTCTTGGTTTTTTCCTTATTTGACTTTTTGATCTTGAAAAAGTTCTCGGCCATATTAGTAAGAAATGAAGCGGGTGGCTCGTGTGATTTCTTCTTGGCTGCGTCACGACCTTTTGGTCGTGATTCTCGAGTCTCTTCTTCTTCAGAATCATCCACCTCTTGGGGATTAAAAGGACCTTTTGTTGACCCCGAGGTGGTTTCCGAAGTCCTGGATTTCTTGCGACTAGTCTTGGTGAAATTAGGCATCTCAACAGTTTTCCAAGCAGAATGCCCTCTCAAAACTTTCCAACACTCCTTCAATGTAAACTCATGCTTGTGAAGCACACGGTATTCGTTACAAGCCTTTTCATAGTCGTCTTCGTCATTCTCACCGCTTCCGTGATTATTTGAGTCGGGTATGGACCTTGTCCCACCGAAGCATCTTGAGTCGGGTATTGTTGAGACGTGAAGCATTGAGCAGGAGGGAATTCCATAAAATGCTCATAATCCATATCAAGATTAACAGCATGAAGCGGTGAAAACGATTGATTATGTTGGGAAGATTGTGAGAAATCCATGTTAGGATGATATGACGAACCGCTTGGTGCTTGGTTTTGATTGATACTCGGACGACCCGGTGGGAAATATGGACGATTGACGTAAAATGGGTTTTGATTAAGGTTGGGTTGTGGTAGTCGTGTTTGATAATTAAAACCGACTGCTTGAAAACGAACATCCCGATTTTGTGGTGGTGGTGTTAAACCGGTTAATTGAAACGGTGGATCCGGTGAGAAATTCAAGTTCGGGGAATTTTGGGGAAGTCGGGATCGTCGGGTTTTTGAGCTGGGAGTTTTTCTTTGTGACATGATGATTATTGAAGATTTGAAGAGAAGTTGTTTGAATTGTGTTTGAAATTGTGTGTTTAAAAATGTGTTTGAGGTTGGTATTTATAATGTTGTAAAAGTGGTAAAGTTTTGAAAAAAAAAAAGGTGTGGCTTTGTTTATACTCGGTTGGTTTGACAACCGAGTTTGGCCTTCCTCTTTCCCCAACCGACGACGACCGGCACCTCCACAAAGGGAGGACCGACCACGACCGAGCCAACCAACCGACCCTTTCGACCTCCACTGCGCATAGCCTTAAAATCCTGACAGCTTACTAACGCTGTGAATAGTGTTTTCAGCACGTTTTTGACTCAAAATACGGTTAACCATAACTCACTCGTTTTAAGTCCGTTTTTCAAGTTCTTTATATCCACGCGAAGGTAATTAAGTGTACTAATATATTTTTAAACTTTGGAGATTTCACAGAAAGTTTAAGGCCACTGATTGGCCAGTTAAAACTCGGACTGCATGTACAATTTTCCGGAAAATGGTAGTTTTTAAATCGTAACTTGAAAACCACGTATCTTTTTCGTTATAACTCCGTTTTAGTCCGTTCAAAAGGCCACGTTCATAACTAAAAATCTATTTTCTAAATCTTTAATAAAACTTATAAAAATGACTAACTTTTCGAAAAAAATTATAAATTTCGACAGCGCTTCCGCGCTTATTTTAAACTTTACCATTTTATCTACTTGTTTAACCACAACTTCACCACAAAAATCCCTTAATCTACTCATCACCAATCCTACTAGTAAAACAACTTCATTTGATCATAACCAAAATAAATATTCATTGTGAGGCTAAAAATATATATACAAACTTAAATAAACATATATAAAATTTATGTAACCATATCCTCTAAAAACCACAACTAGACTTTGATGATCCATTTTTCAAACTTATCATTTTTATAAACTTCTAACTAGTACATACTTGTTATAAAAATTAATAGGACACATATGGGTGATAACATTTGATAAACATGAATAAAAACTACAACTTGAGCAAATATGATCATATGGACTTCATGAAATGTATGAAAAATATATATGAAAAAGTAAGAGATGAAGTTTTATGCTTACAAATTGCTTGATGAGGTTTAAGAACAAAGGATTTATCCTAAACACCCTAGGTTTTTTATTTCAAAACCTAAACAAAGAGTGTTACTAGATTGTGTAGAACTTGACAAGAAAATTTTTGATGATCACTTCTTGATCTACATAGGGTGGCCGGATTTATTAGAAGAACAAGAGAGGAGAATAGCTTGACTTCACACTTTGAATAATTGAGATGTATGTGTAGTATGAGTAAAGTCTTGGAGTGTAGACTTATATAAGTAAAGATCTTGCATATCTTGGAAAATCATGTAATTAATAATGCATGTCTTTTCTTTTATTTTATGATGTAAGTAAAATGTAAAAGTAATGTAATGAAAGTTACTTGAATGGAAGTAATAACTTGTAACATTGTTAAATAATATTAGTAAGTTGTATACACATTTGAATATTTAAGGTAGCGTTAGATAAAAATAAATTTTCACGGGTCAAGATAAAATATATTGTAGTCATAAAAATTATAAAAATACATTTCTTGTAAAATTTGAGTGATATAATAATTATCGTGTAGTTTTTAAGAAAAGCGTCTTAATAATATAAATTTAACAATTTATATACCAAATAAATTTAAAACACTGGGTAAACTCATTTTATTATTTTTATAATCTTAATATGAGTATTAAAATATATTGGAATAATTTTTGGAAGTATTGAATCAATTGTTCAAAATAAATAAATTACGCGATAGCGTTTATTTAATAAGAAAATAACGTGTAATGCAAAATGCAAAACCATGCACGAACCGTTAAGAAATGATGAATGTGGAATATGAGGAATGACCGGAATTTGAGAATTGTGACATTCTTCCCCTGATAGAAGAATCGCGTCCTCGCGATTCAATCGATGATACTTAAAGTTCTACCCTTAGGTTTAGAGAAATCAGAATGTATGGTCAAAGTGCTTATGCCAAAACTTACGCGTCTAGGTTTCTTATCTAATGAGACTCACTGAATCTGAATAATACGGTGGATCACTTAATGGTCTAGGAAAAACGTACCAGTTACGCATTGCGGGCTTCCTCAGTCCCTATATAGAATGCTCGACCTCGGGGTGGACTGATATTGAGTACAGGGTTTGGGTTATTTCCTTCAATTGCCACAGCTAGAGGAGCTTGCATCGGTGGCTTATTCAACTGAGGACAATTATTCCGGTAGTGATTCGGGCTGTTGCACTCGTAGCAAGTCCTTTGGTTATTCCTCATGTTGCCCGTATTAACCATTGTTATTAGTCTTGCACGCTCTCTACACTGGCTTGAAAAATGATTCGACTGATTGCATATTGTACATAAGCGGCAGGGCTTGGACTTCGGGTGATGATAAGCACATTTAGCACATTTGGGATGGGTACCCGCATACTCTCTTTGTTCAGTACCAGTTGCCACAAAAACTCTTGCCCTTTTGTTGTCTGCTACCACGTCTATCTGCTTATTCGACCCACTTGCTTCCTTCCTCTTATCACTGCTCTTCAACGTACCATTTCTAACCATCTCGTCCGTCAGGGTTCCTGCCCTCAGTATCGCACTTTGTATTGTAGATGGCTCAGTTGTTTTCACGGTTCCACGGATTTCAGGTACAAGACCATATATGTACCTCGAGATTCTCTTGGACTCAGGGGTAACTAGATGAGGAACTAGTCTGGCTAACTCATGAAATCGGTCAGTGTAGGCTGCGTGACCAGCCCCTATCATAGAGTGGTGATAAAATTCATCTTCCAATTTCTGCATTTCATTGTCCGGGCAGTACTCCTCTTTCAATAACGCCTTAAATTCGTCCCATGTCATACCTATAGCTGCCTCTCTGCCTCTAGCCTGTAGCTGTGTGTTCCACCATGTCAATGCCTTTCCTGATAACAAGCAAGCAGCATACTTCACCCTCTGATGTGTGGCACAATTGCTGATGTCGATTACTGACTCTGTCTTCTCAACCCATCGAGTATACGCCAAAGCACCTCCTATACCATCAAACTCCACAGGTTTGCATGCCGAAAATTCCTTATATGTGCATCCAATTCTGTTGTTGTTGTTGTTGGTGTTGTTGTTGTTGTTGCTGCCAGCTACATTGTTGGTGTCGCCAGTACCGTTCCCGTTCCCGTGGTTTCCCGAGTTATTCATATGATTTCCAACTTGTGTAACAATAGTGGGAAGTAAGATTTGAAGTTGTTGAGCGATGATGGCGGCAAAATCAGGGTTTCCGCCAGTGTTGTTGTCATTGTTACCCATGTCGCTACCACCTCCTCTACCTCCACGCCCACCTGTCATTCCACCTCTTGGTGCCGCACCACCTCGACCAGTATTGCGTGTTACTCTCTTTGGTGCCATTATCTCTGCAAGGGAAAGAACCGTTGAATTCCCAATGTCTATACTTAACGTCCTCAAATATAATACCACGCCACAAATTGGTTCCTAAGGTGTCCACACCGATCTACGTATGCGTGGTTGCATATGTCCACGTGAGTTGTGACGCATTTATAATTATGTTGGCCACCATAATTATAATTGCCTCATTTCACACGTGTACATACCACCAAGCATACATGTCCCGGCGATTGGTGTTACTTAAATAGGTAGCCAGTCTATCATCCGATTCTAAACAGTGGAGGAGGAATTTAGGGTAGGTATCTAGGAAGAGTCGCACTTGGTGTGTAGGAAATTCCGTTAGGTGCTAAAGTCACTATGAGGTTTAGTCGCCAGCAGTTCCCAAAGTATCCTCAAGAGAACTCCCATCCTCGGCAAAATCATCAAATCTATCTAGCTTTTATAGTAACACTTATTTAGCTCGATCTCGCATCTCATCAAACAAGAACTGTCACGAGATCAAGTTAGATAAGTGCTCATTACTGAGCTCCATATCTTTGATGACCCAACTAGAGTTTGGGACTCCCCTATTGGTACAAGGAAACTACGTTATCTAATGAGGTGGTTCTAGAAGGAATACTTAAGAAAACATATGCGCACGAAAAGTGTGTAAGGTGATAGGAAAAGAAAGGATCGACGTGAGAGCGGTTATAATCTAGGAACTAAAATGCAACCTAGTTCTCTATAACCAAGTCTCTGATACCAATCTGTCACACCCCCAAAATATCGCAGCGGAACGACAGTGTCATTGGGGTATAACGTCATAGCACAAAGTATGGATATAGAAAACGACCTCTATAATGAGACGTTTTGAAAAGTTTACCATTCGATTTCCTATGTTAAAGTTTACACAACAAGAAATCACAAAGTTTGATAACACATAAAGAGTTTACAAAACATGTCGAATGGTAATTGTTAAAAGCACAAGACTCCAACGTATGCCATGTGACCCAAAAGCTCCATGAAATGCTATCACCTTAAGACCTGAGATAAACATGCTAAAAAGTGTCAACACAAAGGTTGGTGAGTTCATAAGTTTGTAACAAAATGATTTGAAATACTTTGAGAAATGTTCGCACAGCAAAGGCATTGTAAATCCACTCAGTTCCAAGTTCCGCCCATACAAAACTTGCAACCTGTGTGTTCACAACCCATTGCCACAATATAGTATATCAATCATGTATGCATATATCATAGTAGTTAAAAGTATAAATGTCACCACAAGGGTCTTCCAACAACTCGTGTTGGGATGTTCCTCCAACGCTCACGTTGGGATGTATCCATAAAAATGGCCTTCCAACATATAAATGCTGGGATGTTCCTCCAACGACTCACGTTGGGCTGTATCCAAATAATTGGCCTTCCAACATATAAATGTCAGGATGTTTGATTAAGTCTAAATCACTACACGCACCAAGTCTAGAGTATATGTAATGTTGTTTGGCAAAAGAGTTTAAATGTTTTGATAAATAAGCATGTATCTCGCCCCAAATAGTTTATAGGAATTTAAACGAGTAAAAGTGGGGTATGAACTCACCTGGTGGGATTGATATGCTAACAAAAGGAAGTGCACGAAAGTGAGGCTCAGAAACTATCCGCGACCTAAAATGAATGTTATGACTCGAGTTATGATATGTTGTCGTGAATGCATGATTTGAAAACGTATCACCCAATATGCTACTTGAAAACTAGTTATATAAAAATATTGTTACTTGAATGTGTGACGGTTCCTTGTCAAAAATAATCACTTTTGAGCTAATGGTGAAAATGTAGTTAAAACTATGTAACGGTTTTAGTAATTGAAAAATTAGTTTACGTCGGTTTTGACGTAATATATACATAGGAAAACTAACTCGTTTTTAAGGTCCGTTTCCCCCGAAACGTCCGTTTAGGCCCTCAAAAACCTTGATTAAAATCCTGACAGCTTACTAACGCTGTGAATAGTGTTTTCAGCACGTTTTTGACTCAAAATACGGTTAACCATAACTCACTCGTTTTAAGTCCGTTTTTCAAGTTCTTTATATCCACGCGAAGGTAATTAAGTGTACTAATATATTTTTAAACTTTGGAGATTTCACAGAAAGTTTAAGGCCACTGATTGGCCAGTTAAAACTCGGACTGCATGTACAATTTTCCGGAAAATGGTAGTTTTTAAATCGTAACTTGAAAACCACGTATCTTTTTCGTTATAACTCCGTTTTAGTCCGTTCAAAAGGCCACGTTCATAACTAAAAATCTATTTTCTAAATCTTTAATAAAACTTATAAAAATGACTAACTTTTCGAAAAAAATTATAAATTTCGACAGCGCTTCCGCGCTTATTTTAAACTTTACCATTTTATCTACTTGTTTAACCACAACTTCACCACAAAAATCCCTTAATCTACTCATCACCAATCCTACTAGTAAAACAACTTCATTTGATCATAACCAAAATAAATATTCATTGTGAGGCTAAAAATATATATACAAACTTAAATAAACATATATAAAATTTATGTAACCATATCCTCTAAAAACCACAACTAGACTTTGATGATCCATTTTTCAAACTTATCATTTTTATAAACTTCTAACTAGTACATACTTGTTATAAAAATTAATAGGACACATATGGGTGATAACATTTGATAAACATGAATAAAAACTACAACTTGAGCAAATATGATCATATGGACTTCATGAAATGTATGAAAAATATATATGAAAAAGTAAGAGATGAAGTTTTATGCTTACAAATTGCTTGATGAGGTTTAAGAACAAAGGATTTATCCTAAACACCCTAGGTTTTTTATTTCAAAACCTAAACAAAGAGTGTTACTAGATTGTGTAGAACTTGACAAGAAAATTTTTGATGATCACTTCTTGATCTACATAGGGTGGCCGGATTTATTAGCAGAACAAGAGAGGAGAATAGCTTGACTTCACACTTTGAATAATTGAGATGTATGTGTAGTATGAGTAAAGTCTTGGAGTGTAGACTTATATAAGTAAAGATCTTGCATATCTTGGAAAATCATGTAATTAATAATGCATGTCTTTTCTTTTATTTTATGATGTAAGTAAAATGTAAAAGTAATGTAATGAAAGTTACTTGAATGGAAGTAATAACTTGTAACATTGTTAAATAATATTAGTAAGTTGTATACACATTTGAATATTTAAGGTAGCGTTAGATAAAAATAAATTTTCACGGGTCAAGATAAAATATATTGTAGTCATAAAAATTATAAAAATACATTTCTTGTAAAATTTGAGTGATATAATAATTATCGTGTAGTTTTTAAGAAAAGCGTCTTAATAATATAAATTTAACAATTTATATACCAAATAAATTTAAAACACTGGGTAAACTCATTTTATTATTTTTATAATCTTAATATGAGTATTAAAATATATTGGAATAATTTTTGGAAGTATTGAATCAATTGTTCAAAATAAATAAATTACGCGATAGCGTTTATTTAATAAGAAAATAACGTGTAATGCAAAATGCAAAACCATGCACGAACCGTTAAGAAATGATGAATGTGGAATATGAGGAATGACCGGAATTTGAGAATTGTGACACTAATATTGAAGTTTTAAAGAACTGCAGCTCAACATAATTCCAAGAATTTAGTCTACAACATCTTCAGAAAGCTCAAATGAAGAAATTTGAAGTTCACAAGTGAAGATCAAGTTGGGGGAGGATTGTTGGGAATTATGTATCCAGACTTAATATTGGTAGTATAACAGTTAAGTCTGGTAGGCTTAGAATTAGTAGTTAAGTCTGCCATTACAAAGTTAAGTCTGGCAGACCTAAGTTAATATTGTT
Organism: Chrysanthemum seticuspe; assembly: GCA_019973895.1. NCBI lineage: Eukaryota > Viridiplantae > Streptophyta > Magnoliopsida > Asterales > Asteraceae > Chrysanthemum > Chrysanthemum seticuspe. The sequence goes on from BPTQ01000009.1 coordinate 185,298,501, forward strand.
TAGTATTCATAGTTAGTTCTGTTTATGATAAAACATGATAGTTTGTTAGAGTTATATTAGGGAGAAATATGTAGGCGTAGGGATATCTTAGGAAGAGATATGTTTATCCTTATACTATGATTTCCTAAGAGTATAAAGGAACCCTAAGGCATAGTGTTATCTACAGAGAAGTTTAGAGCTTACAAAAGTTATTAGAAAAATTAATAGAAAAAATATATTTAGTAGCAATTATTTCTTCTTACTTGTTGTTAAGATTCCGCATTAACAATCAAGTACTCATTGTTAAAGAGTTCTTTATATAGCTAGTTTGGATTTATTCAAGATAGTTATTGTCTTACAAGGCTGCTTAGATCCATAACCTTTGGACCTACAGTAACTATCAACAGAACTAAGTGGGTGTTTAGAAATAAGCTTGATGAGAACGGTATAGTATCTAGAAATAAAGCTAGACTGGTAGTACAAGGATACAACCAACAAGAAGGTATAGACTATCATGAAACTTATGCTCCAGTAGCTAGAATAGAATCTATTCATATACTACTTGCTTACACGTGTGTTAATGACTTTAAGTTATATCAAATGGATGTGAAAAGTGCGTTCTTGAATGGTTTTATCAATGAGGAGTTGTGATAAGGATTTAAAACGTACACTTTTAAGGGGTCATTTAAGCCCTTAATCGCCCACTTTTATATCCGTTACTGCTTAATTTTGTTCTTTTTCACTTTTTAGGTCTCTTGGAAGCAAAATGCTGGAATGATGCATATATGGACGAAAAGGAGTGAATATATGAAGAAAATGGATAAGCCAAGATCGAAGACACTCAAGCTGCTGGAATTGAAGCTGACGGCATCACAGTCTAAGGGCGACGCCGTCCCTCTATACGTAATTAAATTTGTGATGGCTCAGTAGACTTTTTGCTAAATTACACCTGACGGCGTCAGACTTTGAAGAGGAAGGGCGTCACGAAGACTTTTCATCCCAGATGGCCTAGATCCAGAATCAGACAATGTCACTGCTGAAGCCTGACGGCGTCACAACTACAAGGTGACGCTGTCCCAACTATTACTTGGCCAAGACGAAACCCTAATGACGACGATTTGACGGCGTCCCAACTATAAGTCGACACCGTCGCGAATGTGAAACTATATATAGAAATTGAATTTTCAGAATTTTAAGAGGTAGACTTGTGGAGTAAAAACCTAAAATGGTTGTAGTCCGGTTTGGAGAGTATCTTAGGGTTCTCAAATGTCACACCCCCAAATTACCTGTTTTCCAGCGGAATGGAATTCCTGGGGGTTGACTGTCATAGCACCACAATCACAGTTATATTGAACGACCTAAAGTGTGGTTTGAAAAGAACATCGTTTGATATATTAAAAACATTCAGAGTTACAAAGATAGGTCCCAAATGAAATCAATTTGTGCGGAAATAAGTTTGTTACAAGCCAAACGATGTTTTAGAGTGCATAAATCCCATGTGTGACGCGTCGTCACCACGACTCTATGATATGTCCATATGCATGCCATGAAGTGAATGCCTTAGATACCTGAGATAAAACATGCTAAAAAGTGTCAACACAAAGGTTGAGTGAGTTCATAGAGTTTGTGTTGCAATGTAAAGCCTTTCAAAATCGTTTATGCAGCAAAGGCATTGTAAATCCACTCAGTTCCAAGTTCCGCCCATACAAAACATGCAACCTGTATGTTCACAACCCACTGCCGAAATGTGTATAGTTTATGTTCAAATACACCTCGTCAAATGAATTCACAAAATAGTGCATAACTTAATGTATCAATAGTTACTTGACATAACACATAATTCGTATAGTTTCAAATCATTCCAAGGCCATTAGTTCATGTTTATACCAAGACCGCTAGTTCCAATGAATATACCAAGATCGCTAGTTCCAATGATTATACCAAGACCGCTAGTCCAATGATTCTACCAAGACAATTAACCCAACGATTATACCAAGACAATTAGCCCAATGATTATACCAAGACAATTAGCCCAATGATTCATGATATAGAACTCTAAGTATGGCAATACTGTTACTTCGTATGACTAAACATTCAGTTCAGATTAACACATAGTTTGCAAATAGACATGAATGTCATAAAAGTTGACGAGCATGTATCTCCCCCAAAAGTAGTATAAAACAATTTAAAAATGGGGCTATGGAAACTCACCTGATGCAATTATAATGATGACAAGAGTGGATACACTGAAATGCAGCACAATCTCTAATCGCGACCTATTATGAATGATATGTTCTAATGTAAATCATGAAACAATATCGTGCATGCAAACTCATATGATATCCATACCACTTGTACATTTGAAAATAATATTTATCATCGAAATATATGTTTATGACATCTCGTCATATTACAAAATACTTTATAAGTATTTACGTTGAAATGATATCCTACGATAGTCATTTTATGATTTATTATGAAATTATAACTTTTCGTCGAAAAATAATGTCGTTGCAAATTTCATGAAAGTGACTAAATAGCCTCGAAAAGCTAGTCATAAAATGGTGCACGTCGAGTGTTAGGAAACAAACTGAACGGTTTTGGGAAGCTTGTATCATTATCTCAAAGTTTTAGCATTTAAGTTTTCATCCTAGAGGTCTCGATCATGGAGAAAAATATCGGTAAAGTATGGTACTTGTGTCCAAAATATCGTTTAAGGGTGGTTTTTGGCAAAGTTTAAGTGACCGTATTTTATTCGTTACAACTCCGCTTGACGAACGGTTGGACATTTTGGAAAATATGCTAGGCGAACTTACTTTTACTAGAAGACATCACGTTATAAAAAGTAGTACGTCAATGTTAAAAACGACCTTCAACATGGTCATTTGTGGCCGTAAAGTTTGTCTAATAGAAACATATTAGTTTTGCCTATTTAATATAGTTACGGCCACTTTATGTAAACGCGTGTAATTTAATCGTTACAAGTCCGTTTTCTACGTTTTATATGTCCTTAGCTTCATATCAAAGTATACTAATATATTTTTGATAAGTCGACACAATTTATAACGCTTAAGACTCATTTTTGAATCGTAAAAAGTGGAAGTAACATGCTGAAATTTCTGAATTTTATAGTTTTCGTCGTCTAACTTGAAAATAGCATAACTTTTTCGTTCTAACTCCGTTTTAACCCGTTCAAGCGGCCACGTTTTCGTTTTAAAGTGTATTTGCTAAATATCTAGTCCAAAATTTTTTACCTACTGTCGAAAATTCCAGAATTCAAAAATATGGACAGACCCTTAAGTAAACTTGTCGAAATGAGTTTTTCTCGCGCAAAACCTATTCAAACCAACTCCGAAGCTATTCTAATCCTACCATACACCTTCTTAGGGTGTCATGGGTTCCTAGACATCACCAAAAGTGATATATTTCAAGGAGTAATTATAGGATGATGAATATATACTTATAACTCTTAAAAACAACAAAAAGTGGTATAAATATCAATATGACTTGCATGTTTTTCTTAAATATGATGAAATGAACATAATATGAATATGAAAGATGAATATGAACATGAAATGCTTACTAGTAACTTGATGAGGTTAAATGAACAAGGTTAATCCTAAACACCCTAGGTTTTGTTTCAAAACCTTAACTAAGAGTGTAACTAGATTGTGAATTAACTTGTCTTGAAAAAATTTGTGATCTCCTTCTTGTTTTTAATGGTGTCCGGTTTCTAGGGGAGAAGAGGAAGAGAGATTTTGTTTTTACACTTTGATATTTAGGTATGTATGTGTTAATTTGTAAATGAAAATGAATATAAGTATAATATATGTAGATATTTATGGTCCTAATGGTGTGACTCACCTATGTTTGTCGACAAACATGAAAGAAAGAAAAATAAAACACTTACTTGCATAATATAATATGTAAATATCTTAGTAATGTATAGTTATTTAAGGATAGATGGTAACTTGTGTACATATTTAAGCATATAGGGTAGCGTTAGCTAAAAATAAATTTTAACGGGTCAAAATAAAATATATTGAAGTCATAAAAATTATAAAAATACATTCCTTACAAAAATTGAGTGAAATAATAATATCGTATAGTTTTTACGAAAACCGTCGTAATTATATAAATATGACAATTTATATACGAAATAAATTTAAAATACCGGGTAAACTAATAATATTATTTTTATAATCTTAATATGAGTAAAAAAATATATTAGGATAATTTTTGGAAGTATCGGATCAAATGTTCAAAATAATTAATTACGCGATAGCGTTTATTTAATAAGAAATTATGCGTTTAACGTAAAATGCAAAACCATGCATTAACTAATATGATGATAATGATGCTGATGATATGTAGACTAAACCTAGTCTGTATGAAATGTCCTTGATGATTGTTCATGAATTCGCAGCTAAACCATTAAGGTTACGCGAATTTGATACTCGTAAACCTAGTTTACGATAAACGATGAAATAGTTAAGCATGAGTAGTGATTTTCTCCGGGAATGAATAGTGTTTTGTGAATAGTAAAATTTTGAAATACGTTCTCAGAATATTACTTCGACTCCAAAAATGATGAATAGTAAAATTTTGAATAGTAACCGGTGAATAGTAAATTCCCGAGATGAATAGTAAATTTTGAAAATGACCTGAAATTGCGAGTTGTCACATTCGCCCACCCAAAAAGAATTCAGTCCCTGAATTCAGTTCGTGTTGGTCTCTCAGGTTTAGGGTTTGGATGGGGCAAACTTTCCCATTTTCGAGCAAAACCCTCAAAAGACTTTTAGGTAACCGATTTTTACTTAATCTCACAACTCATCAAACAAGAACTGTCATGAGATTAGGCTAAATCGGTTTGAAGGAGGTATTTTGAAAATTTGGCTCGATTACGGAATTGCTTACACATATGAGACTACTACTCCATTCATTGCATGATTCTTCCTGAATTAGACATAGGTGATCAGGCTATGTATAATTTAGGAGTAACTATGCAATGCTTGGACTAGTCGACTCATATGATGTTTGGTATTGAGTCAACTGATGTTAAAATTGTGATAGGGAATGACAAGACATTCTCCACATTGGAGTCTAAAGGAAGGATAATGAAGGGCATCTATGTGACAATCGGTTTGAAATGAAAGTAAATAACTCGCAAAAAGTGCGCATGAATCCGCATGTAAAGTGAATATGCACTTATGATGAAATGATGAGATGCTATGGTGATGTAGTTATAGTCTAGGGTCAAAGATGCAACCTAGTTCTCTATAACCGAAGCTCTGATGCCAATCTGTCACACCCCCAAATTACCTGCTTTGCAGCGGAATGGAATTCCTGGGGTTGACTGTCATAGCAGCACAATCACAGTTATATTGAACGACCTAAAGTGTCGTTTGAAAAGAACATCGTTTGATATATTAAAAACATTCAGAGTTACAAAGATAGGTCCCAAATGAAAATCAATTTGTGCGGAAATAAGTTTGTTACAAGCCAAACGATGTTTTAGAGTGCATAAATCCCATGTGTGACGCGTCGTCACCACGACTCTATGATATGTCCATATGCATGCCATGAAGTGAATGCCTTAGATACCTGAGATAAAGCATGCTAAAAAGTGTCAACACAAAGGTTGAGTGAGTTCATAGAGTTTGTGTTGCAATGTAAAGCCTTTCAAAATCGTTTATGCAGCAAAGGCATTGTAAATCCACTCAGTTCCAAGTTCCGCCCATACAAAACTTGCAACCTGTGTGTTCACAACCCACTGCCGAAATGTGTATAGTTTATGTTCAAACACACCTCGTCAAATGAATTCACAAAATAGTGCATAACTTAATGTATCAATAGTTACTTGACATAACACATAATTCGTATAGTTTCAAATCATTCCAAGGCCATTAGTTCATGTTTATACCAAGACCGCTAGTTCCAATGAATATACCAAGACCGCTAGTTCCAATGATTATACCAAGACCGCTAGTCCAATGATTCTACCAAGACAATTAGCCCAATGATTATACCAAGACAATTAGCCCAATGATTATACCAAGACAATTAGCCCAATGATTCATGATATAGAACTCTAAGTATCGCAATACTGTTACTTCGTATGACTAAACATTCAGTTTAGATTAACACATAGTTTGCAAATAGACATGAATGTCATAAAAGTTGATGAGCATGTATCTCCCCCAAAAGTAGTATAAAACAATTGAAAAATGGGGCTATGGAAACTCACCTGATGCAATTATAATGATGACAAGAGTGGATACACTGAAATGCAGCGCAATCTCTAACCACGACCTATTATGAATGATATGTTCTAATGTAAATCATGAAACAATGTCGTGCATGCAAACTCATATGATATCCATACCACTTGTACATTTGAAAATAATATTTATCACCGAAATATATGTTTATGACATCTCGTCATATTACAAAATACTTTATAAGTATTTACGTTGAAATGATATCCTACGATAGTCATTTTATGATTTATTATGCAATTATAACTTTTCGTCGTAAAATAATGTCGTTGAAAATTTCATGAAAGTGACTAAATAGCCTCGAAAAGCTAGTCGTAAAATGGTGCACGTCGACTGTTAGGAAACAAACTGAACGGTTTTGGGAAGCTTGTATCATTATCTCAAAGTTTTAGCATTTAAGTTTTCATCCTAGAGGTCTCGATCATGGAGAAAAATATCGGTAAAGTATGGTACTTGTGTCCAAAATATCGTTTAAGGGTGGTTTTCGGCAAAGTTTAAGTGACCGTATTTTGTTCGTTACAATTCCGCTTGACGAACGGTTGGACATTTTGGAAAATATGCTAGGCGAATTTACTTTTACTAGAAGACATCACGTTATAAAAAGTACTACGTCAATGTTAAAAACGACCTTCAACATGGTCATTTGTGGCCGTAAAGTTTGTCTAATAGAAATATATTAGTTTTGCTTATTTAATATAGTTACGGTAACTTTATGTAAACGCGTGTAATTTAATCGTTAAAAGTCCGTTTTCTACGTTTTATATGTCCTTAGCTTCGTATCAAAGTATACTAATATATTTTTGATAAGTCGACACAATTTATAACGCTTAAGACTCATTTTTGACTCATAAAAAGTGGAAGTAACATGCTGAAATTTCTGAATTTTATAGTTTTCGTCGTCTAACTTGAAAATAGCATAACTTTTTCGTTATAACTCCGTTTTAACCCGTTCAAGCGGCCACGTTTTCGTTTTAAAGTGTATTTTCTAAATATCTAGTCCAAAAATTTGTACCTACTGTCGAAAATTCTAGAATTAAAAAATATGGACAGACCCTTAAGTAAACTTGTCGAAATGAGTTTTTCTCGCGCAAAACCTATTCAAACCAACTCCGAAGCTATTCTAATCCTACCATACACCTTCTTAGGGTGTCATGGGTTCCTAGACATCACCAAAAGTGATATATTTCAAGGAGTAATTATAGGATGATGAATATATACTTATAACTCTTAAAAACAACAAAAAGTGGTATAAACATCAATATGACTTGCATGTTTTTCTTAAATATGATGAAATGAACATAATATGAATATGAAAGATGAATATGAACATGAAATGCTTACTAGTAACTTGATGAGGTTAAATGAACAAAGTTAATCCTAAACACCCTAGGTTTTGTTTCAAAACCTTAACTAAGAGTGTAACTAGATTGTGAATTAACTTGTCTTGAAAAAATTTGTGATCTCCTTCTTGTTTTTAATGGTGTCCGGTTTCTAGGGGAGAAGAGGAAGAGAGATTTTGTTTTTACACTTTGATATTTAGGTATGTATGTGTTAATTTGTACATGAAAATGAATATAAGTATAATATATGTAGATATTTATGGTCCTAATGGTGTGACTCACCTATGTTTGTCGACAAACATGAAAGAAAGAAAAATAAAACACTTACTTGCATAATATAATATGTAAATATCTTAGTAATGTATAGTTATTTAAGGATAGATGGTAACTTGTGTACATATTTAAGCATATAGGGTAGCGTTAGCTAAAAATAAATTTGACGGGTCAAAATAAAATATATTGTAGTCATAAAAATTATAAAAATACATTCCTTACAAAAATTGAGTGAAATAATAATATCGTATAGTTTTTACGAAAACCGTCGTAATTATATAAATATGACAATTTATATACGAAATAAATTTAAAATACCGGGTAAACTAATAATATTATTTTTATAATCTTAATATGAGTATAAAAATATATTAGGATAATTTTTGGAAGTATCGGATCAAATGTTCAAAATAATTAATTACGCGATAGCGTTTATTTAATAAGAAATTATGCGTTTAACGTAAAATGCAAAACCATGCATGAACTAATATGATGATAATGATGCTGATGATATGTAGACTAAACCTAGTCTATATGAAATGTCCTTGATGATTGTTCATGAATTCGCAGCTAAACCATTAAGGTTACGCGAATTTGATACTCGTAAACCTAGTTTACGATAAACGATGAAATAGTGAAGCATGAGTAGTGATTTTCTCCGGGAATAAATAGTGTTTTGTGAATAGTAAAATTTTGAAATACGTTCTCAGAATATTACTTCGACTCCAAAAATGATGAATAGTAAAATTTTGAATAGTAACCGGTAAATAGTAAATTCCCGAGATGAATAGTAAATTTTGAAAACGACCTGAAATTGTGAGTTGTCACATCAAACCCTATTTTACATCAAGATAAGTGTTTTACTTCATTTTTTCATTATGTCTTCGATTGAATGTGTGTATGCTTGCGAGTGTGTTTGCTTAGATCTATGAAACCTAGTTATTATTTATTGATTGGTTGTCTCTTATCTTAATTCTAATTGGCTTAGGAGTGCGCTTGGCCACCATTGTGTTTAATTGCTTGAGTAATCTTTGTGAACCTTAGTTTATAAATCACTTAGCAGAATTGAAGACTAAACATCCAAAGATAACCTTAGAGTTAGTTTATGAAACCTAGAGATTTCGTAGGCAATAACCTTAAGGTAGTCTCAAAGAGTTAGGGTGAAAAGCATACCCTACGACCTTAAAAAACACAACGCGTTAAGAATAAGGACGTGACAATTCAACCACCAATAAAAGATAACTAAGGAGTAATAGTATCTAGGTAGACACATTTTTAATCATCATACGAGCACACATCAATAGACATAAGACTACCCATAGTTAGATAATTAGAATAGTAGAGTAATCGGTAGAAGTACCAAACCCCCAAATCCAAACCCTGAGATTTTACGCTTAGCTTTCTAAAAAAAATATAAAAAGATAAAAAATAATCTTCCTCAACCTCAAACCTTAGCGTAGTACACTTCTCACTTGCATTCCTATTCTCCTAAAGAACGATATCAATACCCGAGGCTTACCCAATACTACACTACAACGATTAGGTTCACTGCTAGGGTGTTGAAAAACTTGCTCGATGAAAAGGAATTTCCTTTGACCCCAAACGCATTATACGCGCATGAAGTTGTACGTTGCACAACCTCCGGGATTCATTGACTTCGAAAAACCAAATCATGTTTACAAGCTTAAGAAGGCTCTATATGGTCTTAAGCAAGCTCTTAAAGCTTGGTATGATAGACTTAAGGCTTTCTTGATTAAATATCAATATACCATGGGGATGGTAGATAACACACTCTTCACCAAGAAAAGAAATTTACACCTCATTATCGTTCGAATATATGCCGATGACATTATATTTGGTTTAATTTGTCAAGAATTATGTGATGATTTCTCCAAAATCATGCCTGATGAGTTTGAAATGAGCATGATGGTGAGTTGACTTTCTTCTTATTATTACAAATTAAACAAATGGAAGATGATATCTTCTTTAATTAATCCAAATATGTTAAGGCGATGCTAAAGAAATTTAGCTTAGAAGATTATAAACCAATCAAAATTCCTATGTCCTCGGAAACAAAGATTACCACAGGACTGCAAATCTGTTGATAGCACTAAATATAGGGGAATGATCAGTAGTTTACTTTACCTAATGGCTATTAGACTCGACATTATGTGTACTGTTTATGTTTGTGCTCGATTTTAAGAGGATCCAAAAACATCTCACCTCGAAGTTGTCAAATGCATATTTATAAATATCAAAGGAGCAATACACTTAGAATTATGGTATCCAAAATATACGGGTGTTGAAATGCTTGTCTACACCAACTCCGATCACGCGAGAGACTACGTGGATAGAAAAATCACTAGTAGCGTTTGTACATTCCTCAGATGTTGTCTAACATCTTCATTCTCTAAGAAAGAAACCGCCCTTGTTATCTCCACAACTGAAGTTGAATACTTATCCGCAGGCAAGGCATGCCAACAAGCACTATGTATGAAACAAGCTCTCATCGACTACGACATACAACTAAAGGACATCACTATAATGTGTGACAACAAAGGCACTAATGGAATCACTTGTAACTAGTATTTCAAGTTTTAGGTATTTACTTGTAATAGGTTGCTTAAATATAGCTTATAAAATGAGCCAAAGCAAAAGGCCCATAAGGCCAAGGCAAGGGACTAGACATGTTACCCTAGCTTCCTTGCTTATATAAACATTGTAACCTTTCATTTAAGAGGTGTTCATTCTTTCATTAAGCATAACATTTTCTATATTACTTGTGTGTGTTAGAATACAACCGTCCCTCCTCATCTCTATCATTCTTTATACATCAAACATATTGGTGTTCATATTATGGTGACCTAACAGTGGTATCAATCGCATTTTAGTTAGTGAAACGTTTCTTGTTGAAGTTTTGTAGTTTACACGTAATTCTCTCGCGTTAAAACCATTTCATATGCTTAAACTTGATTTTTGCACTAAAAACCTTAAGATTCTTATGTTTTAAGGTTCTTAAACTTGTTTAAACTTGATTTTTGCACTAAAAACCTTAAGATTCTTAAACTTGTGTAGCAAAAAGTTTCAAACTTTACGTGTTATTTTATGTTTTTACACTCGTTTTTAACTCGTTGTTCATCTTTACGCATAAGCTTAAAACTCACTTTGGTTGATCAAGTTCAAAAATTTCTTGTTATTTAAGTGTTTTTGAAGCTATTTCATCATAAAAATCGAGTATACAAAGCGTTTTGGTGCTTAAAAGTTCATTTTTGTAATTTCTGTTGGCTTTATGAGTAAGAAAAACCCTTGTTTTACGCGTAACTCAAAACCCTCATCTTACGCCTAACAAAACCCTAGTCTTATGCGTAACCTTTATGCCCAAGCCTGTGTTTACACCTAAGCAGTTTTTACGCCTGAGGAATCTTCATCAAATTCTTCAAAGTTGTTTGTAACTCAGTGTTTTCCTTGCTTGGATAAGCTTGAAAAACACTTCGACTTGTGGATGTCTCTCTCACTTGGACAAGTGTGAAAGATTTTGGTTCAAAACCTAATTTTACGACTAAGCTAAAACCTTACGAGTAAGCCTTAACGCCTAAGATTTATCTTACACCTAAGGTTCCTTAAACATAAGTCTTTAGTTTACGCCTAAGCTTACGTTTAACCATTAAGTTTACGAGTAAGATACCCTTACTAGTAAGAAGGAAGTTTACGCCTAAGCAAGCAGTCTACGCTTAAAGAAGTTTACAAGTAACCATCAACAGTTTACGCCTAAGGAATTTTTACGCCTAAGCACATCTTCAACAACAAACTCAAGTTTCATTCAACTACAAAGATCCATCATCAACACAAGTTTCAAAGATGTCTCAACCACCCTACTCCAACTAATTTTCTCATAAATATCCTCAACACCAACAACAATAACAACAACAACAACAACAATATCCTCCATAACAATTTCAGAAACAGCCACAACAAGTTGGAAATTATCTTCCTCGTCAATATGCACAATCACTACCACAACAACAATTCCTTCAACAATACCTACAACAACATCAGTATGCTAACTACTTTCAATATCAGTTTCCACAAAAGTATGCTATGAATGCAACAACGTAAAAGGAACCCACTTGGTTTGCAAAAATGTGTGAAGCTATAAGTATCCAACAATCCATTCATGAAGTTGGATCCCTTGATAGACCTCCAATGCTCACTCCTGGAAACTATGATCAATGGGTTATGCGGTTCTTTAGCTTCTGTGATCTTAAGAAACCCCATGGTAAGTTCTTGAAGAAGGTCATCCTTGATGGTCCTTTTCAAATGCCTACTACAACAATACCTGGAGATCCAAATGCCAATCCACAAAGAGATGACACTACTTCCACTCTTAATATGGATCAACTCACTGTTGAACAACTACTTCATTTTGAAGTTGATGAACAAGCAATGCAATATATCCTTTTGGATTTATCCAATCTGATTCTTCGTAGTGTTGATGCTCAGAAAACTACAAAAGCTATGTGGGATCACATTCATCTCGTAATGGAAGGCACATAACTCAATCAAGAAGACATGGAATCAAAACTTTACCTATCCTATGAAAACTTCATGATTGATCAGGGGGAATCATTAGAGTCATACTATCATCGGTTTACAGACATCATCAATGACTTGGACAGATACAACATCATTATGCCAAAAATTGCAATCAACACAAAGTTCCTAAGTTGTCTCGGTCCTGATTGGGAAAAGTATGTTACATTCATCCGTCAAGCTAAAGACCTTCACGAGGCAAAATACGGGTTGTTGTATGTCTACTTGAAGCACCATCAAAAGGAAGTGGACAAAGATAGAGCTCTCTATGGAATTCATGCACCTTTACCTAATGCAAATACACTTGCTTTGTTTACTCAAGCTTGCTACCCACAATTTCCACAGCTGCCAACAGTCTTTACAAACCCACCACAATCAGCCCAGATAACACCATAAGATCCATCACAGCAAACACAAGAAACTCAACTGGTTCCTTACAACAACAACTCCGATTCAGCACTCTACAGTGACACACAAGATGAGGATGAAGAGGCTTTAAATATGTTGAATCAAGGATTTTCATTAATTGCTCGTGCCTTCAGGAGATTTGCTAAAAAACCCAACAACCGTATTCGTACCTCATTTAATACAAGGAATCAAGCAGTTGTTCAAAATGGAAGGGTTGAGTTTTAGAACAGAAACAATGGTCGTCAAATGGGTAGTGGTAACTACATGGGTAGTGGAGAAGGTTTCAATGCTTCTGGAAGGAATCTGATTGTTGATCAGGGAAACGTTCAGAACGGGAATACTGGTCTTAGATGCTATAACTACAACGAGAAGGGTCATCTTGCCAATGCTTGTCCAAAACCGAGAAGAAGAGGAAGTGCTTATCACAAGAAGGCTTTACTTTTGGTGCTCAAAGATGAAGCTAGAGGAACACTTACCAACAAAGAACAGAGCTTTATGGCCAATGCAGATTTCGATGATGACATGGAGGACTTGCAAGCTAACGCAACTGTAATGTTGATGGCCAACATGCAATAACTCCACACAAGTGAAACAGGCCCACTCTATGACACTGATGGCTTGTCTTAGGTACCAGATCCAAATATATGTCTTATACATGATCTGATATCTCTGACTGCATCTGCATCCGACAAGGAACAGAGTGTTCAACATGAGCAATCTACATCTCATCAAGAAGATAATCAAATGGATCCCGTAGTTACATTTATGAGCAAGATGACCTTTTGGTTACCTTTGATGATAAAGTTGACCCCGAGGTTACATTTGAGGATCTAAATGATGAATATGGTGATACTCAAGTTGAACAAAATGAACCTTCGTCTAATCCAGATCCAGAGCTCATGACCTTACTTTTGACCACCCAATCTCAAGTGGAGAAGTGCAATGAGATAAATAAAAATCTTCGTGATAAAGTGACACTATTGACTAAGGATGTTGAATGCTATAAGTTACAACTCAAAAATTTTGAAACAAAAGAGAAACATTAAGAAAGTTTTGAAATCACTTTTCAAAAGTCATATCTAAAAGAACAATCTTTAGAAAAACAGATACGTGATCTAGTTGTTTCCAAGAATGATTTGATTTCTCAAATAGAACAATAGAAATTTGAACATAAAAAACACGTTGACACTCTTACTTCGGAAACTCAAAAACCCAAGCTTGAGTTGTCTTCATGTCAAAAAGAGTTTCCAGAATTCAAAAAAACTTCAAGGAAACCAATAGATCTCTATCTTGATGAAACTGTCGATTTACAAAACAAACTCAAAGAGTTTAAAAATATTGTATATAAACATGGTGAGTCTATCACAAAAATTGAAAAGTTCACATTTAAGCCAAATCCAGATGGATATTAGCCAGATCTTGCTGATAACAAACCACGTTTTTTCCATAGACGATTCAAGGAAATTCCAAAGTTGTATAGTGTCAAACATATGCTTGATGAATCTATTTGGCGTGTTGTTGAATATAATCGTGAAGAGGAATGGGATGCAGAAGATGAGAGTCGATTGAAAATGGAAAAAGTTGAATATAACAAACCTTTTGATTACTAAAAAATACCTCTCATTACTTTTGTTCCAAAACAGGATAAAACAAACACACCTTGGGTTATCACACATATTAATGAGTCCTCTTCTAACGTCAGTCCCGTCAAACCAGTTGCACAAATTAATGGTCCTTTATCTTCTTTGAGTAAAATCACACCATTACTTGAAAGATGTCAAATTCTTAAATATTTTGATACATTCATGTATGACATTAAACTTTTGGAACATGAAATTGAACTTAATTCGAAAATAACAGCTGCGACTTTTCAATCAGCTTATGCCAGAGACCAAAGAAACATTTTTCAAAAACAGCTTTTATCACATGTTCGAAATTTACATATGTGTGGAACATATTGGGAATGGGATCTTCAGAAAGAAATTGGACAAATGAAAACAATTTTCAATGGAAAAGAGGCATGGATTTTGAAAATTAAAAAGAAGAATAAAATTTTATTAAATCATGTTGATCGACTCTTGAAAGATGTTATATGTACTGATACCATATCAATTATGTTGTATTATATTGTTGCCTCTGCTTATGATAATATTGTTGTTGATCTTGTTTATAATGTTGATATTGTTGATAATGTGTCTCAAATCGAATCATTGAAAGCTGAAAATGAGCGTTTGTTAAAAGAACTTTCGGAAGTCAAATATCGTCTTCAATGGTGTCAAAATGATTGTATCAATCGAGAACTTGCTTTGCAAAAGAAACTCAACCAGTCGAGTGAAAAACCTTTTGAATCAAAACTCGAAGAACTGGATGATATGAACGCGTCTTTGAAGGGTCAGATTTTTAAATATAAACAAGAAATTTCAAAAGTCAAAACAGAATATGGTGTCATATTTAATTTGTTAAAAAAGACACGTGCCAAAGCGTCAAAAGATCTTGATGATCATCTTGTGTACACTCGTGAAGTATTAAGTGTTAATGGTAACTTACATTCTGAAAATCAAGATTTGTTACACACTATCATAGAGTTGAAAGAGAAGTTGGTAAAATATGAGAATGATAAGCTTAGTAACACAAATGTTCTTGCACCTGGAATGTTTAAAATTAACACTAGGAAGCCCACTGACACAACACAAGATACTAATATGCTTCCTTCCACTTCTAGAGGAGTAGTTGCCTCTAATCCTAGCGTTAGCACTTCACAGCCTAAGAGCATTGACAAGAAGAATAGGATGTTGCAACGTAAGAGAAGACCACTAAAAGCCTCTGAAGTATAAGATCATGTTAGGAACTTGAATAAAACACATGTTACACCTACTTTAGATATTGCGTTAGATAAATGTAATAGCAAAAGTGATGTAACGAATGTTAAATCTTCGAGTACTTTGAATGTTATGTTTGAAGCATCTTGTATTGTTTGTCGTAAAAGCATGTTTTCTGGTTGTCATGATAATTGTGTTGCTAAATCTATCTTATCTCGTAAGCGGAAACATAGAAATGGAATTACCTCTAGGCCCACTAATGCTTCTAAGTCTATGCTAGGTAAACCACCTTCTATAGTTTATGAGAATATCATTGATGTACCCATAGCACCCTCATCACCTCCTAGGAAGAGAATATCACCTACTACATTCACTAAGACCAAAGCACAAACTAGTTGGACTTGGTAGAGATGGTTACAAAATACACCTGGATTTAAATGGTTACTCAAAATTATTAACATGTGTGTTTCATTTGTAACTGAATCGGAACCCGCTAACTCTTCGGGTTCCAACTCTACCTCTATTCCACATCTGTCGTCTGTGTGTATTGCAGGTGATACAAATCATTCTCTGGATTGTTGATAGCGGCTGTTCCCGGCATATGACTGGCAACCTCAAACTTTGGTTCAAAGTTCATTGGCATTGTCAAGTTCGAGAATGATAATTTCGCAGCTATCATGGTCTACGGAGATTACATCAATGGGAACATCGAAATTAGCAGAGTTTATTATGTGGAAGGTCCTGGACACAATCCTTCTCAGTCGGTCAATTTTGTGATGGTGATTTGGAAGTTTCTTTTAGGGAGAAAACTTGTTTCATCCGTGATCTACAAGGAAACGATCTCTTGTCAGGATCCCGCTCGTCAAGCCTTTACACAATCTCAATACAAGACATGGTCGCCTCATCTCCCATCTGTCTCCTCTCCAAAGTAACATCTATAAAATCACGGTTGTGCCACAGAATACTTTCACATTTAAACTTCCAAACCATAACTAATCTTGCACGACACAAACTAGTTGAAGGTCTTCCAAGGTTTAGGTATTCAAAAGACCACTTATGCTCAGCTTGTGAATAAGGGAAAATCACTCGTGCTCATTTTCCTTTGAAGGTTAAAGACAGCACTCAGCATGTTCTTCTTCTTCTTCACACGGATTTGTGTGGCCCGATTCGTGTACCTACGATAAGTTGCAAACGCTACATTCTCGTAATCATTGATGAATACTCCAAATGTACTTGGGTTTATTTTTTACGAAGTAAAGGTCAAACTCCACCAACACGGTTAGACAAGTCAGAACAGATAGGGGAATTGAATTTGTGAATCAAACTGTTCGGGAATATTATGAGAAAGTGGGAATTGAGCATCAAACATCAATTGCAAGAACACCAGAACAAAATGGAGTTGTCGAAAGACAAAACCGTACGTTAGTGGAAGCTGCAATAACGATGTTGATAAATGCAAAACTTCCATATTATTTATGGGCAGAAGCCGTGTCAACTGCATGCTACACTCAGAACCGTTCTATGATAACCAAATGCCACAACAAAACACCTTATGAGATTATCCATAACAGAAAACTGAATCTAAAACACTTTCATGTATTTGGTGCTCTCTATTATCCAAATAATGATCATGATGACTTTGGAAAGCTCAAGGCCAAAGCTGATATTGGAGTCTTCGTTGGATACTGTGAAAGCTTAAAAGGATACCGGATCTGGAATCGTCGTACAAAGGAAATTATGGAGACTATTCATGCTAATTTTGATGAGCTCACAGAAATGGCTTCTGAGAAAAACAACTTAGAACCCGGACATAACCGTCTCAACTTCCCTCAATCATCAGCTGATCAAACCTTTCAACTCACTCGTCGTTAGATAGAAACGTTGTTTTCTCCTCTTTTCAATGAAGACTTTGATCAACGTGCTCCAGATGTCTCAACTTCTTCCGCTGCTCAACTTGATAATACTCCAATACCTGATACACCTGAAACAATAACAACTGTTCTTGATGCACCCCCGATTGAATCTCCAACAACATCTAAAGACACCGCTTCTAATGACACTAACCTAGCTGATGATCCTATTAATCAAAATGTACCTACACCTGCGGATTATGTTAGAATTGCGTTTTTTAACCCTTTCTCAACAGAAACGGCAAATCTAGATGTTGCTTTATCTTCTACCAGCCATCTGAATCCACCTAATATGCACAATGTATACCAACACCAACCCTCCATACACCGATGGAAAAAATATCATCCTCTAGTTAACATTATTGGCAACCCGAACCAACCAGTCGTAACTAGACAACACTTTCAGACTGACGAAGAACACTGCATTTATGCACTCAGTGTCAGTCAAAACTAACCCAAAAACATTAAGGATGCAATAACCCATGATAACTGGATTGAATCCATGCTAGAAGAGCTGAATCAGTTCAAACATTTAGAAGTATGGGAATTGGTTGAAAGACCGACCGGGGTCTACGTCATAGGTCTAAAATGGATTTGGAATAATAAGTTAGATGTTGAAGGCACGATTATTCGAAACAAGTCTCGTCTGGTGGCTAAGGGTTACAGACAGGAAGAGGGTATCGTCTTTGAAGAATCATTTGCACCGGTTGCTAGACTTGAGGCTGACGTATTTTTCTGGCATTCGCGGCTCACATGAACATCACCGTCTACCAAATGGGCGTCAAAACTGCATTTCTAAATGGTCAGCTAAAGGAGACAATGCATGTTAACCAGCTGGAAGGATTCATTGATCCAGAGTTCCCTAATCATGTCTAGAAACTGAACAAGGCTCGCTATGGTCTCAAACAAGCCCCTCGAATGTGGTATGATAAGTTGGCTTCTTTCTTACTTGCCAATAATTTTATCAAATGATCGGCCAACCCAACACTGTTTATTCAATATCATGGGGCACACATTTTAATTGTTCAGATTTATGTGGATGATATCATCTTTGGTTCAACCCACAAAAAGCACTCAAAAGCTTTTTCAAGACTAATGAAAACAAATTTTAAAATGTCAATGATGGGTGAACTTACGGTTTTTTAGGACTACAAGTTCATCAATTACCCCGTGGTATTTTCCTCAGTTAGTCCAAATATGCTCTTGAAATATTGAATAAACATGGAATTCAAACCTATGACACCTACAATACACCAATGGCACTTACCAACAAACTGGATGCTGACTTACATGGGAAATTGTTTGACCCTACCAAATACCGTAGTATTATTGGGTCTCTCATGTTCTAACAGCCAGTAGACCCGACATAGCATTTGACGTATATCTTTGCTCCCGTTATCAGTCAAGACCAACTGAAAAACACCTCTTTGAGGCTAAAATAATTCTTCGATACATCAAGGGAACCATTAACTTGGGGATCTAGTATCCAAAGGATTCTGGTTTTGAACTAATAGTTTTTTCAGATGCTGATCATGCAGGATGCTTAGATTCATGGAAAAGTACTTTCGGAGGTTTACAATTCCTTGGTGATAAGTTGGTGTCATGGCAATCGAAGAAACAAGACTGTACATCGTTATCGTCAACTGAAGCAAAATATGTAGCCATGTCAGCGTGTGTTGTGTTCAAGTCATTTGGATGAGAACATAACTCAAGGATTATGGTTATGTATTCGGCAAGATTCCGGTGTACTGTGACAACAAAAGTGCTATTGCGATCTCGTGCAACACCGTTCAACACTCAAAGTAAAAGCACATCGATCTTTGAAACCATTTCATTAAAGATCATGTGGAAAAGGGAATGATGGAATTATACTTTATAGGTACAGAACATCAATTAGCGGACCTTCTCACTAAAGCCTTGCCTCCCGCAAGATTTATTGACATGGTTCACTGAATTGGTATGAGGTGTTTGACTCCAGAAGAACTGGATGAATTTTTAAAACTCACTTGAAAAGTCAAACACCAAAACCTCTTTTGTAAATATATTTCAAAATCAAAATACAAAAATATAAAATCTTATAAAATCCAAAAACATTTTTCATTTCAAGTTTAACTGGAAAACAAACATTGCAAGTACAAAACTTCCATCAACACCGTGTTCTATCAAACATTTCACCAATATTTCCTGAACAAGTGTTGAGGGGGAGAACGTAAATATTTTTCTGCTTCATAAAACCTTGTACTGGCATGTTAAACAAAAATACGTTGTTTCTCATAAAGGTTTGGTTATCTATCATGGTAAAGTACCCTCCTCGGACTCAAATGTTTATAAAATTCATTATTTTAAAACTCGAGGGGGAGTATCATCAAGTTTCTTGCCAAAGTGTTTGTTGTTTAACCAAAGTGTGAGTTAAAGGATCTTGGTTGGAACCTCTTTGAGGTTAAGGGACTAAAAGTGTAATGTTTGAAAATAATTTTAACAAAAACACATTTAATGCACCAATTCTTGTACATTTACTCCCTCAACCACCAAGATCTATGCCTAATATTTAATCTTCAATCCTTTCGTGTTTTTTGAAATCTGTAAGTGTCAAACTG
Organism: Chrysanthemum seticuspe; assembly: GCA_019973895.1. NCBI lineage: Eukaryota > Viridiplantae > Streptophyta > Magnoliopsida > Asterales > Asteraceae > Chrysanthemum > Chrysanthemum seticuspe. The sequence continues at coordinate 185,318,695 of BPTQ01000009.1, forward strand.
TTTTGATTATGATCACAAACATTAGTTTTAAAAATCTTGTTGATCCAACGATTCAAACTTTCCTAAAACGATTTCTTTTAGCACGTTCATATGAACAATTGGGTGTTTTCGCATAAGGGTGTTTGGGTTGAAATGGGGAGTGTTAAAACATTTATTATTGTTTTATAAACACTTTTCAATCATTTAAAACCACCCAGAAACTCCAATTGAATGAGTTTGATTCTAGGGTTCATACGACCCTATTTGGGGTTTTTTATTTCTATGTTATCTGATGCATGTATGTGTTCAATAAAGTGTTTAAATAGGTTATTAAACATGTTTTTAACAACCAATTAGACTAGAAACTTCAAATGATTCGAAATTATTGTTTTAGGGTTTAAGTGTTCGTCCCACTTGAATCGTTTGATTCTGTGGATGAAAAGTGTTAAAACTTGTTGTGAGTTACTCCTATGCACTCTAAGATAGCCCAGAAACATTGATTAATTGATTTGCTTGGACAATTCCTTACACGTAAAATGAGGGTTTAGGGTTTTAGCAATCTTACGCCTAAGCCTTTCTGTGTTTAGATGATGTGTTCTTATGCCTATTTTGTAATCTTTATGATGTTTGGAATGAACTGTAATCAAAGCATTATGTTTATGTTTATCAGGTGGCTTAAACGTAAAGACAGAAAAAAGGTGTTCTAACCTTACGCTTAAGGAAAATTTTACGAGTAAAAATTATGCATAAGTAAAACTTTACGTGTAAATCTTACGCTTAAACGTCTACAGTGGACTACGAGTTTCTTGGAAAGAAATTTGTAAACATGGGACTTTACGCATAAGCTTACTCATACAAGTAAGCCTTACGCGTAAACTTAGCCTATTCTTACGCATAAGCTCAAAAGCCTTTGAATATGCCTTACGCGTAAGAAACTCTTACGCATAAGCATAGTCTTACACTTTAGCTTATTCTTATGCATAAGCTCCCATCCTTACGAATAAGGATCCAAGGTTACTCATAAGCTACTATTCATCTATTTTTGGCCTGTTACGCATAAGTCACGTCTAAAAATGTTACCCATAAGTCATAATACTAAGTCTTACGCATAAGAAAACAAAAGTGAAAATGTTGTGTGCTAAGTTGTAACATATTGGATTTCACATACACATCAAACCATAAATAAAGTAGGCATATAAGATGAGTTTTAGAGAGAGAAAGTTAGAGGTTTGGGAACTTTAGTAAGAGAAAGAAAAATCTTATTATGAGCTCCAACTCTCTACCTTGGGAGGTAGAGAGTATTTATAGTTTTACAATAAAACGCCACCTGACGGGCTGTGGATCAGGCATACAGTGGGTAAAGACCCGTCTGTCCTCCACGGTGTTACCTAACTAAATACTACTTAACATTAAATAACTACGACTACGAGCTTTCTAACGGATACATATACTTGAGGTGACCGATACTTTAATACCTGGATTTTCTAAATCCTAACAATCTCCCCCTAAGGGAGGTCACCTCAAACACACATTACAATTACATAGAATACAAATAGATATTACATTGAAATTGTTCTTGGATTCTTGTTCATGTTCTTTGTTCTGTAGCTCGTAGTCTTTGATTCTTTATTTTTGCATGTTTGGATAATCTGAGTGGAGGTCTTTAACTGATCCACGTGATACTGAGTTTTGAGCCAGCTTTGAGATCATCAGCCACAGTAAATCTCTGACTCATCCATTGTGGTGTTGGTATTATGTGATGTAGTGACATTTGGACGGACATGCTCACATTCTGGATCATGATATATTCTTATCAGAGTAGCAGAAGCTTTCGTTGATTCATGATATTGGCAGCAGCATAGCAGAAGCATGGAGTGATAATATCAGAGTCATTGATGCACTAATCATGATTTCTTTGGAAATGAATGTGTTGTGTGAGCATGCGGCTAAGGATTAACCACTCCATTCTGATCAGCTGCAAACGTCGGGTGCTCCTGCATAAAACAGTTAGCAATAAAGCGCACAAGAGTGTCTTTGATCACTTTTGTTGAATTAAGGTACACGGCCTACGGTTCCCCGTTGATCAGTACAAGTACTGCCTGTGATCAGGTATAATTTCAAAGAATTTCCTTGACAGGGTTTCGCAGCTGGTCTAGCTGTTCTCAAACCGGAACGTCTCAAAGAAGACAACACGGAGTGAGTGAACCAGCGAATTGAGATTCACCGATTGATGAAAAGAGATTTGAAAAACAATCGTGTACTGCTCAATAGAAATTGTTTTTGCAATACAACGAAGGTTTTGATGAAAATCAATTATCAATCATAAACACCTTTTATTTTGAAACATAAGTACACAGTCGATGTGCTAAAGAAAAGAGTTTTTAAGCACAACGACCGGTTTTTCAAAGGTATCCGTCAATCCATAACATGAACCAGGATTAATTCAAAAGATTGAATCGCCCCATTGTTTCTGTTCAGTTGTCACATGGTTGATCTATTGGGTAGATCTCACATGCCACCCACCAGGAGCTTGTTTGATGTTGGCTCCAGAAGGCTTTCCATCTTCATTGTGAATATGTTTGCATATCACTCAGATGTTCTGGCAATACCACAAGGATAATGCGTATGACTCATAAGATATAATCTCTCTTTCCACATTGTGTGAAACATAGAGTCTTCATTGAAAGTGTCCTAAAGAGATTTATATGATGATCTCGTGGCTCTAGACTCAGTTGTGCATATTTGGTTCCTATGCCGGAGACTAGGGAGAGGGTCTCCTTCTTCAATATCAACAAACTCTAAGAGAAATTCGATAGATAATGTCGGTTCCCTGTGAGAATGAAACAAGTCCTTTTAAGAGGAACTTGAGTAGCTTGGGAAGTTAGTGCAGTGCGTCACTGGGTCCATGACGTCTTGTCTTCAATACTAGTGTTACCTTAGTAACCACCAGTAGCATATGTATTGAACCCGGTTTCTGCCCTAAGGTTGAATAAATGGAGGGCTATTTCTTTTCACCCTTTTTCACATTCAATTCTTTTTCATTCTTCAACCCCTTCAGTGCTTACCGAAACTTCATAACTAGAACCTTGTTGGGTTTATTCCAGTACTAGCTCAGTTTCAGTCCGCACTCTTCCCATATCTCATTTTTCTCCTTTTTTTCAATATACCTAAGGACTCTACACTATCAAGTGGTTTTGTCCATGGGTAGATCCCTCCGATTCTGGCGGATCATTGGACCTCAACCTAGCCTTATCATCCTTATATCCCCATGCATAAAGTAAAGTTGGTCGGTCTTTTGATATAGTTCTTCCGCCTTGAAACCAATTGAAAACCATTTGAAAATCAATCAAGATACTTGTGATATAAAATCAAAGTATTTTGTATCTTAATTGTTTTGATATTTTAGAAATGCTCCCCCTCAACATATGCATATCATTCCGAAATAGTTTAGCACATGGAGGCAAGAGATCTTTGAAATCGTTAGATTAAGAATGAAAGGTCCAATCTTTTGATTAACATTTTCTAAAATGATCATCATCACTTCCCAATCAATTTGAGTAGATAAAACTGAGAGATATAACTTTTCACATACACATCAAACCATAACACAAGGTGGCGAATAAGATGGAATTCTAGAGAGAGAAAGTTAGAGGTTTAGGGAACTTAGTGAGAGAAAGTGAAAGATATTATTATGAGCTCCAACTCTCTACCTTGGAAGGTAGAGAGTATTTATAGTCTTACATAACTCGCCACACTTTGGGCTGTGGATCAGGCATACAGTGGGTAAAGACCCGTCCGTCCTCCACGGTGTTACTTAACTAAATTACTACTTAACTTAAAAGAACTACGACTACGAGCTTTCTAACGATTACATATACTTGAGGTGACCGACTCTTTAATACCGGGAATTTCTAATTCCTAACAAAAACATTTTGAGGAAGGATGAGGTTTTCAAAAGTTTGCTCCCCCTCAATATGTGCCTCGAAGTTTGAAAGAGTTTTGCACATATTAGAGGGAACCTGCACTTAGAGACAATTCAATCACGTTTCAATAATTTAAGGTTTAAAGTAGATGCTCCCCCTCAAGATGTGCATGGAAAATTTGAAATCGTTTGTCACATGCGGGGAGGAAAACTTGATAAACACTTATGAACCCATTTATCGAATTATCAGTATAAACCCAATTTAAATCACAAATTCTGCCCCGATCACAATTATCAAATCATTTGAGATTTGTGATCTCTATAGATTTAAATTGATTTTGAAAGCTTTTAAGGAGAATTGTGACCTGATTATGAAAAAAGTTTTAACTGATAAGGATCGGATTTTGAGACTTTAAGGTCCATGGATTAAACATGCATGATTATCTTTTGAAAACAATTGTATGACAAATAACCTTTTGATTTAATTGAAATCATTCTCCCCCTCAATTAATGACATAAGTTGTTGATTGAGAGATAGATATTTTGACAAATGTTAAGTCCAGATGATTTTCAAAAATAGAGTCCGAGTTATTTTTCAAACCAATTAGTTTTCATTAGATAGTAAGTGATAGTTTTATAGAATTAGAGCATGAGATTTGAAACATGAGATAAAGCATGGCTCTGTTCTTTCTTTGAAAAGCGGGTTATTGCCTGAAATGACAATAAACCATATATTTCACTTTCTCCCAAAAATATTTTTTGATTTTTTGATTTGATTTTTTTTTTTAAATATGTACATTCGAACATAATCTAAAGACCCGTGTCACTCTTTGACTGACATAAAAAAGGACCGTAGATATATATCGAATCAAGAAAAACATGACAAAATGACAATATTTTTTGGAATTTTTCAAGATTTTTTAAATTTTTATGGATTTTTAAAAGTTTTATATATATATATATATATATATATATATATATATATATATATATATATATATATATATATATATATATATATATATATATATATATATATATATATATATATATATATATTTTGAAGGTTTTGTAATTTTGTATTTTGTTTTTCGAATAAGTATTTACACAGAGATGGAGGAAGAAAAACTTTACTCCTTGACTTCCTCCTGAAGACGTTTGAGTGTTTCTGGTTGAAGGCTTTTCAAGCCAAGTCGTGGAAGAATAAACTCAAAACGTTCTCTTGGAAGAGCTTTGGTGAAGATGTCTGCTAATTGGTATTCTGACTTCACAAAATAGAGTTCCACCACACCGTTTTCCACTTGCTCCTGGATGAAATGATGTCGAATGTCGATGTGCTTTGCTCTTGAATGTTGAACATTGTTGCATGAGAAAGCAATAACACTTTTATTATCACAGTACAGAGGGATTTTGTTGAATTCAAAGCCATAGTCAGATAATTGGGATCTCATCCAAAGGATTTGAGCACAACAAGATGACATGGCTTTCTCATTTGCTTCTTTGAAGACCAACGCACAAGCTTATCACCCAAAAACTAAGCACCTCCTGACGTACTTCGACGTGTATCCTGCATGATCAGCATCTGCATAGCCTGTTAGTGACATACCGGTGTCCTTCGGGTACCAAAGTCCCATGTTGATGGTTCCTTGGAGATACCGAAAGACCCGTTTAACCGCTTCAAGGTGCTTTTTAGTAGGCTTAGCCTGATATCTAGCACACATGCACATAGCGAACAAGATGTCTGGTCTACTAGCTGTGAGGTACATCAGGGATCCAATCATACTACGATATTTCGTTTGATCTATATTGATCCCTGAGTGGTCCTCATCCAGCTTGGTACGTTCAATCATGGGAGTGTCAACGGTGTCACATGAAGCAAATCCAAATTTCTTTAAGATCTCATTTGCATATTTAGATTGATTAATAAAAATGCCTCCTAGATTTTGTGAAATTTGTAATCCCAAGAAAAATGACATTTGTCCCATCGTTGGCATTTGAAATTTGGAACCCATTTCTTTTGAAAAACGATCACATTCATTGGGGTCAGTCGAGGCAAAGATAATATCATCAACATAAATCTGAACGTGAATTAAATGTTTGCCTGAATTTCTGGTGAGCAATGTCGGATCAATTGCTCCCTTGCTGAATCCAATAGATAGAATAAACTTTGACAGCGTATCATACCATGCTCTAGGAGCTTGCTTCAAACTGTAAAGGGCCTTTTTCAAGCGATAGACATGATTAGGATGCTCTGGATTCACAAAACCCTCTGGCTGGCTGACGTAAACCACCTCTTTCAAATCACCATTAAGAAAGGCGGTTTTCACATCCATCTGATATACGACCATGTTCTTACTAGCCGCATTAGCCAAGAAGATTCTGATAGCTTCGATATGAGCAACAGGAGCAAAATATTCCTCATAGTCAATACCTTCTTCTTGACGATATCCTTTAGCCACTAACCTAGCCTTATTTTTCAACACATCACCATGCTCATCAAGCTTCGCTTTGAAGATCCACTTTAGAGCAATGATCATAGCACAGTCTGGGGCAGGTACTAATTCCCATACATCTAATCAATCAAACTCATGAATTTCTTCTCGCATGGCATTGAACCAGCTGTCTTCATTCATAGTAGTTTTAACATCTTTAGGTTCGATCTTAAAGAGTACGGAGTTGAAGAAGTACCATAAGGCATCAGTAGCAAGTTGTTTACGAGTGGATACAGGACGAGAAGGGTTTCCAATGATGTTGTCCAATGGGTGATCATGTTGCCATTTTCTAAGGTGTTCATGTGGTTGTTGTTGTGGAACTGAAGTAGCAGAGTCGATGTCTCCTGATGAAGATAGTTCTGATGATGAATCGGGAGCAAATATATTTTCAAATGGAGCATCTTCAGGAGTAGCAAAGGGATTAACTTCATCCTGTGGATCAGAAGCAAATCCATGATGTACACTTGGTGATTGAAGGTTTGTTGATGAGACAGATTGATCAGCAGCAGGCGCTTCCTGACTTAATGACATAGAAACTGAAGGATTGACTTCATTGACAGGGATAGAAGCAGCCTCTGTTGATGAAATTGATATATCAATAGTTCTTGGCTCAAAGTGTTCATCAAATATAGGATTAAACAATTTCTTCAAATCATCTTCAGAGGGAGGTACATAAGGAGTTGCTGGTGTATGATTAGACACAAGAGTAGAACTGATAGGACTACTAGATAAGAGTTGTGATGCGGGTCCAGAACTGGATTGTCCTAGAGCCATTTTACTGGTCAGCTCATCAAACATAACATGAATTGTTTCCATAATATTTCGGGTTCTCTTGTTGTAGATTCGGTATCCTTTTCTGTTTGGTGCATATCCTACAAATACCCCAATTTCCGCTTTAGCTTTCAGTTTACCTAAGTCTTGACCATCATTAGTTGGGTAACATAATGCACCAAACACTCGAAGGTATGATAGATTAGGTTTTCGATTGTGGACAAGTTCATACGGAGTCTTTCTATGAGATGTGTGGATTAGGGATCGATTTTGAGTGTAACATGCAGTGGCAATAGCTTCAGCCCATAGAAACATTGGAACCTTTGAGTAAATCAGCATTGTTCTTGCGGCTTCCACAAGAGTTCGATTTCGTCTTTCAACTACACCGTTCTATTGAGGAGTTCGTGGAACACTTCTTTGAGGACTGATTCCAACACTTTCATAAAATTCATTGAGTTCTTTATTAACAAACTCAGTTCCATTGTCAGTTCGGACGATTCGAACCGTTTTGTTGAGTCGGATCTGAAGTTGTTTAATGAGTTTAATGATGACATCGAGAGTAGTCATCAACCACTACTAGAATGTATTTCTTCCCATTTATCATTTGCATTCTCATTGGTCCGCATAAATCCATATGAAGGGTATGAAGAACTTCCATTACTGAGTTTGTGGGTTTTGGTTTGTGGGCATATTTCATGCTTTTTCCCAATTGGCAAGCTGAACAGAGATGATCTTTTTCATATTTCAATCTAGGTAAGCCTCTGACAAGATCCTTTCTGGAAAGGTTATTAATGGTGCCGAAGTTCAAGTGATTGAGACGACGATGCCATAACCATGACTTTGTTTTTGAAGCTTTTGACAACAAGCAGATTGGTGAGGACTTCATCATGTCTTCGATAGATATGGTGTATAGGTTTGAACCACGGGTTCCTCTGAGAAGTTCCACACCATCAAGCTCTCTAACGAAACAAGTATGCTTTCTGAAAGCCACTTCTAAATCGGAATCACAGAATTGACCAACAGAAAACAGATTATGACCAAGACCTTCTACGTAATATACCCTGGAAATTACACTTTTACCAACCACATAATCTCCATAACCCATAATAGCTCCAAAATGGTCGTTCCCGAATCTAACTGTCCCGATGAATTTACTCACGAAGTTCATGAGCCGCGACCGGTCTCCAGTCATATGCTTGGAACAACCTGAGTCCAGGTACCACAGAACGATTTGAACGATCTGCAGTTGAACACAGACAAGAATGGATAACTGGATAATTGGGATCCCCATGCAAGAATGGGTTCCATTTGATTAGTAACAATGATTGGAACTCCCACATCAGAAATAGAAACACCCATATCAGAAATAGAAGTAATGGAATCATTAGGAATAGATGCATTTCTGGTGTCTGTATTTGACCTATTCAAAGTATGTTCACTTCTTAAAGGAATAGTTCTACCAGTAGGCATCCATTTTCTAGTGGGCATTGTCTTAGCAGAAAAAGGTATCCATTGATAACCTATCTTTCTAAATGTTCTTCCTGTGGGTTTCCACTGTTTTCTAACTTTCTTACGTCTTTGCCTTTTAGCCTTCTTAGCATGATTTTTAGCATTAACAATTTTAACTGGGCATTTGACAGCATTAGACAAAACATTCACACCACATTCATGATTAGCAACAGAATTTGAGCAGACATCATTACATGGTTTACAAATAGTATCAGAATTTGAATTAATTACAGTACGCCTATGGCTAATACTAGAATCAACACGATTCGTTTTATTCAACTCAAACTTAAAGTTCCTAGGTTGGTCTTCTACTCTTTTCCAATGCACATTCTTAGCTTGCGAGGTCCTATCTTGTTTGATATTGCATGGAGGCTTTGACCCGCTTGCTTTAATGTCACTGATTACTCCTGTAGAGGGAATTATGGGAACATTAGTTGGTTGATCTACTTTTTGCATTCCTGAACTAGATGTGCAAGGATCTGAAATACTAGAAGGCACATTAGTGTTCACTTTCTTAAAGCTGGGCATGGAATGGTTAGTATGCTTGGCACTAGGCATAGAACAGGGTATCAAGGGATTGACTTGCTCACCTAGGGATTTAGGGCATATTGTAGTTAAGCATTCTAGAAGTTCTTGAGATCGTTTGGCATATAAGCATGCATGGCCAATTGCATTATCAAGTGGTTTCTCTAACTTATCCTCTTCTACAATCTCACGGAGACATTCTAGGCTGTCCTTAAGGTATGAGAAATATATTTGAATAGCAAGTTTGTTATTCCTAAGATGAGGAGGAACATATTTCACAGACAAAGCATATTTATTACAACCATGCACCTTTGATGCACCATTCTCCCCATTGGTCATTGGCATTTTCCCTTTTACCTGTCTCTTCAGATTCTCAATTTCCTTTTGCAACGAAGTTATTTGTTCATTATTTTTGTTACGAGTGACTTTTATTGACTCAAATAACTCATTGAAATGACGTTTAACCTTTTCATTTTCTTCTAGAAAACTCTCATTTTCCTTTTGTAAAGCATTAACCAAGTTTTGAAGATGAAAGTTTTGAGAATTCCGAGAATCTAAAGGAGGAGGCATTTGGGAGCCAGTCACATTGTTCTTTTCACCCTTTAATTGAGAAATTTGGGCTTTTAACTTTCTGATCGTGTTACAGTGAGCTTGAATCTGTTCATCACGTTTGTTTATTTCAAAAACAGCATCAAACTCTGGAACATCTGAGGATATCTTGATGTTTGAGGTTTTAACATTTTCTTTGAGATGTTGATATTTTAGTTGTAAATCAAAATGTTCAACTTCTAGTTTAGAAAAATGTTTTACCAAATTATCGTGATCATCCTGTTCAATTTTCTCACTTAGTTTAGAGTTTTTGATTTCAAGCTCAATGACACGATCATGGGAGACTTTCAAAGCAACAAATAATTCATGAAATTGAGAAGCAGTAATAAAACAATTAGTGGCAGTATAGAACACATCTTGAGAAATACTATCAGAAATCAGATTCTCATTTAAGGTATGCAAGTTCTTCCTCTCAATTTCATTATATTTTAATGCTCGCTCATAGTCACTAACCTCATCAATCATTGCATCAAATTCCTTTTCCATTCCTTTAATATCTGTATCTATCCCCTTTTTAAGACTCTCAAATTGATATTTTAGTTGTTTAAAGAAAGGCATGACCTCAGTTAAGTAACATTCTTTTGTTTGCTCAAAACCCCTTTCCCCTTCAGTTATCCCAGTGGGTGTGATCCTTTTCTTACAAGTTTTCTCAAAGTCAACAAATAATTGAAATATAACATATTGACTGATTAAGGTCTTGCTCTTAGTGGCAATAGTTCTAGGAACTAAATGCATTGGTGTATTTGGAGGATACACAGTCGCTGCAGGCATTTTCCTAAGGGGAGGGTTTGTTACGACAAGATTCTCTGCTTTTTGCTTATCTAAATCCTTTTTCCATAACACTTGTTCGGGAGTTAACAACGTTTGAGGCTTAAACTTGTTCAAGGAAATCCAGTTTTCCTTCTTGTAATCATGGGGTTTGATCGTTATGTTATTCTTTTTACATTCAGGATCTTCTAGCTTCTTATTCATTTTCTCCCTAGATGCATCATCTAATTTTCTATCTTCCTCAATGCACTCAATGCAACTAGGTGTCTGTCTAGGTTTAAGAATCTCATTGCCATCATAGATAACACTTTGGGCTGCTTTTGATGTCTTACCATACTCAGGGTTGGATTCCTTTATAATGGGTATACTATGCTTATCGCTGAGAACTCTATGCTTCGTGATCATGTGAGCAGTCTGAATTGTATTCCCTTGTACGTACAACTTATTTTCGAGCTTGTTTTTCAAGGTTTTTAGATTTGAAAAATCATTCAAAAGTTTTGATTCCTTAGCACTGAATTCTTGCTTAAGCATTTTAACATTTTCTTGAAGTTCTTGTTTTTGCTTAGCAGTTTTAGAAAGCTTTTCTTGTAAGGAGTTTAACTCTTGTTTTAATACCTCTTCTCTAAACTTACTTTTTCTAATAGTTGTACGCATTTGGTCATCCATTTCCTGCTCACGGGTGGTTAACTCAAATTTAGCACGTTGTTCATAAATGGCAACTCGTTCTTTATAGGCATTAAGTTCAGAGATAACAGAATCATCAGGGGCACATGCAGTGTATTCATCAAAAACATAGTCATCATTGACTGCAGAAGATGCATCACTTGGTACAATCTCACTTTCACTTTGTTTCACATATTGATCATATGGGACAACATTGATATTACCCATATTTTCAATATCTGACTCATTAGTTTCAGTTGATTGTACTTTGTCATGCATCTTTTGCATATCAGCATCATCGTATAGTTTTAATACCTCAGAAATGATTTTGTCTTTGGATGGACCAGCTTGTGGTGATGAAGAGACTTTAGAAGGGACCATTGGAGAAATGCTAGCCATGAAAATTGTTTGTGCAGTAGGTTCATCATCAACGTCAGAGTCGTATGCATCACAATCAGCGACTTGAAAGGCATTCTGATGATTGTGGCATATCTCCTGAATTGGCTGCTCATCCACATCTGCATCATATGTCTTGGCATTTCCCTCAGCAAGAAACAATAATTCCTCTTCATCCAAAGTTGAACCATTATCCTGAGCTTGCACAAGCAACATCTTATCCCTGAAGTACTCTGCATTTTGAGGGCGTTTTGGCGATGTGCAGTTTCTTGCAATATGTCCCTCACCACCACAGTTGTAACACTTGATCGGCTTTGCTTGTCCTTGATTTCCATTCCTTCCCCTATTCTGATTTGCCACATATCCTCTATCAACTCTACCTCTTCCTTGTTCATACTGCCTTTCTTGAACACGTTTTACCATAACCTTCCCATCTCTGACAGTGGCTTGATTGTGTGGATTAGATGCTTTTCTGAGGTTGTTGTTGGTGTATGGGAGAGAGTTCATGTTTTAACTGATCATGAGAGCTAGTTGATTAATGAAGTTTCCCACGTGTGCATCAGCATCAGCTTGTTTGAACATTGGATAGGGAATGAGTTTGTGATTACCATTACCCATGGGTATGACTTGTGAAGCTTTGGTTGTAATTCCAACATTGGTGTAAAATGCAGTTGAATCATTTGATGAACTTGTTTCTCCCTGTTTTGATTTGAACTGATTGAGAATCATTTTTTCAAACATGGCATGTCTCTCATTCTGAAGCAGGAAGGCATATAGTTGTTCATAGTTGGTGTTCTTCAAACCTTTGGTTAGCTTCACAGAGATGACAAACTTGTGCTGTTAAGCCCCTTTTATCACGTATACCTTATCACAATACCCAACCTTTATCACACGAGTATACCTCACGAATCAGTTATGCGTATAACATGAAGAGAAGAAAGATTAAGATGAGAGATGGTGTGTTGATGTATATGGATCGTGTATGTATTTAGAGAGATAGAGAGAAGAAAGAAAACAATAAGATGTTATATTGCTTCAAAGGAAAACACACACACACACACTCAAGCACACCCCTCAAATGACATACTTGAGGGGTATTTATAGTAGGAGAGGATGATGCCCTAAGGCTTGGCCATGGGCCTCGAGTGGGCTTGGACATGGATTGGGTTACTTGGACTTATACAAGGCTAGCTTATCTTAACTAATGCCCAATTAGCTTAGCCCAATCCACGAGCCCTTTGATTATTCTAGCAAGATATCTAACACACGTTACAAAGTTCCTAAATGTGAATGACCATCACTTCTAATAAAAACTATTAAGGCTAACAATCTCCCCCTAAGGGGTGGTCATTCAAAAGATGCTCCACTTGATTTGGTCTTTACTTTTCTCGAGCTTGAACTTTGTGCGTAGATATAGAATAGTCTTGATTCTTTGTTCCTTCATGCTTTGTGATCAGATAATGTTGTTGTCTGCCATTGTCAGCTTCGTTGGTTAGTTGTCTCCACGCCTTTCTCACCATGCTCAAACTTCTATTTGACTTTTAATTACCAATGATGTAGTTCTCGAGTCTTTAAACTTTGTAGATTCTTTGACATTGACGAAGAATCATCTTTAACTTTGTGTTGCCTTTGATTTTGATGAGAACTTTCATGTGTTGATGGTATGAGCATGTGGAAAATCTGCACGATCAATCCGCTCCGGAGCTTCCATAAGAAGAAAACATAAAAACAGGTTAGAAATAAGCGGATTCCGGCACTTACAAGTTTGAATTTCGAGGGTGTTAACAGCATAGTGTGAAAACACATCTTTAATTCTCACAGAGGCCGTTTCTGAACTGGAGTCCCACAAGTGAGATAACGCGATATACCGAAGTACACCTATAGTTCAGATGAGTCGCTGAGGTACACCGAAGCATCACCCCACGACTGTAGACCGTTTGAGACACACTAAGTGTAATCCACGGGGAGTTACCGAAGTGACCTGCTGTCAGGGCTGCTTGATGTTGACCCTGGCAGGAGTTTCCATTCAATCACTGAAGATCACAGATGTGAAACTTCTCATAAATGTTCTGGCAGATTGCTAAGATCTGCGTAGGACTCTAGAATATATCACTTGTGTCCTTATTGATGAACAACAAGCGATGTCATGTCATGTGTTCCTATGAGATCTTTTGATGAATCTCGTGGCTCTAGACTCAATAGTGCATATTGGTTTTCCTGAGCGGAGACTAGGGAGAGGGTCTCCTTCTTCAATACCAACGATCTCTAAGAGAAAGTCAATAGATTATGTAGGGTTCCCAGTGAGAATGAAACAAATCCTTTTAAGAGGAATTGAGTGGCTAGGAGGTTTAGTGCAGTGCGTCACTGGGTCCATGACGTCTTTGTCTTCAATACCAGTGTCATCTTAGTGACAACCAGTAGCAGATGAATTGAACCCGGTTTCTGCCCTAAGGTTGAATATGGAGGGCTGTTTCTTTTCACCCTTTTATATTATATTTCTTTTTAATTCTTCAACCCCTTCTTTCTCCTTTCTCACATTACTCCTTTTTTTAATCATTCCTAAGGACTTCTAATACTAACTATTTGTGATGTCTTTAGGTAGATCCCTTCGGCTCTGGCGGATCATAGGACGGATTTCCTATCCTTAGACACCTTATAACTCCATGACTGTCCTATTGTTGCCATAAAACCATTTTTCTTGAAAATCTCTCATAGTGTTTATGATTATAAAGCATGTTTTGTTAACACCTTAAGAGTTTTGTATTTTCAAAAACACTCCCCCTTCACATGTGCTTATATTGTTTTAACTTAAATCTGCACAGAGAGGGTAGAGTTTGCACTTTTTGAATTGATCGACTTTAAATGAACTAGACCGATTCGAGACACGTTTACATCACTAGAGAACTAGCTTGAAATTATTACCCGTCCTGGTCAAGTCCATAGAAAGTTTCTCGAGATGGTACATGATTCCTCGTCAATTCATTGGTTTCAACTGAGTCGAGCTCTTTTGAGATTCAAACAACGAACATTAAACTTTTTTGATCACATTTTAATCACGTTTTCTCCCCCTCAAAAATAGCATATCCATGATGTTTTTGAAACAAAATGATTAAAAGATATGTTTTTCGGAAAGCATTTGGAGAGAAACTGATTGAGCATGAATTTTGGAACAATTTTTGTTTTATACTCCCCCTTAACGAAAGCATATTTTTCATATAGAAAATTTAGAATCAATTAAGGGTTTAGAGGGAGTTATCTTGGTACCAAATGAGAGATATTTTGAAAAATCTTTTTGAAAAAAATTTCGAATCAATGGTACACAAGATGAAAAGAAGATTTTGAAAATCTTTTGAAGATATTTAGACAAAAATTATCTTCATTTGTTTTAGGATAAGTTCTCGATATTTATGAAAATCGATTTTGCGTAGCACTTTCCTCTCTTTAAAGATCGGGTTGCAAGCTGAAATACATACAAGCCATTGTGTTTTTAGGAATAGTGCTTGAAAAATATTTAAAACCTTTGATTTGGTTAAGCACTTTCCTTTCTTTGAATCGCGGGTCCTGAACTGATGTGTCCAGAAGCCATTAATTTGAAGTCCGGGTTTCGTACTGAAGTATACGAAAGCCATTATTTGAAGAAATTTTGAGAAACGACATGTTTTGGAAAACATTTAAAGAACTCTCGCTCAAGCATCTGTACATGCCCGTATCATTGTTGAATGACATTTCTAGAAACGTACAGAATATCGATTATACGAGAGACATGTCGTAGAAGAATTTTTTTGGATTTTTGAATTTATATTGTTTTTATATTTTTTGAAAGTTTTATATTTTTATATTTTGTTTTTGTTGGTTTTTCAAATTTTGTATTTTGTTTTTCAAAAAATATTTACAAAGAAGATTTGAAGAAAGAGAAATTAAGTTGGGACAAGTAAAAGTGGAGATAAGAGTGGAACTAGAAAAGGATTTCCACATGCGAAATTGGCATAAAGTTCTTCTTTACCACACGGGGTATATGAACCTTCAACACTTTTACAAGTACCTTCATCCACAGAAGAAGAATTTTCACAAATAACAATGTTAGAAGTATATGTTTCCTCACTGCGAGGGTGATCACTATCAACGGTTGTAGTGGATTCGACTTCCTTAACATGATGAGTTTCACTATTATCTGTGTTGGTGCAAGTATCAAAAATCTTTCCTGTGGGAATCCATCTAAGACCTATTTTGTTGAAAACTTTGCCCGTGGGTATCCACCTAAGGTAAGATCTAGGAGTTGTTTTCTTATCAGATGCAGCGGAAGACTCATTTTTAGAAAAACTACGTCCTAAAGAGATCGTCCTATTAGGTGTCTTTTTGTTTGTCTTTTTATCAACGGGCTTGTTTCTATTTGGTGTCTTAGTGGATTGTGCCTTGGCACGAGAATTATCGTTCTTGAGATATTGTGAGACACATGCATCATGATTAGCTGAAAAGACACATTTTTTACATGTAGTACAGACAAATTCAATATTCTTGTTTAAAACAACAGCTTTAACTTTGTCACTACAGTCTTTTGGAAATTGATTCTTGTTCGAAAAGGACCTAGAATTCCTAGTGTTGTTTCTAAGGACATAGCATTTTCTTTTGCGCAACTACTCTTAGATGCAAGCCAATCCCTAGTCTTTTGTAGAGTGTTCCTAGGTAATGGTTTACAACTACTAGTAGTGCCTTGGAATCTTGTAGAATTCATCACCCTAGATGTGGCACCAAGAATTCCATCTTTTCGAGTCTGTGCCTTTTTCCTAGCTTCTTCTAGATAGTGATTGTTGACCATGTCGTTAGAACCAACAGATTCTTTAACTGGATTTTTGGTCACATTCCGTGTACTATTCCTAGAAATGCCAGGTGTAATCACTTTTGGTGTTTCAGCAACTGCTTTTCCTTTTTCAACAATCTTTTCATTTTTCTTTTGCAAGGCAGGTTGAGTGACTGGTTTTGACAAATCTTTTTTCTCATTGACTTTTGGAGGAGGCATAGAAATAGACATTTTTGGTTTGAAAACCTGTTTTAGAACATTTTCCTTCTCCTCAGTCAATGGTTTTGCAATCTTAGTATCCACTGCCTTTCCTTTTAGTCTGTCCAGCTGAACCCTCAAAAGATCATTTTGCTCTTGCATGTCCTTGTAGGCACGCTCATATGACAGTTTGTCATACTTGCATTCCTCGGTTTTTAGATCAAGCTATTTAAAATAGGACACGTTTTCTTTTTCAAGTTTTTCAAGAGCTTTTTCATATTTTGAAACAATTTCGGAGGTCTCAGACTGGAGTCTTTCATGATCTTCAACAGAATATGTTTTTAAAATAATGGACATGATATCAGTAGTTATAACATCTTCGAAGAGAGAATCATTTAAATTTTCCAAAACTTTGATGTGTTCAACATTTTCATTAGCTTGCTTTACCAGGGATTTGTGGTCCTTGACAAAGTCAACTGTTTCTTTCAAAAATGCTTGTTCAAAATGAATTACCCTTGCACTGATGGCATTCAGCTGAGGGGCAATTTGGGTTACAAAAAACTCTTTTGTTTCGTCATCATGACGAGTAAACCAGATGTTAGTTGTAATATTGGTTTTAGATTTGACAGTCTCTTGAAGTATCCCAATTCTAGTTTTCACATTTTCTAAAATACTTCGCGCATCACTTGTGTTAAAAGGATTGTTTGAAGACATTTGTTCAATGTTCGAAAGAGATGTGGAAACAACAACTGGTTTTGAAACTGATTTTGAAACTGGTGTTGACACTTTGTTTCAAACACTTGGTGTGGTGGAAAACGTTGATTGTTCTTTATGAGAAACAAACGAAATACCATTATTTTTGGTCCATTTGTTATAATCAATTGGTTTGATTTCCGGATGTTTTTGTTTCATTCTTGATCTACTCTCCTCAGATAGTTCCAACGTTTCAAGAGAATCATGAACAATTATGGGTTCATGCAAAGGTTTTCCATTGTTCAACATATTCCGTTCTTTCTGAGCTTTCTTGAGGAAACAAGGAGGTGTGTTGCCAAGAGCCATTTTTTGAGTTGTATGAAAATACGGATTTACTTGATTAATCAGCATATTAGTTGATTTGGCTGAATGACCCGTTGTAACAAGCAAGTTTTCTAACTTTTTAATCATCTCATTTTTATCAAGAATTTCATCAAGAAGAGAATCTTCTCGTTTTGAAAAATCAGCAATCAACTGCTTCTTCTCTTTTTCAAGATCAGAATAAGTTGCTTGTTGTTTAGAAAGTTGGATTTTAAGATCAGAAATTTCCTTGTTTAAAGATTTTATTTTCAAGTTCAAATTAGCATCAAGTGTGTCATACTTGAGTTGCAATTGTTGTTCTCTTAAAACAGAATTTTGATAACCAATTTCTAATTCTGATAGTTTGTTTGTATGAAATTCAAAGGCTCTGGCGTTCTCTTTGTAACTCTCAAGCTCAGCGGTCAATTTTTTATTCGCGGCCTTAACCTCACGATTGACCTTACTAACTTTATCAATTTCAATGCCACATTTATTGATTAATGATTCAAAATAAGCACGTGTTTCCTCACCTGTCTTAGTATTTTGTGCCACACAGCCTCCATTAGGATCCACATATGGAGGTTCAGAGTTAGTATTGCTACAACTCGAATTGTCCATGTATGTATCATAAGTAGGTGCTGATGTCACAGAATGTTGTTCGTCATGAGTAAACACATCACATATGACATTGTTATAGCATGGATCAATGATTGGTACCTTAGATACAGTATTGGCGTCATAGACAGGAGGTGCGTCAGAGTCAGTGTCGTACTTAGTCTCCTGAAGATTTGCCATGAAGACGCAATTTGCATTGATGTCCTCTCGTTCTTCCAAATCATCCATAATAGCCATAAAGTCATGTTCCTCAGCATTCAACTGCATTCCTGATTCTGCCTTTTGTGCTAACAGCATAGCTTTCTGAAGATACGCAAAATCCTTCTTTTTCGGCTTGGTAGGACAATTCCTTGCCATGTGACCCACTCCTTGACAGTTGTAACACGTAACCTGATTACCCTGATTCATATGTCCATAATTCCCAACGACTGGAGCTGCAACATTCCCATTTTGATTATCCACTGCTCTATTCCCAACATTCTGTCCCATCTGATTTCCAACATTCAGACCCAACTGATTACCCTGATACGGAACCGCCTGATTACCCATGCGATTGCTAAATGCTTTATCCAATAAAGAAAATACCTGTAGCAAAGCATTTTCTTGTTCAGATTCAAGATCAGTGATTCCTTGTTCCTGGTATTTGGGATAATGTTGTTGTTGAATGACTTGTTGTTCTGGTGGATAGAATTGTTGTTGAGGGATAACAGCTTGTGGTTGTGGAATGTATTGCTGCAAGTTGTTGTTAGTGGAAGATGATGAAGCTTGTTGTTGTCTATTCACTGGAGTTTGAGTCTTCGCAATTAGTGCCAATGGATCATGATTCTTTGCCAATCTTTCTTTCCTTACTTCATTTGCTTCAGATTGGTTTTGTTTCAGAAAATCGTTTAGTTGATCAAAGTTCACCTGATGTAAGTCTTTTGTTTGGTTAACAATAGTGACTTATCGTCCCCATTCTTCTAGAAGATTGTTCAGGAACTTGATGTTTTGAACGATAGTTCTGGGTGTCAACTTGTTTCTGATAAGCTCATTCATCAAAGTGCAAAACCTTCCATAGTAGGATGCAATGGATTCTCCTGGAGTTGAAGTGAACTTTTCCCATTCAGTTAGTAGCTTGTTTTCCATGTCTTGTTGACCAATTTCTGTTCCATGACAAAGCCGTCTAACACGTTCCCACATATCGAAAGTAGTTTCACAGATGTCTACAGCAGCAAAGATGTCTCTTGGTAAACCCAGTTGGACAATATGAATTGCCATGTCATCTGCATCGACTTGTTTCTGATCCTCTTCTGTGTATTCTGATTCATTTTGAAGATGAGAGGATGGTGGGACGGGAGGTGTTGCATCAGCATTTCCAGGGACTTGGACTTGTCGAGGCTTGAAGGGTCCATCCTAAATGGATTTGATCATCAATTTTCCATTAGGTTTTATCTTGATGTAACGAAGCATACGACTTGTCCATTGAAGATAACCACCTTTTTACAACATATTAGGACGGTTTTCGGCACTGGCTGCATGAATGTCTTGTTGAGTTGCCATTGATGAAGGTATGATCTGATAAAGTTGATGTAGGATCGATTCAACGATAAAGGAGTTGTGGTTGATGAAGATTAAGCTCGGTTGAGGTGTTTCTGAAAGTCGTACTCGTAACCTTGGTTCTTAGGCGTAAAAAATTTTCTCCCAAAATTAGAAATTCACTATAAAAATCAATTCTAAGGTCGTATGAAAAATTTGAGTTATGAGAATTTTGACGCAAAATTTGACCCGAAAAATTTGAATTTTGACCAAAATTTTCACAGTTAAACCAAAATTTGAATCTCGCGTAAAAATTGAACGTTTAGTCTCCTCAAAAATTTAAATTTTACTCAAGTTCTCCTCAATTTTTTTTTTAACCTTTATACGTAGAAATAGCTTAGGCGTAGAAAACAGAAGTTACGAGTAGAGTTGGTGCTTATGCGTAGGATCTTATGCGTAGGATTTTAGGCGTAGGATTCCTTAGACGTAGGATCTTATGCGTAAGTTTAAAGTTAGGCGTAGAAAAACTTATGCGTAAGATTTAGCTTATGCGTAAGACAAGGCTTAGGCGTAAGAAAAATACTTAAGCGTAAAGTGTTCTACGCGTAAGTCTAAGCTTATGCGTAAGATTAGGGTTTTGCCCAAAAACCCTTTACACTATCACAGTGTAAGGGAAATCCAAAGTCGAAGTGTTCCACAAACTTATCCAAGTGAGGGAAGCACTGAGTAATCGTTATAGCTCGAAGAATCTGCACCAAAAGCTTATGCGTAGAAAGTTATGCGTAGTTTGACTTCCTTACGCGTAGAACTAGGGTTTTGACTTACGCGTAAAAAATTTCCAGTGATTCAAACAATTTCTCTTGCACAGATAGCCTTAAAAACACTCAAATAACCCAAAAATGTTGACCTTTTTCACCCAAAGTGCTTAGATAAGTTACGAGTAGAAATGACCAATGAACCAAATACGAGCTTAAAAATGAAGAAAAACACGTAAACCTTTGGTTAGCTTCACAGAGATGACAAACTTGTGCTGTTGAGCCCCTTTTATCACGTATACCTTATCACAATACCCAACCTTTATCACACGAGTATACCTCACGAATCAGTTATGCGTATAACATGAAGAGAAGAAAGATTAAGATGAGAGATGGTGTCTTGATGTATATGGATCGTGTATGTATTTAGAGAGATAGAGAGAAGAAAGAAAACAATAAGATGTTATATTGCTTCAAAGGAAAACACACACACACACTCAAGCACACCCCTCAAATGACATACTTGAGGGGTATTTATAGTAGGAGAGGATGATGCCCTAAGGCTTGGCCATGGGCCTCGAGTGGGCTTGCACATGGATTGGGTTACTTGGACTTAAACAAGGCTAGCTTATCTTAACTAATGCCCAATTTGCTTAGCCCAATCCACGAGCCCTTTGACTATTCTAGCAAGATATCTAACACACGTTACAAAGTTCCTAAATGTGAATGACCATCACTTCTAATAAAAACTATTAAGGCTAACATGTGCCATTCGGGATTCATGTTGTTCACAAATTTTGAGTTCAACTGAATGTTTGACATGGTCATTTTGATATTCCTCATATCATTAACAAGCTTGTGGAATCTCACGTAATACTCATAGACACTCTCATCAGGTTTCATCTTGAAATGCTCAAATTCATCATAGAGTTGTGATTCTCTGTCTTCCATAGTTAATTCAGAACCTGAGAGAAGCATCTTGACATTATCCCACACTGCCTTGGCTTCGGTGTTGTGATTGATAAGCTTGTAGATATCCTTTGGAAGACCTTGAAGTATGATGTTAGAAGCCCTGATATCAGCATCGAATCTCTTTTTCTCCTTATCATTGAGCTCATCATATGTCTTTGGTCTGTCTATTCCATAGATCATTGTTCCATCTGCAGCTGTATCAATTAAGTCTCTTGTAGTCTCAATCTGATAAGGTCCTTCATCAATCGATTTGAGAATGTTGACCTCATTTTCCTTTCCAAGACAGTACAATCTGATTCTTTGAGCCCAAGAGTCGTAGTCAGTTATGTCAAGCATAGGTGGACGAGTATCTGAACCAGCTGCTTGAACATCCTCGGCAACAGTGGAGATGATTTTAGGTATGTTGGTAGACGGGATTTTATAACTCAATGATTAAACCAGGAAATAGATTCTTTCACGGGATTTTACTAAATCAAGAGAAAACCATATTACAAACAAAAGTCAACCAAGTCGCTAAGAATCCTTGAACTAAGTCGCTAAGAACCAAGTTGCTAAGTATTAAGAAGACAAGTCGCTAAGATCCAAATCGCTACGAATTTTGACAGCAAATCGCTAAGCACCAAGTCGCAAAGAAATCAAGTCGCTAAATAGCAACTCGCTAATGTCCAAATCGCTAAGACCAAGTCGCTAAGAAACTTAAAGAACAAGTCGATATCAAAATTAAAAGCAAGTCGCTACCCGTAGTGGAGAATCCACTAAGTGTACTGTTTGTCGGCTTGTCTCAAAAGGCAAGTCGCTATGACCAAGTCGCTACCAAAACTCACTACAACTCGCTACCTTTTACTGAAGCAAGTCGCTACCAAGAAATTCACTCCGAGAGCCAAGTCGCTACCAAGAAAAAACTTTCAAAACACACTTTTCAATCCAAAACAAGCTCAACCACAGTGATTTAAGCTTACCAAATCAAAACCCAAGCACATACAATGATCCTAAACACAAAATTACACCCAAAATTCAAACTTTAATACTAGAAATGAACCAAATGATGCGAAAACCACTAAACTTTTTCAAACTCAAAAACCATCTAAAAACCACTAGAAATCCAAGGATATGTAAGAGATGATCTAACCATGGCTCTGATACCATTTGTAACATATTGGATTTCACATACACATCAAACCATAAATAAAGTAGGCGTATAAGATGAGTTGTAGAGAGAGAAAGTTAGAGGTTTGGGAACTTTAGTGAGAGAAAGAAAAATCTTATTATGAGCTCCAACTCTCTACCTTGGGAGGTAGAGAGTATTTATAGTCTTACAATAAAACGCCACCTGACGGGCTGTGGATCAGGCATACAGTGGGTAAAGACCCGTCCGTCCTCCACGGTGTTACCAAACTAAATACTACTTAACATTAAATAACTACGACTATGAGCTTTCTAACAGATACATATACTTGAGGTGACCGACACTTTAATACCTGGATTTTCTAAATCCTAACATAAGTGATAAATGGACATAAAAACTTCAAATTTAACACGTTCACGTAACTTATCACCACAACTTCATGATATTGGACATATGTGACTTAGGACTTGTAACTAACGTAAATATGATATCATCAAACAAGGATTTAGAAAATTAATCAGACTTAAACTAACATAATGTGTTTCCATATGTCTGTTTCTTTGTCTAATGACTTTCAGATCACAAAATGGTTTCAAATCAAGCAAACATCAATGCCCCTACTGAACTCACCATGGAAAACACATTCCCTGCTGACTCAAACAAAACAATTGGCAAGAACAACTTACGAGTTGATTTCCACAACTTCACCTGCTCAGAATCATCATGCAGAGTTGCTGTGGACATTCTTCAGCAACACCCCTACAACCTCATGCTCACCAACTTAGCCACAGCATCGAAATTCTACATCCATCAATTCTGGCACACCATGGAGAAAATTGATGGACAAGATGCTGTGAAAGTAACACTTGATACTCAAGAAGTTACAGTCACTGTAGCTGATCTTCACACTGTTCTTCCGCTACTAGCCATTTCTCCACCTGAATATGTCAGGACTCCTACTGAGACAGAGGTTATGGATTTCTTGGTCAACATTAGGTATGACAAAGAATCTGGGGTTATTTCTACACATTCCAGAGTCGACGTCAAGAACATCCCACAACCATGGAGAACTCTCTATCTAATGATCGTCAAGTCAGTCTTGGGAAGAGATAGCGATCATGAACACTCGAAGCTGATGCATCTGCAAACATTCTGGGGAATGGTCCATGTTAACCATATAGACTATGCAAGCCTCATCTGGGAGGACATGATACAACATCTCAGGAAACCTGGTTCCAAGGTTCCTTTTGTCCGCTACACAAAGTTACTAATTCATAACCCTCTCGGGAAACACAAGAATATTCCCAAGATACTGAACGACCCCAACAAGCACTCAATGCTAGAAGAGCCTACACTTAACTCAGTCAAGTTCAAAGGAACAACCACTCGCAAACAAGGAGTGGAGCTCCCTGCATGCCTACTGACTGACACAACCAAAGATCTTCCATCATACAGACTCTATAGGGAAGCACTGATTGCTAGGCGTGTAGCTTTCACGGATGAGAAAGTTACTCCAGCGGTTAAGACAAGGGCAAAGAAAGATGGAAGTTCTGCAAGCTCTACAAAGACTAAGTCTAAGAAAACCAGCAAAAAGATCGGGAGGAAGATTCCTACCAACATCGTCAAACCAGAACCTGAACCTGTGCAAACATCATTACATGATGAAGATTCAGAAACTGAGTCAGATGAAGTTGTCGTCTATAGCGAGGCTCGTGCTAATGACTCAACTGTTGAGAAGACGAAAGAGGATAAGCCTGATAGTCCTACTTATGAACAACTCGACCACGACATCGATGCCTACGAATCTCCTGATGACAAAAACAAATCTGACAAAGAGAAAAAGCCTTTAGAACAAGAAGACTTGGAGTGGGTATGATCCAAAAGCTGAAGAGAAACAATTGCAGAAAACTCTCAAGCAACAAAGAATGGAAAAAGCAGCAGCTGCCTTCTCGGTTAATCAACCCGAAGGGCTAGGTGGTTCAAGCTGTGGTGCTTCACCCTCTACAAAACCCGTTACCGATCCGGTGAATCAACCCGGTAAGGGCACTGGTGACATCACCAAACCAGCCATTCAGGAAGAGAAACCATTAGAAGAGCAACAACAAGATGAAGATGAGAAGATGTTAGATTATGGAGAAGAGGATCATGATAAAGTTGAAAGAGTCACTAACAAAGATGTTTTGGAAGCTGCTGAAGAAATGAAAAGAAAGAGGTCCGTAGAGGAAGCGGCCAAGGCCAAAGAAGAAGCTGCAAGAGCTTAGGAAGAAAGGTTATAAGAGGAAGCTGACTACTACATAGTTGACAATCCTACACATAAACCTCAACAATCTTTGGATACACCTCTTGACACATCCAAACCAGAATCATCTTCACACTCATCACCACCACCAACCGAAGATTCAACTAAGTCAACTTCAAAATCGGTCAAGAAGAAGGCTGACACATAGACATCTCGTGTCAAAGATAGGATTCAGAAAGTTGTGCACCGTTCTCGGACCAGAAAACAAAACCTTCTTGAATTATGAATGAACTTACTGGCCGAAGTAGTCATAGATCTCACGACACAGATTGACACATTTGAAGGCCAAAGAGACTAGATTCATGAGTTCCTCTCTCAGGACGTTCAAGGTGAAATCAATGAACAAATCAGGAACTACACTCACACATTTCTACTTAACACAGTTCCTGGAGTCACTTGAGAGATGTTCAAGAAGCAACTCCTACCAACGGTTAAAAATTTGGTTCAACAAGTTTTCTCTACAACACCGGTGGTCATGCAAACAAGACCTGTCAAGCACCCAGTTGTCTCCGAGGACGAACAGATTGCAGAGTTAGTGACAAAAATGGCTACTCGAGCTCCATCTTTCACCCCGGATGATGTAAAACTGTGTGATCTTCTTCTGGAATGACAACTTAAAACATCATGTAAGGAAGCTACAGGGCAAGACAAGAGGCCAAGAAATGATGACGACAAGGATGAGGATCCAAACGCCAAAAGACAAAAGAAGATTGGTGAGTCGTCATCGTCCATGCCACTACCACCTACTAAAACAACCACCACCACCTCACAACAAGCAACCCAACCACAACCATCAAAAAAACCAAGGAATACATAATCCACACCACCTTTAGAGAAAACCGGTGATCACTTCACATACACTGGTGGTGCAGATCCTGATATTCCTGAGCCCCAACATCAACCAACGCCCGAACCATCACCAAGACCAGAATAATCCTCCAGACAAAAGAAGAAGAAACCTTCAGTCGTCTCATGGTTAGATGACGATACAACAGAGGAGTTCGAATGGTTTAACAACATGGTTGAGGCGCAACCACGCCTAGAAGAAGGTCAAGAATTAGTAGATGGTCAAACTCTTGAGCAGGTTCATATCCTCAAAGATGAATTCAAGATCAAGAAGATGACTAAACGGGAACTCCGCAGGATCAAGAATGATGCATTCACTCTACTTAAAGAAAGATCCTCAAGTGCAATTGGGCTAGAATATCACTTGGACAACATTGCCCGTGGAATGTCCAACAATATAGACTGGCTCAACCCGGAGTCCAACATCAACTACACAAGAAAGGACAATGAACCATACTACACAGATTGGACCAAACCACTACCGACGATTGGAAAACCAGATCAACCAAGGATTCCATTCTGTTTCTTATTCAACAACGATTTGGAATTTCTTTAACATGGAAGCAGTGTCAATAAAAAGTATGCTACATCTCTGACGCTCAACATCCCAGCTGCCTCGTTCTCCAACAACAAAGCCATTGAAGAAGATGCCACAAACATGTTCGTCGACAAGGTTGTGGAGTATGACATCGATGCAAAGTTTGGAATTCATCACTGGCCGGAGAGGATAAGGCTTTACTACAAAAGCTGTAGAGTTGGCAAGTCGAACAAGGAAGTGCAGCATGACCATAGAATAGTTGTTATCATGTCGGTTAAATTGGCCACCAAATGGGATTACTCAATCTTATCCAAGATAGTCATCAAACGGAAAGATGAAAAAGAGTATGATTTCTCTGAAGTTGACTTTCCATATCTGTCGCTCAATGATATTGAAGATATGTATCTCATAAAGGTACAAGGAAGGATGCGTCAGTTCTCGACAGAAATTCAGATCAAGTACATCACTGCACTTCTCGTTTTCATCCGAAGCAAAATTATTCAGGAACGTGTTGAAGATTTACAACTTGGAGTCGAATCGTACCAGAAACAACTCAATCTCACTGCACCACTTCTACACTTCAACGAACTCAATCAAGAACCTCAATAAAAAATCTTGCATAAACCAAAGTTTGGGCTTGTCTACAGAAGTGAAAATCATCATACGTGTTTCATGGCGTTCGATGAAATTCACAAGTTCTGTGACGCCACATTGAAGATGGTTCGAGATGGATTGGTGTAACGTTTGAAGGACATTGAGATAGGTATGGTTCAGCCGAAGAGATGGAGTTCTAGGGATCGCAAGGAGGTTCATCGGTTTATTACTATGATTGATGAAAGGTTGATACATCGGGACCAGATACGAAGGTTGGAAAGCTATGTGGGAGGAATACCAAGCTTCTCAATTTTGACATACCAACGTCCACATAAAGTTGCTGGTCATTTGTAATCATTGGGTACTCTTAACATTCTTGATTGTGATTTTTATTGTTTGATTTATTAATTTATATTCATAATGGTTTGTGCATATATAGCAGTGTACAGCCCGAACTTGTCTAGAAAGGACACTATGGTACGCTTCGGAATGGTCATATTTTAAATCAATATTCATCAAAAATAACATTAATATGCTATTTTTGATGGGGAGAAAAATATACGTGATTAAAATATATTGGAATGTAAATGAAATCTCAGTATGCAATGACTTAACTCACGAATTGACGAACTATTAAATGTCACAAATCGAAAAGACTTGTCTTCAAGACTTGTATTAGTAGATCGTACCAATTTGAGAAACTCTTGATAGACATGAACTTTGACGGGTTTGACAGCCTTTTCAAGGTTTGTTCACATCTTCAAGGTAGTTACTAGAGCTAGTTGTCACCTAAAAGCTGACAATGTATCTCTTTAACTATACAACGTAACCGTGTCTCGCGGGGAATTGTCTATCTTGAGTCGATCAATTCAAAAAGTGCGCGCTCTACCCTCAATGTGCAGATTTCTGTCAAAATTCATAAGCACATATGGAGGGGGAGTATTTATGAAAATACAAAACTCTCGAAGTGTTTCAAACATGTTTTCATTCATAAACACTTTAAGAGATTTCCAAGCAAATAGTTTTATGGCAACATAGGATAGTCATGGAGTTATAAGGTGACTAAGTTAGGAATAAACGTCCTATGATCTGCTAGAGCCTGAGGGATCTACCCAAGGACACCACAAATAGTTAGTATTTAGAAGTCCTTAGGTATGATTAAAAAAGGAGAAAATGAGAAACGGAGAAAGAAGTAGTTGAAGAATTAAATAGAAAAGTTAAAGAAAAGGATGAAAAGAAATATCCCTCCATATGATTCAACTTAGGGCAGACATCGGGTTCAACTCATATGCTACTGGTTGTCACAATGTGCACCGGTATTGAAGACAAAGTCGTCATGGGCCCAGTGACGCAATGCACTAAACCTTCTAAGCCACTCAAGTTCTCTCAACAGAACTTGTTTCATTCTCACAGGAAACCCTACGTAATCTATTGACTTTCTCTTAGAGATTGCTGGTATTGAAGAAGGAGACCCTCTCTCTAGTCTCCGCTTAGAAAAATCAAAGCGCACTAATCGAGTCTAGAGCCACGAGATTCATTAAAAGATCTCTTAGGAACACTTGATTCTTCATCACTTGTTGTTCAGCAATAAGGACACAAGTCACACATTCTAGACTCCTTCACAAATCTTAGCAATCTACCGAGAACATTTATGAGGGGATTCACATCTGTGATCCTTAGTGATTGAATGGAAACTCCTGCCAGGGTCAACATCAAACAACCCTGATAGCAGGTCACTTCGGTAACTCCTTGTGGGTTACGCTTAGTGTGTCTTAAACGGTCTACATTCGTTAGGTGATGCTTCGTTTTACCTCAGCGACTCACCTGAACTTTATATATACTTTGCTATATCATGTTAGCCTAATTGAGGGCCTCCAGTTTAGGAACAACCCTTGTAAGAGTTAGAGACGTGTGTTCACACTATGCTGTTAACACCCTCGACATTCGAACTTGTATGTGCTGGAAATCCCGCTAAAGAGATTCCTTTTAAGAATCAAGTCCTGAAGATGTGGGTCATTACTTGAACTTTCAATGTAATGCCAACTGTCCCTCCACGGGATTCGAATGGCTGATTCACCCGACCAAGGTGAATGGAATCAAGACATTCATCAATAAAACAATCATAGTGGTCAATTCTCTAAGAAAAGTCCACAATGATCGATTGGTATTTTTCACTAACATATTCATGCAGGAACTGATGATTGATCCTTGGAGGAAACATCGTACCATTCTCCACATGTTCATACCAACAACATCACACATGAAGTTCTCTCATAATCAAAGGTAACACAAAAGTCAAAATGATTCTTCCTTAAAGTTAATGAATCTACAAAGTTTAAATACTCGAGAACTACATCATTTTTTTTGGAATTCAAAGTCAAAAGATGTATGAGCATGGTGGAGAAAAACGTGGAGACACCTAACCAATGATGCTGACAAATGGCAGACAACAACATACAATCACAACATCCACAAAAGAACATTGAACAAAGAGTACAATGACGTCAAGCTAATAAAGTTCAAGAACTCAAAGCATCTCTACTCACAAGAAAGAAGAATGCTAGAAAGACATCAAGCAACCTTATGACAAACACTTAGGGAGAGATTGTTGGAATCACTTGTAACTAGTATTTCAAGTGTTAGTCATTTACTTGTAATAGGTTGCTTAAATATGGCTTATAAGTATGTAATTAAGGTTAGGCTTATGTAGTAAGCCCATGAGCCTAAGCAAAAGGCCCATAAGGCCAAGGGAAGGGACTAGACATGTTGCCCTAGCTCCCTTGCCTATATAAACATTGTAACCTCTCATTTGAGAGGTGTTGGTTCTTTCATTAAGCATAACATTTTCCATATTACTTGTGTGTGTTAGAATACAACCGTCCCTCCTCATCTCTATCATTCTTTATACATCAAACATACTTGTGTTCATATTATGGTGACCTAACAGGCACCAAAGACTTAAGTAATAATCTCGTACAACACTCCCGTACAAAACACATTGAAATCCGTCATCATTTCCTTCGCAACAACGTTCAAAAAGGAATATTTCTATTGTGAAAGTTTCCTCGGAACACAACATCATTGACATTCTAACCAAACTACTCAATTTTGAACCTTTCAACTTCGTTCATCTAGGACTAGGAATGATGGAACCCATTCCATAAATCCAAATCATATTAGGTTTGACATATTGTGATCTTTCGTCAGAAAAATCATAAACGAGTCATCATTATAGAGTAATGATGAAATGTCATAACCAAAAATTCTATCACAAGACTCACTACAGCATATGGAAGAGTCTTATGATTTTCTTAAGTTCATAACGCAGACCCAATTTGCTCAAATCAATTTCTTTCTCAAAATGGGCATCTATATCCACAAATTCTGGATCCGCCCGTATTACATACAGATCTGCGGGGTCTGGGTATCGGCATATAAACATTAGTTTAAAACATAACTACCACTAACATCTCAATACTCACCTATGAACACGCATATAAATCATTCTCGTTGTTGCTTTGGAAGATTTTGGTCATCAAATCTTATACTTTCCATCATACTAAACAACAATTGTAAGTAGTCTACACTCTATATCTCATGATCTGAGTCTAGGGTTCTTATTATATGTTCAAAACCTAATTTGAGGGATTTGCTACTTTCATTTATTTTTTGCACAATTAAGCTAGATTATTATAATGTATAACTAATATGCTTCCCATAAACTTAAATTTTGCATAAACATGTTCATCATTGTATAAAATTAATATTTAGAAAACCCTCAAATTAATTTTCATAAAATCTTCTCACGACTAGGAATATCATGAAATAAATTTGATTGCATTATTAATACAAACTAAAAACGTTTTCATTCATGTACGATGATCTCTCTAATGTCGTTGAATGTACGTAACTAATAACGTATTTTTGCCACATTCAAGTATGCAATATTAAACCTAGAAGATGAACTTTTGGGTTATCTCAAAATTTAGTTTTTTTTTTCAAATCGATTCGAGATAACCGCATCTTCACATCTTTTGCATATAGGCACTCACTAGGCATTATATATGTATTTTTTTATTTTATACTATATTGAAACTATTCAATTATTTTCTAGGTATCGTCATGTCTCATATGTTTGACTATCATCATCAACTTACCCTCACATACATTCCTAATATTTCTCTTGAACCCAACACGCCTAAAATCCATGTCCGTAGCTTCAACAACCTTGAATCCCGATACTTTCATGAAGGTCTAATCGTTGACCCTTTTCTCCTAAATAAATATTACATTTATCCTATGTTCAGTGCCATCAGATTTGACTGTTTAATGACTGTAAATGAACAAATTTGTCCTTGATTCGTGTTGGAAGATCAAACATTATCACTTTTGTTCTTCATATAAAATCAAAGAATCTCTATGACTTTTCAACAATTCGCTCAAATTCTTAGGATTCCAAACTATCGGCTATGTGCCTATACAGAAGATTGGTCACTTGAATCGCTATTCAACTATGAAGAGGAATATGGTCCTTACTGCTCTTACATACCCTCACCCAAGGAAATAACAAACTTTATTCTTATTCCACGACAAGTTCATGGTCGATTACTTCAAAAATTGAAACGTCGAATTTCGCAACTTCCATAATCTTTATCTCAATCCTAGAAAAAATTTGTTTAGTGAAATTCATCCTGAGTTACAAAAATGGGCAGTAATACTTCGTGAAAATGTCTTTGGTATTAAAGATAACCGTGAATAGCTTTCGGCATGTTTTTCTCACATACTCTAATGTTTGGTCAATGAACAACCTTATAATATTGCCTATTTCTTCGTCAAAAGAATTGTACATCTAAAAGGAGATAAAGATAAGTTGATACCTTATGGTATGTTTTTAACTTGTTTGTATCATCATGTCAGGATTTCTAACCCCTAACTTCGAGGTCCACATTACTCATTATTCAATCCAGTAATGGATCCCATAAATCAAACCACTATCTCAACATTCTTCACTCTTGAATCATCATCAAACTTTTATCCCTTTGATGATCCCTTGATTGGAGAACAAGAGGAGTCCTCGAGTGACAATGAAGAACAATAAGTATTCTGACTTAAGGTATCTAGGTTATTAGTATTTGGTGTATGGTAAGATTATGATGATCTAAAAACTACTTTGTAAACAACAAGATCCCATATTAGGACTTTTAACTATGTGACAATGCTATGCTAGGATGTTTAATTAAGGTCATTTGATATTGTTACATGTTGATTGCATGATATTATGTGCTTTTTAGATCACAAATTGCATGAGAACACACTTTAGGTAAGTAGTTTGGTCATTTTTGGACTATCATAAACTGCACAACAGTTCTGTCCAAAATATTGAGTTTGGCTGATCCGCGGAACCACAAAATGTGTATCCACCCGTAGAAAATACGGATCCGCCATAGGTCATAAGTGTACATTTCCATAGCCAGGTAGACGGATCTGCGAATCCATATTTTTGGATCCGCCCGTTTAAAATACTGATTGGCCGCTTGTCAGATTTCAAATCTTCTATTTTAACTTTTAGCACTTTCTCACTTGTTTACATAATCCTTCCTTGAAATCTATAGGATAAAACCTTAAACCCACTAAAACCAAAAACCTAAGGATAAATCACTACACCACTTTCCTCTTAAATCTCAGCCCTTTCATCACAAGTTACTTACACAAATTCTATATCTCATCTTTTTCATCCTCATTCATGATTACCATGACTTGCTCATCTAAGTCTTCATCCACCATTTCAAAGAAAAGGTAAACCGCAAGAATTAGAGTAGGAAAAGCAAAGATCTTCAACCTTGAATCATCTTGAAGTGACAACTTTAGCTCCTCAACACCATCTCCACCACCTTCATAAAAGTTGCCAAGTACACCAAGAGTACTGATACACGTACAACGCGGGTTCGGGGTCAAAGGAACTTCCTTTTCGTTGAGCAAGTTTTTCAACACCCTAGGCAGTGAACCTAATCGTTGTAGTGTAGTATTAGGGTAAGCCTCGGGAATTGATATCGTTCTCTAGGGGAATAGGAATGCAAGTGATAAATTACTACGCTAAGGTTGGGGTTAAGGACGATTATTTTTTATCTTTTTTATATTTTTTAGAAAATTCAAAGGTATGAATCTCGGGGTATTGGATTTGGGGGGTGGTATTTCTACCGATTACTCTACTTATCTAATTATCTAATTAAATAAGCTACGGTGAGTGTAGTCTATGTCTATTGTTGTGTGCTCGTATGATGATTAAAAATGTGTTTACCTAGATGCAACCACTCCCTAGTTATCTCCTATTGATGGTTGAATTGTCACGTCCTTATTCTTAACGCGTTGTGTCTTCTAAGGTCTTAGGGTATGCGTTTTTCCCTAACTCTTTGAGACTACCTTAAGGTTATTGCCTACGAAATCTCTAGGATTCATAAACTAACTCTAAGGTTATCTTTGGATGTTTAGCCTACAATAACTCTAGGTAATTATAAACTAATGTTCACAAAGATTACTCAAGCATTAAAAACACAACGAATGACCTATCACAATACTAGGTCAATCACAATTAAGATAAGAGACAACCAATCAATATTCAATACCTAGGTTTCATAGATCTAAGCAAACATACAAGTAAATTAGCCGGACATGGAAAGCATGCAAGCATACACACAAACAATTGAAGACATAATTGAATTAATGAAGTAAATCACTTATCTTGTTGTAAAATAGGGTATGGAACCCTAAGATACTGCCCAAGACAGCCAAAGTTCAGTTTAGGTTTTACTCCACAAAACTACCTCTCTAAATGTCTGAAAATTCAAATTCTATTAATAGAGTTACAACATGCGACGGTGTCACTCTTTATTTGTGACGCCGTCGGATCGCCACCATTAGGTTTTCGTCTTTGCCACGTCCACTTTGTGACGGCGTCACCTTATGGATGTGACGCCGTCGGCTTCATCTTCTGACGCCGTCGGGATCCGAATCTAGGTCGTCTGAGTTGTGACGCCCTACTCTTTAAAACCTGATGCCGTCAAGTGCAAAATAGCAATTTCGCTACTGAGTCGTCATAAAGCGTGTTGCAACGGCATCGCCCTTTGGCTGTGACGCCATCACCTTCAATTCTAGCAGCTTGAGTGTCTTGATCTTGACTTTGGCCATTTTCTTCATATATTCGCGCCTTTTCGTCCGAATAAGTGTCATTCCAGCAATTTGCCTTCAAAAGACCTAAAAAGTGAAAAGGAACGAAATTAAGTAGTAACGGATATAAAAGTGGTCGATTAAGGGCTTAAATGACCCCTCAAAAGTGTACCTTTTAAATCCTTATCAAATATCCCTACACTTGGTATTTGCTTGTCCTCAAGCAAATTTGCTTTTAGCCAATTAATTTATAAGTTAGGGGTCGTGAAGCATTAGTTTAGAACAATTCACAAAACGTATAAGCTTCGCAAAAGTCATAACAAACACAAGAATTACATACTAGCACCTCACAAGTGGTGTTTGGATACTCTCATCTCTCGGGTGTATATGAAATATATCAAGTTAGAAATGGAAGATAAACACTCATTAACCGGTCCTATTACATAGATTACCATAGGCTTGAGACTAGATCAAACCTCCATCGCTTTGGCGTAAGCACCTAGGAAAAACTATCCAAGAGGTCTTTTAAAGGGTTGTAACGTTAGGCTTACGGTACGAAAACAAAGGGTTTGGTGGGATAGGCGATTTAGTGGTGGCAAGTCAAAAATCTTTATGTTACAAGCATGAGAAGAATGGCGTTGCTAAGCCAAGACTTGACACTCTAAACTCTAGATAAATTTGAAATAAACAAACATAAATTTAAATATAGATGTAGGATGGTAGCCCGTATTTTTTTTTTTACACTCTATTTTTTTCTTTTTCTCTTTTTTCTATTTTTTTGATTTTTTTTTCATACACTTTTACTCTACCATCCTCTACGATAACATCAAAATGATAGGGATTTATAGGCACATCCCTACACTTATGTTTTTTATTACTCTAACACTAATTTGACCCAAATTGAAAAGATCAAAACACTTGGAGTACATTATTACGTAAATAAAAGGAATTTGAATCGTTCCTTCCCGTCACTTCATAAAATTTAACTTTTCCCATGAATCCCAATCGTCCCAAAACTTTGTACAAAGGATATGACTCGACTTAGCAACATATGCAAGCAACTAGATAATTGAACTAAGGGTTTAGTATGATAACAATAATGCAATAAAAGTGAGTGCATACAAGGTAGGCTAAGGCGATTTGGGTGTACATTTGGGGGTGGATTGTAAACAATGCTTTTCATTGATATTTCGGAAAACCGAAACATCACGAGAACCGCGAAAAGGATAGGCTCTAAGGGGTTAACAAGGGGTATCGTGTACTAAAGATGAGTACAACGCAAGGGTGTGGGGGAATTACTCAACTGATGTGAAAGAAGTAATTATAATACGGGTATCAAATAAGGGTTATCCTAACTTCTCTTATCATTTAGTTATTCCTAACTACACAAGTGTAGCTTCACTAGCGATCTCGGAATGCATCACAAAACAAGTTCTAGAATCTATTATACTACCGGTACACTCTCGAAGCATTAAAGTGGAATGCTTTAATTCCTACAAATCTAAGGCTATCCTCACATTTTGGGTGGAATTTAAGTGGTATAGGGTTTTGTGCTAGTCATATAACTTCCTATCCATGAGACGCTTTATTAAGACTAATGGCCTACTCCTACATGTCATGAAAAATTTTAAATATGGTGCCAAAATTACCCTAACCGATATTTCTCATGGTTTATTACACAAATGAAATTGGACAAGACAAATAGTCAAAGATAAGCATAGTTTCAAAGTTCCCATTTTATTTTCCCTCCCTACACTTAAACTGAACATTGTCCCCAATGTTCCCCGAAAGTATCAAAGTTATGATAATGGAAGGTAAAAAAAACGAAAGAAACTAATACTCCCCTGATTAGCTCGGTAGGATCCGTGTGAAGTAGTGGTTAAATCCTTCTTCAAGAAGAATGTATGCGTGAAAACCTCCATCCAATCTTATGTATCTTCTTCTTGATAAATAAAACTTGCACACTTGAAGAAAACAAACGAAACCTTCGCATAAAATTGGCGGTAACACTATATATGACTCTACTAAACTAGGATATAATGCTTGTGGAATGGATGTTTACAGATTTTCTGGAAAATTAAGACCTGGAAAATTCCAAAAAATTATAAGTAGCTTAGAAAACGAGAATAAGTAATCAGTTGTTTTTGCTCCTTCCTGATGCCGTCAGGTTGCGATCCTGCCGCCGTCAGGTTATTCTGACAAAAACTGGTCTGCGATTTTCTGGAAAAAATTCTGGAAAATTTACATCTTTAGAATCTGGAAAAATTTCCTGCAAAACATCCATTATGACTCGATACAAGCATTTGACTCGAACAAACACACATGTATATCTTTTAATTAATTGAAATTCTCATGTTTACGTTTCTTTTGAAAACGTGTGTAATCCTCCCTACATTTATCCTTTATGTAAAATACCTTTATATGTAATTAAGATGAGGTTAAAGACAAAATAAAGCATTTTTACAAATTCAAACATGAGAATAAACAATCAATAAAGATATACGACACACAAACAAGCAAACAATTAAGCATGGGTTGCCTCCCACGAAGCGCTTTTCTATATTTATGACTCTTGTAGCTAGACTCGAAGTCGTGCCCCTACGTGACTTCATTACCATCACCTTCTTCCTCATAACGGTCTCTATTAGGGTTTTCCATGTTATAGTAATGCCCTATTATGCATCTTTCTAAGAAGTCATCTTCTCCCCAATCCATTCTATATTCCAGTCCTAGTTTCAAGCAATCCTTATAGAACCCGAAAATCTTATTCATCACATAATCAACTCCCTTTTCCTTATCTTCCTCATTCCTATAGTAGACCGATAGCTTAAGTTCTTTTACATCATTGGATAGTGATGAAAATTTCTCAATCTTAAAGGGCATTTGGTAGGCTACATCATCGGTCTCATCCTTGAATCTCACTATTCCTAATGACGGATCATAAGTCATCCCGGTGTTTTCTATGCAAGGCCTTCCTAGAATAACGTGGAACAAGCTAGGATCTATGGCCATACTAATATCATTCACAACTATGAAGTCCGTAGGAAAAGTGAAATTTCCTACATAGACTGGCAATCCCTTAACTCTACCAAGAAAATTGCAACTAACCCTAGGATTATCAGGGTCTTGCCTAGTTGGGATAGGCATCTTCATTACCCAATTATAGTAGGTGCTAGTCATGATATTTATCGGGGACTTGCGATCAATGTAGGCTTTTGCCACAAAAAGGTGTCCTATGCAACATGGTACATTAAGATTCCAAGGGTTCCCAAACTTGATCCTAGGGCTTCTCCTAACATACATGTGACGGAGGTCTCATACTAAGTGTGGGTGGCGAGAGAGTTCTTCTTCCGTATAAAACTTATTAAAATAGTCATTGCCTACTTCATCTAATTCCTAGGAGTCTCACTAACCTCAAGTATCGTCTCATGGTTCGTTTCGTCATTTATTCTATTAGGTTTCACTAAGGCGATGGTATTGACGAATTGAACGTGCTTAGCTAACTTACTTGGGTCACTAATCTCTACACCGGAAGCTTCTGGAGTTGAGATAGCTTTAACCTTCCTATCGCTATTGGTCATGGCTTTCAAGAGGTTATCAATCTTCCTATCCATCTCGGCTTGTTGTTGGTTAAAACGGTCCGAGAGCTTAGTTATTTGAGCTTCTTGGGATGTGACTAGCTGTTGTAACATCCCTTCTATGTTTTGTTGGTTAGGGCCATGAGATGGGGGCCATGAGAAATCATTAGATGTGAATTCTTTGGTTTGTCCCCAATAAAAGTCGGGTTTCCCTTCCATGCTTCTCTGGCGTCATTAAAAGTCCTAGGTCCGGGTGTTGTAGGGAATCTTCCTCCCGTTCCATTGGTACGCGAGGATGCGTAGTCAACGGAAGCTTGTTCGGGGAGTCTTGTGCAAGTGCGAGTGTTATGAGGACCACTACATGGCTCACACAAGGAAGAAACTTTGTTCACTTTGCGTGAAGACTTAGGATTTTCGTAGGAGCTCATTAGGAATTTAACTTGATCTTCAAGCTCGAGCATCCTATGGTCAGAAGATTGTGAGTCAATGGGAGGCAGGGAGATTGCCTTTACGGTTTTGGGCAACTCACGGGGGTCATTCCAACTTTCGTTGTCATAGAGATCAGGGTCCTCTATTATACCCCACGATTCTTCCGCAGTGAGATCACTAAGTTTTCCACCAGCCGCTTGGTCAATGGATCGCTTAGTAGGGAAGTTGACATGATCATAGAAGAGTTGGACTTGAAGCCAAAGATCAATGCCGTGATGAGGGACTCTATGGAGTAAGTCCTTGAATCGAGTCCATGCTTCGTAGAGAGATTCACCTTGACGTTGTTGGAACATCAAGATTTCATTCCTAAGCTTAGTAGTTCTCCCCGGTGGGAAAATTTGAGCAAGGAAACGAGAAGTGAGATCATCCCAACTTGAGATTTAGCCGGCGGGAAGTCGCTCAAGCCAATTGCTAGCTTGGTCCCGTAGAGAGAATTGGAAGAGACGCAAACGCGTGGTCTCATGAGTTGTAGCATCGAGGTCGATGGAATCGACGATTTTAAGGAAATCCTTAAGATGCTAATTAGGATCTTTGGAACGAAGTCCATGGAATGCACATCCGTTTTGCACCAACAGGATGGTGTCGGATCGAAGGGCCGTAGTTAGGGCTTGGTCGGGAAGCTCAATGGTTTTTCTATAGCCTAGGTGGCTTGGTCTTGAGTATTCACCAAGAGTACGGCCTCTTGGCGGGTCATTTGGTGGTGGGTTGATGAGTGATGGTTGATTATCACTTTCCATGATGAAAAGTGATGGGATTACTAACAAATGTCACGAAGAAAGGGGATAGACTACAAGGAAGCTTAAAATGGGGGAAAAAAAAGCTTACTTGATAGGAATCAAGCAAGGGAACCTAAACAAGGTGGAAATCTAACTAGCTATTCTATTCCCCGGCAGTGGCGCCAAAAACTTGATACGCGTACAACGCGCGTTCGGGGTCAAAGGAACTTCCTTTTCGTCGAGCAAGTTTTTCAACACCTAGGTAGTGAACCTAATCATTGTAGCGTAGTATTAGGGTAAGCCTCGGGAATTGATATCGTTCTCTAGGGGAATAGAATTGCTAGTAAGAAATTACTACGCTAAGGTTGGGGTTGAGGAAGATTATTTTATATCTTTTTTATGTTTTTTAGGAAATGGAAAGGTACGAATCTCGGGGTATTGGATTTGGGGGGTTGGTATTTCTACCGATTACTCTACTTATCTAATTATCTAAACTAAGGTGAGTGTAGTCTATGTCTATTGTTGTGTGCTCTTATGATGATTAAAAATGTGTTTACTTAGATGTTATTACTCCCTAGTTATCTCCTATTGATGGTTGAATTGTGACGTCCTTATTCTTAACGCGTTGTGTTTTCTAAGGTCGTAGGGTATGCGTTTATCCCTAACTCTTTGAAGCTACCTAAGGTTAATGACTACGAAATCTCTAGGATTAATAAACTTAACACTAAGGTTATCTTTGGATATTTAGCCTACAATTCCGCCAGTAACTATAAGCTAAGGTTCAACAAAGATTAATCAAGCATTAAAAACACAACGGATGACCTATCGCAATACTAGGTCAATCGCAATTAAGATACGAGACAACTAATCAATATTCAATACCTAGGTTTCATAGATCTAAGCAAACACACAAGTAAATTAGCCGGACATGGAAAACATGCAAGCATACACATAAACAATTGAATACATAATTGTATTAATGAAGTAAATCACTTGTCTTGTTGTAAAATAGGGTATGGAACCCTAAGATACTGCCCAAGACAGCCTAGGTTCGGTTTAGGTTTTACTCCAGAAAACTACCTCTCCTAAATTCTGAAAATTCGAATTCTATATATAGAGTTACAATATGCAACGGCGTCACTCTTTAATTGTGACGGGTCGCCGCCATTAGGGTTTCGTCTTGGCCACGTCAACTCTGTGACGGCGTCACCTTCTGCTCGTGACGCCGTCAGCTTCAACCTTTGACACCGTCAGGATCTAAATCAAGGTCGTCTGAGTTGTGACGCCCTACTCTTTTAAACCCGATGCCGTCACTTGTAAAATATAAATTTGATCTCTGAGTCGTCTCAAGATGTGTCGCGACGGGGTCGCAATTAAGCTGTGATGCCGTCCCCTTCAATTCCAGCAGCTTGAGTGTCTCGATTCTTGATTTTGGACATTTTTTTCATATAATCGCTCCTTTTCGTCTGAATAAGTGTCATTCCAGCAGTTTGCCTTCAAGAGGCCTAAAAAGTGAAAAAGAACGAAATTAAGTAGTAACGGATACAAAAGTGATCAATTAAGGGCTTAAATGACCCTTAAAAAGTGTACCTTTTAAATCCTTATCAGATCATATGACCATTCCTTTAGGATGAACCTTTGGTTGGAGAGTTGTTTCTAGATGCTTTAGTCATAATGATGGTGAGGATCCATTAGGAATCTCTAACTACTGATTTTTAGGAATGTGGTAAGAGTGATGACTTAACCTCTGAAGAGTGTTTGGTTTATAAAGGGAGAATTTGAATTAAGGAATTAAATTCATGACCACTAAGAGAATTAGGTATGCACCAAGGTCAGCTATGGTGTTGTTCAGCTCTAGGGAATCATTAAATGGTAACTAAAGGTGTTTAGTTTACCAAAGATGGTTTAAATTTGAAAGAAAACTAATTAGAAGCTTTCTGTAGACACGGATCCCACGGATCCCTCTCACTAGGGATCTGTCTGGTTATAAACCAGGGATCCGTCTGTCAAACAGAAATATGGTGAATTGATTATGCTCTTGTAGGGTCTAAAGCCTATAAATATTGAGGTTTTGACTTTCCTTAGATGTCTTAAGTGATAGATGACTTAAATGTCTAACCACAAAGAATGAGGATACTTAATGATAGCATTGGGTAGGAAAGTGGACTTTTTGATAGTGTAACTACATGTTTAAGGATGATACTCATTGATTTGAGTATGACAAATGATGGCAATTGATTCTAGAGATCAGATGATGACTTCGGAGAAACTTGAAAATTTCCTAAAAATTAAAGAAAATTTCAAAGAAATTAAAAACTAGTTTTAAGCCTATTTTAGGGTAAGGATGACCAAGATCAATTAGCTAAAAGTGATAGAAATGTCAAGTTGAGTGTTTTGAGAAGTGAGGAACAATGTGTGAGCATTGGAGCGGATATATGGTGAGTTTTGATGAATTGATAAATCAAAAAACACTTTGAGTTTGATCCTAAGTTAGCCACGGGTGAGTGTGAGACCTACTGAGCTTAAGGAAGACTTAAGTAGTCTTAAAGAATCATGTTTAGCTAGAGTGATGTGATCAAGATGACATGTTTGATGAAACATGATCTGTATTAGGTATCTGTTTGCCCGGATCCCACGGTTCCCTCATTTGAGGGATCCGGCTAGTTATAGCCCAGGGATCCGGCTACTGCAGACCAGAAGCCTCCCAGCAATTGTGCAATTTTTGCACTCTTAGCAAATGCTTATCCTAGTCATTTCTACAATCAGTAAACGCATGCACACAACAAGTATAACGCATAGCAAGTGGGGGGTAGTTAAAAATGAGTGATAACGACTACTTGAATAGGATCAAGTCGTCGTAAAATCTCATTTTACTAGTTCCTAAGTTAAGATGTTCAATGCCAAATCATGGCAATTCCTACGAACTACATCCTACTCTACATAAATATTGTTAAGATGTTACAAACCATTGTTTTAAATTGTTTTCACAAATTAAGGTCCTATGACCTTACCTTCCATCCACATCTCCTTCCATTTCACTCCCGTCTTCGTCTTTATCTTCATCCCCTTCACTTTTCATCCGACTATCTCTACTTCTTTTTCTTCAAGAAGTTAGCGAAACACTTGAAGATCCCTTTAGTTTGTTGCCACTCTTGTGATGGGCTTGGAATATCCGGCAATTGATTGATGTAATATAAAGGGTCGAGACCGATGTTGCCAAGGGGGTTGCTACTTCCTTCTCCTTCTCTTTGTCTTTCCCTCTCATCCGATGAATCCGTTGGTGGGTGAGGTCTCTTGCCATCCACCATGAACCTTGTAGTCTTTCCATCGGATAACGGCACCATGACTTTGTTGCAAAAGCTATGATCAAAGGAATACGGAGAAGACTCTAAAGCAAATATGAAGTTCGCTAGACGGGATTGGAGCATTGCATAAGGGAGTAACATCTTGTCCATGCTTTTCACACTCGCCATTCTCTTTACCATGTAATATGCGAGGTTGAAGCGAGTGTCGGTCACAAGGCAATAAATCATGAAGCTCAAGCACGCATTGGGATGATCTTTGTTCCCTCCCAAGCAAAGCACATTCTCCCTTACCACGAGTTCCCATTTCTTGTACAACGGGAAAATTTTGGAAAGCTCCATTTGAAATGGATCCCTATAGATCACTTTGTAATTTCTCATGACCCTCGATGGAGATGCC
Organism: Chrysanthemum seticuspe; assembly: GCA_019973895.1. Taxonomy (NCBI): domain Eukaryota; kingdom Viridiplantae; phylum Streptophyta; class Magnoliopsida; order Asterales; family Asteraceae; genus Chrysanthemum; species Chrysanthemum seticuspe. The sequence goes on from BPTQ01000009.1 coordinate 185,361,287, forward strand.
CTTTCCATGAATACGGTATCCTTTACCGTGGTTGCTTCCGGGATTCTCATGTAGTAGACTTCATGATGATCTACCATGTCGTGTAGCTCCGCCAAAGACCATTCATTGGAATACATGCACACTCCTTGATATGGGACACGGAGTATTCTTCCAAATTCTACAAGAGATAGAGTGTAATCATGCTCGTTCATGATAAAGGCTATTGAGATGGTCCCGTTATCATTCCTAACGATTCTCATTGTCTTGTAAAATTCAAGCACGAACACCGGAAAAATTTGCTCGTTTATGTCCAAAAAGAAATCAAAGCCAATTCCTTCAAAGACTTGTCAGATGTTGGTGTTTGTGAGGAATGATGGTTCAACCACACAGTCTTCATGAAAAAGTCTCTTTTCTAGCAACTTGAAAGCTTTCCTATCCTCCGGGCTTAGACCTTCCTTTCGATGGTACGTTGGGATATAGTGGGCGGTATCATGATAATCTTATTGGCGGTTACTAGGCATGATTGTTCCTATACAACAAAACACAATGTGGTGTTAATTGTGTGAATAGTAGCCTAAAAGGTTTGATCACAATTTTGCTCAAAACATCTTCATTGAATTCAAAGAATGATTTTAATTTGTATTAACAATGTTAATTATTTGATTTAGATTATCTTAGAAAACAATGTGGTAACAAATTATGACAAACCCATTTGAACCCAACTTCTAAAGATAAAAATTGTAATCCTAGGAATCAAGGAATATAAATAACAATGTAGTGAAGATTATACTTACACAAGAGATTGTTTTGCTTGAAGGAAATGATCAATTTGCTCCTGTGAACAGTAACTAGGTTTATGTTCGTGAGTCTTTGATAGAGGAAAGTGATAGTGGAACTTCCACAGTGATCATTTCTTACTTATGTTGTCTTCTGTTGCACGGATCCCACGGATCCCTTGTAGGAGGGATCCGGCTAGTTCAAACGTAGGGATCCGGCAAGACAGTAATTAGTCAGCTTAAGTATTCCTTGATAATTTTGGTTTGGGATTTCTAAATTGTCAAAGGTCGATGTTTATGCTCCATAACTTATGGTTTAGGGTTTTGACGGGTTATACTAGTCTTATTTGACGAGGTTCCCTTTTTATGAATAATTCATAATTCTTTGGGAAGTTTTCAAAGATTATGATAAAATCCCATTTTATCATAATGTAAAAAATTTCACATGGATACTCATTTACATAGATGAAATGTCAATAATCCTTTTGTGAGGAGTAATGATCAAGGCTCTCGAATAGCCAGGAATTCATTATCACTAGTTTGTAGTTTTGTCTATAGAGATCAACGAAGAATACTATTCTTGATGATGAGTCTAATGTAGATAACTACTTTAAGAGAGCATAAAAATACTACTAAGATTTAATCATGATTAAAAAATAATGACCTAAGACAAAATTATTTGTAATTTATTAAGGATCATACCTTTTCTAAATATTCTTTTTAAGGAAAGAAGTATTTAGAGAGAACTTCTTCATGATCTTCTTGGGATGCCCAAATCCAAGTATGGAGAGTTCTTTAACAAAGAAAATATTAGAATGTTCTATCATTGTCCAACATTATAAAATATGATGATTTTTAAAACATGAGCTTTAAAAAAATCCTTCTTTACAGTTTTCAAACATACACGGATCGTATCAAGTTATTAAAGTACAACATACTCTAAGAAACTTGGTAACGAAGCTCTGATGCCAATTGTGGAAAACTAGAAGGGGGGTTGAATAGTTTTACCAATTAGAACTTTGTTTTAAAATATTTAGATCGACTTATGTCAATCTATTTATTTGTGTATGTTGGACGTTGATAGATAGATATTAAATGTGTAATGGAAGATAAAGAGTGAGAAGCACATAACCACGACACGAGTTTTTATAGTGGTTCGGCTACAAGGACACCTTCCTTGCCCTACTCCACTCCCCAAGTCACCTACTCGAGAGTTCGTAATCACTACACGACACCAACTCCTTATGGCGGAGAAGCCTTCACAACGTCGCCTACTCTTTTTCTGGTACTAGGCTAGACACCGGGTTCTTCCACAAGGTAGAACCACACCTATCACAACGTCGCCTACCATTTATCTGGTACTAGGCTAGATACCGAGTTCCATTACAATGGAGGAACTACTACCCAACACTACATAACACCTATCCCAAAGGAGACCCACTCCTTATTACAACATCATCAAGGATATCAATATCCTTGGATATAACCTATCTCTATTTGTATATCGATGCACCTCATCGATTATACTCCCTTGGCATCTTTCACTAATGCCACTTGACTTGACTTCTAGGCATCCTTCACTAATGCCCTTGACACGAACGTTTGACACCTTTCACTAATGTCTTCGTCTTGACTCTTTCGGCATCCTTCACTCATGCTTTTGACACGGACGTTAAGCATCTTTCACTAATGCTTTAGTCTTGACTCTTTCGGCATCCTTCACTAATTCCTTTAACACAACACTTCTATGGAGGAAGAAAGAACTATCAACAAGAGAACCTCAGTAGTCTTGATGATGACGAAGTATGGCAACTCATGGACTTGAGCTTGCTCGACTTCAAGAGGTGGTGATCTCGCCTTTAAGAGGAACCTAGAGAATCACAAAAAAACAAAACACAAACTACATAGAGAGATCCTTAGGATCTGAGGTTAGAGGGTTACAATACTTGGAGAAAGTATGTGTGGGAGTGGCCACCCAAAATGAAGAAATGGCTCACTATTTATAGAAGAAATTTAGCTACTGTTCCATGGATCCCATGGATCCCTCACTTGAGGGATCCGTCCAGTGTATTTATGGGGATCCGTGGGATGCTCCTCTTTGCCCATGGGTTTTGGGTCATGGGTCCTAGACTTTGGACCATGGGTATCTATATAGATATAATGTATCTACAAGATGCAATGCATCTAGTCCATGGGTCATGGATAATATTCATATATGACTTATGCATGATGTCATGCAATGGGTTTTGGGTTATGCTCCATGGGCATGGGTCATGGACTTTGGGTTTTACCCAACCACATTCAATGTATTTAGTCAATGGGTCAAATACTTAAACTTCTACCCATTGTATTACCCATTATGATACATACTAGCTATGTATATATTTGCCCAATATGTAAACACTAGTTGTTGTACATATGTATTACTAAATCATAAACCACTTTTACTTGTTTAGTGTTTTATGTGAAAACGTAAGTGTGTTAGTAAACTATTGGCTCAAACCATTTACGTATTTTATTGGTTTCGTTAAAATGATTTTACGTTTGTTATCGAAAAAACATTAAAAGATCGTAAAATATAGATAAACGTTTTTACGGCTTATTTGTATTAACACTCTGGATTATGATGGACCGAACGGTAGTACGAGATATACAAACAAAAACCGTTTCATAAACAAACATACACGAGACTACCAAGTACTTCATCATGATCAATATAAAGACATATATAGGCTTGTTTATACTTTCGCATCGTTATTCCAAACCTAAGACACAACATTATATTCTAGGTTACGCGTAGAGACTTCCCGGCTTATCCATCAATTCAGTTATATGTTTTGATATCATTAGTTCACGGTGAGTTTCATAGCCCCTATTTTAATACGTTTTGAATTACTTTTGGGGGAGATACATGCTCAACTATTTTCATTTACTTTCATAAGTACTCTAAACTTTTACTGATTACCATGAGTCATAACCCATCTTTTACTTATTTTGAAATATTTTGGGGGAGATACATGCTACAACTATTACTACCATCGCAATTATTTATAAACTGTACGTTTATCCTGAAACATTTTACTCGATTAATGGAACACTTTATATGTTTATTGAAATATATAACTCAGATACATGATTATTTTTACGTACGAATACAGATATACGAAACATTACCAAATTGCCTAAGTTATGAAATGAGTGTGAATGTTGTAAATAGATCTATTGGGATTGAACTCCCTCATCCGGGTGGTTACCCCACTTGACTGGTATGTAAAACGGATGCATAATCATTTGAGGAACTATGGATGTCCTAGGTGGACATTCACCAGAAACTATTCCGGGTTGTTTCCCCACTTAACTGGTATGTCAAACGGATAGCAACTAGAAACTAGAAAACTTAAGGCTTCGGTGTCAGGAACTTAGGGCAATGAAAATACTATCTCTATATTTTTATTGTATTTATGTGCAATAATAATTGTTTTCAACATTTTGGGTGTATAACAACGTAACCCACGACATATTAAACATGAAAATCTTGTAATTAATTTCTTTGCTTACAAACCTATGAACTCACTAAACCTTTTTGTTGACTTTTAAGCATGTTTATCTCAGGTCATAAGGCGATAGCTAGAGTTTGAAGCATAGAGTCGCACGACATATTTTGAAAACTTACGCTTTTATCATTTACAATTCGAAACATTTTGTAAACATTTATGTATTATACTTTGGAACCTCATTGTTTGTAACTCTGATTTCATTAATCGAATGGTAACTTTTCAAAACGTCTCATTTATAGGTCATTTTCTATAACTTGTACTTTGTATTATGAAGTAGCACCCAAGTGACACAATCTTCCGCTGCGGTATTTTGGGCGTGTTACAAGTTGGTATCAGAGCCTTGGTTATAGAGAACTAGGTTGCATTTAGAGACTAGACTATAACTACTATATACGTTGAGACCTTCCTCCCTATCGCCTTGCACACTTTAAACTTTTTCGTAATTTTAGCACCTAAGGGAGATTTCTATGAATTGACCGAAACACCAAACATCATACGAGTCGATTAGTCCGAGCATTGCATTGTTACTCCTAAATTATGTATAGCCTAATCACCTATGTCAAATTCAGGAAGAATCATGCAATGACCGGAGTAGTAGTCTCATATGTGTAAGTAATTCCATAATCGAACCAAATTTTCAAAAGATCTCCTTCAAACCACTTGTGTCCAAGCTTGATCTAAGTAACAGTTCTTGTTTGATGAGTTGCGAAGATCAAGCTAGAGTCAAGTTGTTACTCAAACCGATTTAGCCTAATCTCATGACAGTTCTTGTTTGATGAGTTGTGGGATTAAGTAAAAATCGGTTACCTAAAGGTCTTTTGAGGGTTATGCTCGAGTTTGGGAAAGTTTGCCTCATCAAACCTAGCCATAAGAGAGTACGTCTTTAGAGCGAACAATAGTCACGATAGTCACAATAACGTACCTAGATGGATAAGAAACCCAAATACATAAGCTTTGACGTAATCACTTAGATTATACACACCGTAAGTAGTTAACATCCACAAAACTTCGGGACGAAATTCCCTTAAGGGGTAGGTACTGTAACAATTCGCATTTTTGGGTTACTATTCAATTTTACTATTCACTTCCAAAATTTTTATTTCACATTCTTGTAAGTTAACCTATTTTAGTGATAACCCAAGAATTTGACACTCGTCGGGTCATTTTTGCAAATTTCACGAAACCATGTCTGAGATTTACTTTAAGGTTTAAATGACATTTAGGAATCCTGATATGTCCATACAACATTAAAAACAAGAAAATACATGTTTTTCACATCTTAGGACATTTTCACAAGTTTTAGATTTTTACATTTTTCGGTTTTGCGTTTTACGCATTTTACGCGTTTTAAGCCTACGGTTTAGGTTTTTACTGTTACACCCGTATCCCATCAAGGTATTGTTATATAGAAGTATTAAACTTTTGTTAGATTGAATATGAATGTTTCTTAAGTTTTGTGGCTAGTAAGAAAGAATAAGAATTTTTGTGATCTATATAAAAGAATCCTAGAATAGAGGGACTAATGTTGCCATTAAGGCTAAGTAATTTAATTAAAAAGAAGAAGTTAGTAATTAGATGAGATATCCAGAAATTGTGAAGGAACTTCAAGGTGAAGAAAGGGTTTAGAAGAAGAGAAGAAGAAGACATCAAGAACACATTAATTGAATTCAAATTCGGACCTATTGTGGTGATTATCAAGATAGGGAGAACCTTAATTTCATATCTCTAATTAAGTAAGTATCTTCCCCAATTCTTATAATTAGGGTTTTGAAATTAGAAGTTAAAAGTAGTAATAGGAGATGTTCAATTTCTTGAAATTGTTAGTTATAGTCTCTAATTTAACATAATTATTGTTTAGGAAACTTAGGGAAGTGGTGATTCTTCTTGGTAAAAACCTATTGAACAATTTGAGGTAAGTATAGTGAGTTAATGTATTATCATAATAAATATGATTGTTTGATTATGTTATAGTTGTTGGAGCTTGTTATAGTTAGCTTGGATCCATAGCTTTATATGTCAAGTAGTGTAAATACCAATTTTAAGGTATGTACTTATGTTATAGATGCTCCATGAAATTCTTATATATTGTTATAGTTTTAATTTGCATTTGACCCATTTACTTACTAAGCAATTGCTTATGTTATAGTTGATGATTATTTGTAGGTCCTAGCAAGGAGGATAAAGGTAAGACTCAAGTGTAGGATGGATTTTGCTTGAGCTCTAGTTGAGCTTGTCTTTTGGACCCAAGGTGTTAAAGTTGGAAGCCCCGAAGAGTCAAGTCGTTTTGGTATATTTACAAGTGTCTTGGTCTTCTTTCCGTTAGTAATTGTCTTTATGTTTATATTTCCTAAAACATTAAGTCGATGTGTCAAGTTATTGTAATTATGGGTCATGGAGCTAAAAATGATGTTTGGCATTAAGCCGATTTCTCGTTTTGAAGGTTAAAAGCGTTGAGATTGTTAGTAATAGTTACTCTTGTATGAGTCACAAGTTGTCTACAAGTTTTGTGGAAATGGGTAAGTGGTATGTAGTTTTATTGAGTTAAAGTGCAGTAAATCTGCACAAAATGTGCTGGTCTGAGTCCCAGACGGCGTCGCACTTATATCCTGACGCCGTCGCATTTTTTTACCAATTCTTTCTGAGCCGTCACGATTATAATCTGACGCCGTCGTAAAATCTTTCTGAGCCTTCACGATAGTCCCAGACGGCGTCGCACTTATAACCTGACGCCTTCGCGTTTAAAAAGAAAATTTTCAGATTTTCCTTCCTTCTCTTGTCATTCATGTCTTCAATAAAAGTTTTAAAATTTCCGTGTTGGGGGCGTAACAACTTGGTATCAGAGCCTTGGTCTAAGAGATTTAGGATTTTATCTTAGAATTTCCTAGACTTAGGCCGCGTAATTGTGTTAGTAATAGTTATACTACGTGTACACTTCCTTGATGATTTTAAGGGATACATATGTTACATGCTTTTATAACTACGCTTGGCCACCGTGGTTATAAGAAGATGGCATATATGTATTACCTCAGATCGTTAAGGCTTTGTGCAGGTGGTGTTTAGGGCGAGTTGTGAAAGAGTTATATTATTTTTATAGGCTATAGGTGATTTTGCTTAATCAAATGTTTGTCATATGTTACAGTAAAGAAGAAATGAATACTCCCCACCAAAAGGAAGCCATAAAGGCTACTACCTCTAAACATGCCGGATCTTCGGCAAGTGACCCATCCAAGAATGATGCGATTTCAGAAAATTCCTCTTCTTCTAGTTCGGAGGGTCCTACCTTAGAAGGGTTTACAAATGAACAAGTAAAGCTTTAGACGTGTTAATGAGAAGAAGGATAGGAAATGCACTAGAAAAATCTATGCCGTATGTTGTCAAGGAAACCACTTTAAATATACAAGAAGTAATGCAAAGAGAGTTTGCGGAATTAAGAACAGAATAAGGTCATGGTAGGGTTACTAAGAATGATAAATCATCTTACCGTGATTTCACGGCATGTGACGTACCTAAATTTACGGGGACCCTTGATCCTATAGCTAGTAATAGATGGCTTATCGCTGTTGAAGGTGCCTTTCGCACAAGTGGGTGTGAAGAGGCAAAGAAAGTTGTATATGCCATCAATTTCCTTCGTGATAGTGCTAGAACTTGGTGGGAAGGGAAGGTGTGTGAAAAAGGGGAAGCTTGGTCGGATTTATGTTCGTGGAGAGAGTTCAAGGAATTATTTACCTCGGAGTATGCACCGGCGGAGGAAATTGATAAGATTTGGGAAGAATTTCAGACTCTAGTGTAAACAAATGAAACTGTGAATGAGTTATGGAAGAAATTTAATGACATGGTCCCTTATTGCTCCGAGTATTATAATAATGAGAAGTTGAAGGTAGATAGGTTTCAAAGGATGCTTAAAGATGAAATCCGTGAAGTAATCTCACCATTTAAGTGTAGTACATTGGAAGATCTTTTAAGCCGGGCACGTGTGAGAGAAGCTGATTTGATGAGAAGGAAGAGTAAAGAAGATAAGGAGGTTAAGAGAAAGCAAGCGTTCGGAGATAGAGAAAGTAAAAAGTCAAGGTTTGATTTAGGAAGAAGGGTCGGAGGAAATCAAGGCAAAACACAATGTAAGAAGTGTCATAAACTTCATTATGGTGAGTGTAGACTCAATATGCCGGGATGTTATAAGTGCGGTTCCTTAAGTCACATGAGTAAAGAATGCCCAAAGCCAATGGTTATATGTTATGGGTGTAATCAAGTTGGGCACAAGTTGAATGAATGTCCGGGTCGAAGAACAAATGATGCTAAGATTGTGAAGATGGTCAAAGAAGAAAAAGTTGAAATTCCAAAACCTAAGGCGCGAGTTTACCAAATGGGAGTGGAGGAAGCAAAGTCGGGACCCGATGTCATTATAGGTATACTTTTTGTTAATTCCATTCCCGCTCGAGTCCTCTATGATTCGGGAGCTAGCGTATCCTTCGTGTCATTAGAATTTAGCAAGCAATTAACATCCCCACTGTCTAAACTCCCCAAACCCCTAGAAGTAGAAATAGCCGATAGTAAAGTAATTGTTGTGATTAATGTGTTTCGGGATGTAGAGTTGGAATTGGATAATAGTATATTTAAGATCGACCTAATTCCTATAATGCTTGGAGAATTTGATGTTATCATAGGCATGGATTGGCTAAGTAATCACAATGCCGCCATTTTATGTAATCAAAAGATGGTACGAGTTATGAATCCAAGTGGCCGAGAGGTAGTAATATATGGAGATAAAAGAAAAGGAGAAATTAAGATATGTTCAGTAATGAAGGCTAGGAGATACTTATCACGGGGTTGTTGTGCGTTTTTGGCTCATGTGATAGATACGAGTATTAAGAAGGTAAGTCTTGATAATGTTCCCATTGTTAATGAATTCCGAGATATTTTTCCGGAGGAATTGCCGGGTGTCCCACCCGAAAGACAAGTAGAATTTCGCATTGACCTTATTCCGGGTGCCAAACCGATAGCGAAGACCCCTTACCGTTTAGGCCCTTCCGAAATGAAGGAATTGATGAGTCAACTTCAAGAATTGTTAGATAAGGGTTTTATTCGTCCAAGTAGTTCACCATGGGGAGCACCGATTTTGTTTGTTAAAAAGAAAGACGGTAGCATGCGTATGTGCATTGACTACCGGGAATTGAATAAAGTAACAGTGAAGAACGTGTACCCTTTGCCAAGAATCGATGATCTTTTTGACCAACTTCAAGGCGCTAAATGGTTTTCCAAGATTAATTTACGTTCGGGTTATCATCAATTGAAGGTTCGAGAAGAAGATATTCCTAAGACAACTTTTAGGACACGATATGGACATTATGAATTTATGGTTATGTGTCACACCCCCAAATTATCTGTTTTGCAGCGGATTGGAATTCCTGGGGGATTGACTGTCATAGCATCATCATCACAGTTATATTGAACGACCTAAAGTGTCGTTTAAAAACACATCGTTTGACATTTATTTAAAACATCCAAAGTTACAAGATAGGTCCCAAAAGTTGATAAAGTTTGCGGAAAACATAAGTATATTACAAGTCCAAACGATGTTTTGAAAGAAAATGCCATAATATACAATGATATAAGTCGACGCCGCGACTCTAAAAGGGTTCCTTATCGTGCCATGATGAGTATGTCTTAGTTACCTGAAAATACATTGCTAAAACGGTCAACAATAATGTTGGTGAGAAATCATAGGTTTATGAAAATGATTTATACGACTACACAAGTATAGATAATGTATGACAATGTCGTCACAAAAAAAAAGTTACAATTGCAATAAGTCCATGACACCGAAACTAGACTGATCATGATGTTCGCCTCAACAGAGTGTTTACCAAACAACTCAAATAATGTTATTAAATGATATGCATCCGTATGACTAGTTGGGATCCACCAACCCGGATGGAGGAGTCACCCTCGATAGATCTATCCACTCACCCTCGCTTCTATGAAATTAACGGCTCATGTTATATAATGGGGACATTCAATTGGCATGAGGTAACTTAAGCAATGTAATGAATTTGATATACTTGGTATCGTAATAAAATGATGTGCAATGTATTCTCCCCCGTAAGTTTGAAAACAAGTATTAAATGTATACAACGGGGCTATGAAAACTCACTTGATGAATAGATGTGATGACAAAAGTGAGTACACCGAAATGTAGCGTGATCTCAAAACTGACCTATTATGAATGGTATGATATGTAATAAGTCATGATGTAATGTTATGCATGCGATTCGGATGATATTTATACCACTTATGAATTTTTGAAAACAATACTTCTCGTCGAAAATGTAATCTTTTAACGTCTTGACCATTTTTAAATTACTTCACATGTATTTGCGTTGAAATGATATCCGACGATAATCATTTAGTGATTTATTGTGAAAATATTACTTTTCGTCGTAAAACAATGTTATTGAAATTTCCATGAAAATGACAAAAACGGCTTCTAAAAGCTAGTCGTAAAATGGTGCACGTCGAGCGTTAGGAAACGAACTCAACGGTTTTGGGAAGCTCGTATGATAATCTCAAAGTTTTAGTACACGAGTTTTCATCCTAGAGGTCTCGAACATAAAGAAAATAGAGGTTAAATATGGTACTTTTAGTCCAAAAATATACTTTAAGGATGGTTTTTCGGCAAAGTTTGAGCGACCGTAATTAATTCATTACAACTCCGCTAATCAAACAATTGGACATTTTGAAAAGTATACTTGGCGATTTCACTTTTACTAAAAGACTTCACTTTTATATGAAAATGTACTCCATTTTTGTTCTCCAAATATTTTGTTCTCTAAAAGTTTGTTCTCCAAATATTTTGTTCTCCAATATTTGTTCTCCAAATATTTGTTCTCCAAATATTTTAGTTCTCCAAATGTTTTAGTTCTCCAAATGGTTTTAGTTCTCCAAATGTTTTAGTTCTCCAAATGGTTTTAGTTCTCCAAAACTTTAGTTCTCCAAAATCTTTAGTTCTCCAACTATTTTTAGTTCTCCAAATGGTTTTAGTTCTCCAAATGTTTTTAGTTCTCCAAATGTTTTTATCAAAAGTAACTAATATATTTACGTTAAATCGCCACATTTTTATAACGCCTAAACCTCATTTTTGACTCGTAAAAAGTGGAAATAACATGCTGAAATTCCAGAAATTATAGTTTCCGTCGCTTAACTTGAAAAATTCATATCTCCTTCGTTATAACTCCGTTTTAATCCTTTCAAGCGGCCACGGTTTCGTTTTAAAGTATATTTTCTAAATATCTAGGCCAAATATTTTTGTTCACTTTCAGATTTTCCAGAATTTAATTTTAAGGACAGACCCTTTTCAAAACGTGTCGAAATGAGTTTTTCTCGCGCCAAACCTATTCTAACCCATTCAAAACAACTCCGAAGCTATTCTAATCCTACCATACACCTTCTTAGGGTGTCATGGGTTCCTAGACATCACCAAAACTAATATATAACAATGAGTAATTATAGGATGGATTATTTATATTTAACACATAAAAACCTTAAAAACCTTAAAAATGGTATAAACATCATGAGACTTGCATGTTTCTCAAATAAAATGATATGACCATAAAAATGAATATGAAATAAAAATATGAATATGAATGCTTACTAGTGATATGATGAGGTTTATGGACAAAAAGGTTTTTCCTAATCACTTGAGGTTTGTATTACAAAACCTTAGCAACAAATGATACTAGTGTGTAATTAAACTTGACTTGAAAACTTGGAATGATCCTCCTTTTGATCCCTTGGCTGCCGAATTTCTAGAGAGAAAAGAGAAGAGATTTTTGGTCTAGCTTTTGTGAAATGAGTAAAATGAAGTGAAATGATAAAGTATAATACAAGTATATTAGAGATATTTTGCAAATATCACTTGTGTGACTCATCCCCCTTGTCGACAAGGGGGGTTTGTCATCTTTTAATATGTTTTTTTTTTTTTTTTAAAGTGTATAAGTGTAAGATACTTGTAAAAGATTTGAGGTTAAGTGGTAACTTGTAGTCATTTGTAAATATTTAGGGTAGCGTTGGATAAAAATAAATTTTCACGGGTCAAGATAAAATATTTTTAGGTCATAAAAATTATAAAAATACATTCCTTGCAAAATTTGAGTGATATAATAATAATCGTGTCGAATTTAAGAAAAACGTCGTAATTATATAATTACAACAATTTAGTTACAAAATAAATTTAAAACTATGGGTAAACTCATAATATTATTTTATAAACTTAATATGAGTATAAAAATATATTGGAATAATTTTTGGAAGTAATGGATCAATTGTTCAAAATAATTAGTTACGCGATAACGTTTATTTAATATGAAAATTATATGTTTAATGAAAAATGCAAAACCATGCATGAAATAATATGATGAAAATGATGTTAATGAAATATAGACTAAACTTAGTCTATATGAAATGACCTCGATGATATGATCATGAATTCACAGCTAAACCATTACGGTTACGTGAATTTGATGCTCGTAAACCTAGTTCACGATAAATGATAAATAATGAAACATGAGTAATGTTTTGAGAATGACCTGAAAATACGAATTGTCACATTCGCCCAACCAAAAAGGAATTCAGTCCCTGAATTCAGTCCTTGTTGGGTCCTACGGTGTTGTTGGTGAAAAGATGAGGATATTTGAGGCGAATCTGGTCTTCCCGTTCCCAAGTTAACTCAGGACCTCTTCGAGAATTCCAGCGAACCTTCACAATAGGAATACGACTTTGTTTCAACTGCTTGACCTCGCGGTCCATAATTTCTACCGGTTCCTCCACGAAATTTAGTTTATCGTCGAGTTGAATTTCTTCCAATGGAATAATGAGTGATTCGTCCGAAAGACATTTCTTCAGGTTTGAAACGTGAAACGTGTTGTGTACGTGACTAAGTTCTGATGGAAGATCAAGTCGATAAGCTACAGGACCAACTTTGCTCAAAATTTTGAATGGTCCAATGTACCTCGGGTTCAATTTCCCGCGTTTTCCAAATCGTACTACGCCTTTCCAAGGCGATACTTTCAACATCACTTTGTCGCCAATTTGAAATTCCAATGGTTTGCGCCTAACATCTGCGTAACTTTTCTGTCGGCTTCTGGCCGTTCTGAGTCTCTCTCAAATTTGAACTATCTTTTCTGTTGTTTCCCGTACCATTTCTGGACCAGTGAGTTGTGCGTCTCCAACCTCGGCCCAACAAACAGGTGATCGACACTTTCGACCATAAAGTGCTTCGAATGGTGCCGCCTTTATACTGGTGTGATAACTATTGTTGTACGAGAATTCGATCAATGGCAAATGGTTAGCCCAACCATTTCCAAAATCAATCACACATGCTCTCAGCATATCTTCTAATGTTTGAATTGTCCTTTCACTTTGGCCATCAGTTTGTGGATGATATGCTGTGCTCATGTCTAATTTTGTTCCAAATGAATCTTGTAATGATTTCCAGAAGTTTGAAGTGAATCGACTATCTCTGTCGGAAATGATAGAAATTGGTGCTCCATGCCTCGAGACTATTTCCTTGACATAAAGTCTAGTGAGTTGTTCCATGGAATAAGTCTCTCTAATTGGTATGAAATGGGCTGATTTGGTAAGGCGATCAACGATTACCCATATAGCATCGTAACCTCCCGATGTTTTAGGAAGTTTCGTAACAAAGTCCATTGTAATGCGTTCCCATTTCCATTGTGGAATTTCAGGTTGTTGGAGTAATCCTGAAGGTTTTTGATATTCAACTTTTACTTTAGAGCAAGTAAGACATCTGCTGACGTACGTGGCAATTTCCGCTTTCATGTTCGGCCACCAATAAAGTTTCTTGAGATCCTGATACATCTTGTCAGAACCTGGGTGAATAGAATACTTTGACTTATGCGACTCATGCATAATCAATTCTCGTATCCCGCCATACAATGGTATCCACATTCTATCCTTGAAGCATAAAACTCCATCTGCTCTCTTTACAAAGCCATTTGCATTCTCAGGCATACCATAAAGCTTTTCACTTGATCGGTTTGCCTCCTTGAGTGCCTCGATCTGTGCCTCAAGTATTCTTGATGGTAAAGGTGAACTGATCGTCATTCCTAATGATCGTACTCTTAAAGGTTTGGGTCTTTCTTTCCGACTAAGAGCATCAGCCACAACATTGGCTTTTCCCGGATGATACTTGATTTCACAATCATAGTCGCTGAGTAATTCCAACCAACGTCGTTGTCTCATGTTAAGTTCCTTCTGATCAAGAACATATTGTAAACTCTTGTGGTCAGTAAACACTGTGCACTTTGTACCATAAAGGTAGTGTCTCCAAATCTTAAGTGCAAAGACTACGGCCCCTAACTCAAGATCATGTGTGGTGTAATTCTTCTCATGAACCTTAAGTTGTCGTGAAGCATATGCTATCACCTTCTCGTTTTGCATTAAAACAGCTCCAAGCCCTTTATGTGAAGCATCGCAGTATACAACGAAGTTCTCAATTCCTTCAGGTAGTGCCAAAATTGGCGCACTGCAAAGCTTTTGCTTCAACAACTGAAAAGCAGCTTCTTGTTTCTTTCCCCATTCGTACCTCTTGTTTTTCTGTGTCAACTTGGTCAAAGCTTTAGCTATCTTTGAAAAACCTTCGATGAATCTTCGGTAATACCCGGCAAGTCCTAGAAATTGTCGAATTTCTGTAGGATTTGTTGGAGTAGTCCAATCTTTTACGGCTTCAATCTTTGCAGGGTCTACTTGTAATCCTTGACTATCAATGACATGACCAAGAAATTGTACTTTACGGTTCCAAAAATCACACTTTGAAAATTTGGCATACAGCTCCTCATTCTTGAGTAGTCCTAAAATTGTTCGTAAATGCCCTTCATGCTCTTCTTTGCTCTTTGAGTAAATCAATATGTCGTCGATGAATACTATAACAAACTTGTCCAAATACGGTTTACATACTCTATTCATGAGATCCATGAATACTGCAGGTGCATTAGTTAATCCGAACGGCATTACTTGAAACTCATAATGACCATAACGTGTTCTAAACGCTGTTTTCGGAATATCCTCCTCCCGCACTCTAAGTTGATGATAACCTGATCTAAGGTCAATCTTTGAATAGATACTAGAGCCTTGCAACTGATCAAACAAGTCGTCGATTCTGGGAAGTGGGTAACGATTCTTCACCGTTAACTTGTTCAGCTCTCTATAATCTATACACATTCTGAAAGATCCATCTTTCTTCTTCACAAACAAGACCGGTGCTCCCCAAGGCGAGGAACTTGGCCTAATGAATCCTTTGTCTAAAAGTTCTTGCAACTGATTAGACAATTCTTGCATCTCCGATGGTGCTAATCGATAAGGTGCTCGCGCAATTGGTGCAGCTCCAGGCACTAAGTCAATATGAAATTCTACTTGACGTGCCGGTGGTAGTCCTGGCAAGTCTTCAGGAAAGACTTCAGGAAATTCTCGAGCAATCGGTACATCCTCAAGTTGCTTCTCCTCCGACTTCTTCTCGGTTATATGTGCTAAGAAAGCAAAACAACCTTTCTTTATGTACTTCTCCGTTTTGATGCACGATATAATACTGAGTCTAGTTCCACTTCGTTCCCCACGAATGATCAAAGTTTCGCCATTATAAGGAAGATGAACAACTTTTTCATCACAAATGATTCTTGCACGATGTTTGGATAACCAATCCATTCCTATGATGACGTCGAAAGTACCAAGTTCTACAGGCATAAGGTCTATATTGAAGGGATGATTTAGAAAATTGAGTGTACAACCACGGACAATGGTGTTGGTGCTAATTAAGTTACCATTAGCTAATTCAATGTTGTATGATGTGTCTAATGTGGTTGGTTTGATATTGAGTAAAGGTGCAAATGCAGTGGACACAAAACTTTTATCTGCTCCCGAATCAAATAAAACTGATGCATAACGATTATTGATAAGGAACGTACCCGTTACAACATTTGGGTCCTCCCTAGCTTCTCCACCTCCTATGACATAGGCTCTTCCCTGTGCCATTCCGCCTTGGTTCTTGTTTCCTTGGTTCCTTCCCTTTGTACACTCACTCTTGTAATGTCCCCTTTCTCCGCAACCAAAACATGTTACTTGTTGTTTCTGATTTTCCCCCGTAGTTGGCATCTTGCAATCCCTAGTTTGATGTCCCGTCTTTTTACAATTCCCACATGGATCTGGACAACGTCCCTGTTTGTGATGACTTGAACACTTCTCACATTTCGGTAGAATCCCAGTGTACCCCTTTTTCTCCATTGGGCCTGCAACATAAGCTTTTGCAATCTCCTGTCTCTTAGGTGGTCGTTGAGCAACATTTCTACCTCGATTGTTGTTGTCCCACTTTCGTTTGTTGTTATTGTTGTTGTAATTGTTTCGGTTATTGTTGTAATTGAAACGGTTGTTGGTATTGTTGTTGTTTCGGTTGATGTTTGCGATTTTGCCTCTCTTTACCACTTGAGCCATGAGCTTTTGCGACACTCGAATGGACTCCTCAATCGTTTGCGGATCAAACGAAATCACATCTCCTTGAATAACTTCGGGAAGTCCCCCGATGAAAGCCTCCAGTAGCTTCTCGTTATCCGAAACCATAGATGGGCATAACGCTGCTAATTCTTGAAACCTTCGAACGTAAGCATCAATATCATACCCAATAGTTATCAACTCATAGAATTCGGTCTCCAACTTTTTCACCTCGGTACGTGGACAATACTTCCTTGTCAGCAAACTCTTGAATTGCACCCATGTGGTCCTGTAAGCATTCTCCATTCCCATCGGCTGAGCATATGAATTCCACCACGACATTGCTCCGTCCAGTAGTGTACTTGTAGCAAACTTAACCTTGCTATCCTCCGGGCAATTACATAACAAAAACACGGATTCCATTTTCTCAAACCATCTAACCATGGCAGTTGCCCCTTCAGTACCCTTGAACTTAGTGGGATCCCCACTTTTGAAATCCTTATACGTACAACTCCTAACTCCGGACCCTCCTGCATTACCTGCAGCAGCAGCAAGTCTAGCGGCCTCGTCAGTTGCCGCAGCCTCAGCAGCAGCCGCCACCGATGCTCTCTCGATCCTTAGTGCTTCAGCTATGCTATCATTCACATACTTCTGCATAGCAGCTTGAGTCAACTCAGGTGTGGCTTTCTTTGGCGCCATAATTCTTCAAAACCATAAGATGAAACAATTATGAGAACTCGCAAGTAGAAACAAACATTATACATATATATCCACAACCACAACATGTATAATATAAATGAAATCACAACGGAACAACCACGAAATATCACAAATAAAATCACAACACACGTGGATAATATACATGAAAATTTCGGCCTTCGTGGACCGATATCATAGATAGTAAAACCATTCCTACATAGTAGAGTCAATACTTGATATTTTGTTTGTACAACAACCAAAAGACAACAAGTTCTTTAAACTACGTCACACACCTTGTGACTAGGATAACAGTAAATAAAAACTATACATGATAAAGGTCTACACTATGCACCTCCTTGTGCTCCTCCAGCTCAATCCTGTAGATCACGGACCTGTGCAGTCAAACTCGCAACCAAATTCCTCAACTCGCTAATCTGAGTCTGTGCGGTAACCATGCTCTCACGAGCTAGTGCCAACTCCTGTGTATGACGCTGAAGCTCATCCTGGGCCATCTCGGCTCTGTCATATAACTCAGGCATCTCCTGCCTCAACTCAACAATATGACCCCTGTTCTGTAACTGTCTAGATTCTAAATCTTAGTGTGCCAAATCAATCGAAACTCTACCTATCACGAGGCCTTCAACCTCCTCCTCAATGTTCTCCACTCGATCTAATGACAGTTCCTCCAACTGTTCTAACATCCTATCAATCTGAATCTGTTGGCTATCTATGCGTTCCCCTAATGTCTCAGTGGAAGGCTGTCTAGCAGCAGCAGCCTTTGAGCTCTCACCTATCTCGAACCTAGCTGGTGGTTCGGGTTCTGTAGAGGATGGTGCAGGGATGTCAAAACGTGCTCGCTTTTTGAGCGGCAAGTCCGGTGTAGGTATAGGCTCCCTAAGATAGTATGATGAAGATGATGATGATGATAATAGTGGTGATGGTGGATGAATCGGGCCATGTGTAGGGCTAACAGGTGGTGTAGGTGCGACTTCGCCCTCCTCAAAGGGTTCGGTCTCAGTGTCAGTCAATATAAGTGGAAAATCTGAAGTAGAGCCAATAGAAGATACGACTATAGTGTGCGATAAGGCATCATTCATGTTGGTGTCGGATAAGACATCCTCCATGTTCGTGTCAGATGATATAGGGATAGTGTCAGAATCTGAAGACATCTCTGTGACAACCGTTGTAAAATAAAAGTAAATAACTCGAATAAAAATGTATATGAATCCGCATATAAAATGAATATGCACTCGTGATGAAATGATGAGATGTTATGATAATGTAGTTATAGTCTAGGGTCAATGATGCAACCTAGTTCTCTATAACTGAAGCTCTGATACCAATCTGTCACACCCCCAAATTATTTGTTTTGCAGCGGATTGGAATTCCTGGGGGATTGACTGTCATAGCATCATCATCACAGTTATATTGAACGACCTAAAGTGTCATTTAAAAACACATCGTTTGACATTTATTTAAAACATCCAAAGTTACAAGATAGGTCCCAAAAGTTGATAAAGTTTGCGGAAAACATAAGTATATTACAAGTCCAAACGATGTTTTGAAAGAAAATGCCATAATATACAATGATATAAGTCGACGCCGCGACTCTAAAAGGGTTCCTTATCGTGCCATGATGAGTATGTCTTAGTTACCTGAAAATACATTGCTAAAACGGTCAACAATAATGTTGGTGAGAAATCATAGGTTTATGAAAATGATTTATACGACTACACAAGTATAGATAATGTATGACAATGTCGTCACAAAAAAAAATGTTACAATTGCAATAAGTCCATGACACCGAAACTAGACTGATCATGATGTTCGCCCCAACAGAGTGTTTGCCAAACAACTCAAATAATGTTATTAAATGATATGCATCCGTATGACTAGTTGGGATCCACCAACCCGGATGGAGGAGTCACCCTCGATAGATCTATCCACTCACCCTCGCTTCTATGAAATTAACGGCTCATGTTATATAATGGGGACATTCAATTGGCATGAGGTAACTTAAGCAATGTAATGAATTTGATATACTTGGTATCGTAATAAAATGATGTGCAATGTATTCTCCCCCGTAAGTTTGAAAACAAGTATTAAATGTATACAACGGGGCTATGAAAACTCACTTGATGAATAGATGTGATGACAAAAGTGAGTACACCGAAATGTAGCGTGATCTCGAAACTGACCTATTATGAATGGTATGATATGTAATAAGTCATGATGTAATGTTATGCATGCGATTCGGATGATATTTATACCACTTATGAATTTTTGAAAACAATACTTCTCGTCGAAAATGTAATCTTTTAACGTCTTGACCATTTTTAAATTACTTCACATGTATTTGCGTTGAAATGATATCCGACGATAATCATTTAGTGATTTATTGTGAAAATATTACTTTTCGTCGTAAAACAATGTTATTGAAATTTCCATGAAAATGACAAAAACGGCTTCTAAAAGCTAGTCGTAAAATGGTGCACGTCGAGCGTTAGGAAACGAACTCAACGGTTTTGGGAAGCTCGTATGATAATCTCAAAGTTTTAGTACACGAGTTTTCATCCTAGAGGTCTCGAACATAAAGAAAATAGAGGTTAAATATGGTACTTTTAGTCCAAAAATATACTTTAAGGATGGTTTTTCGGCAAAGTTTGAGCGACCGTAATTAATTCATTACAACTCCGCTAATCAAACAATTGGACATTTTGAAAAGTATACTTGGCGATTTCACTTTTACTAAAAGACTTCACTTTTATATGAAAATGTACTCCATTTTTGTTCTCCAAATATTTTGTTCTCTAAAAGTTTGTTCTCCAAATATTTTGTTCTCCAATATTTGTTCTCCAAATATTTGAGTTCTCCAAATGTTTTAGTTCTCCAAATGGTTTTAGTTCTCCAAAACTTTAGTTCTCCAAAATCTTTAGTTCTCCAACTATTTTTAGTTCTCCAAATGGTTTTAGTTCTCCAAATGTTTTTAGTTCTCCAAATGTTTTTATCAAAAGTAACTAATATATTTTCGTTAAATCGCCACATTTTTATAACGCCTAAACCTCATTTTTGACTCGTAAAAAGTGGAAATAACATGCTGAAATTCCAGAAATTATAGTTTCCGTCGCTTAACTTGAAAAATTCATATCTCCTTCGTTATAACTCCGTTTTAATCCGTTCAAGCGGCCACGGTTTCGTTTTAAAGTATATTTTCTAAATATCTAGGCCAAATATTTTTGTTCACTGTCAGATTTTCCAGAATTTAATTTTAAGGACAGACCCTTTTCAAAACGTGTCGAAATGAGTTTTTCTCGCGCCAAACCTATTCTAACCCATTCAAAACAACTCCGAAGCTATTCTAATCCTACCATACACCTTCTTAGGGTGTCATGGGTTCCTAGACATCACCAAAACTAATATATAACAAGGAGTAATTATAGGATGGATTATTTATATTTAACACATAAAAACCTTAAAAACCTTAAAAATGGTATAAACATCATGAGACTTGCATGTTTCTCAAATAAAATGATATGACCATAAAAATGAATATGAAATAAAAATATGAATATGAATGCTTACTAGTGATATGATGAGGTTTATGGACAAAAAGGTTTTTCCTAATCACTTGAGGTTTGTATTACAAAACCTTAGCAACAAATGATACTAGTGTGTAATTAAACTTGACTTAAAAACTTGGAATGATCCTCCTTTTGATCCCTTGGCTGCCGAATTTCTAGAGAGAAAAGAGAAGAGATTTTTGGTCTAGCTTTTGTGAAATGAGTAAAATGAAGTGAAATGATAAAGTATAATACAAGTATATTAGAGATATTTTGCAAATATCACTTGTGTGACTCATCCCCCTTGTCGACAAGGGGGGTTTGTCATCTTTTAATATGTTTTTTTTTTTTTTTAAAGTGTATAAGTGTAAGATACTTGTAAAAGATTTGAGGTTAAGTGGTAACTTGTAGTCATTTGTAAATATTTAGGGTAGCGTTGGATAAAAATAAATTTTCACGGGTCAAGATAAAATATTTTTAGGTCATAAAAATTATAAAAATACATTCCTTGCAAAATTTGAGTGATATAATAATAATCGTGTCGAATTTAAGAAAAACGTCGTAATTATATAATTACAACAATTTAGTTACAAAATAAATTTAAAACATTGGGTAAACTCATAATATTATTTTATAAACTTAATATGAGTATAAAAATATATTGGAATAATTTTTGGAAGTAATGGATCAATTGTTCAAAATAATTAGTTACGCGATAACGTTTATTTAATATGAAAATTATATGTTTAATGAAAAATGCAAAACCATGCATGAAATAATATGATGAAAATGATGTTAATTAAATGTAGACTAAACTTAGTCTATATGAAATGACCTCGATGATATGATCATGAATTCACAGCTAAACCATTACGGTTACGTGAATTTGATGCTCGTAAACATAGTTCACGATAAATGATAAATAATGAAACATGAGTAATGTTTTGAGAATGACCTGAAAATACGAATTGTCACATTATGCCTTTTGGACTTACAAATGCACCCGCAGTTTTTATGGACCTGATGAATCGAGTGTGTAGGCCAATGTTGGATACGTATGTAATTGTATTTATTGACGACATTCTTATTTACTCAAAGAATGAGGAAGAGCATGCGGTTCATCTACGAGAGATTCTTGAAACTTTAAGGAAAGAAAAGTTGTATGCAAAATTTGCGAAATGTGAATTTTGGTTACAAGAAGTTCAGTTCCTAGGTCATGTTGTTAATTCAGAAGGTATTAAGGTTGACCAATCAAAAATAGAAGCAGTGATGAATTGGCGAGCTCCGAGAAACGTGGGAAAGATACGAAGTTTTCTAGGATTGGCAGGGTATTATCGGAGATTTATACAAGACTTTTCTAAGGTTGCATCTTCATTAACTAGACTTACCAAAAAGAATGTCCCTTTTGAATGGGGAAAAGAACAAGATGATGCTTTTGCTACCTTACGAAAAAAGTTATGTGAAGCCCCGATTTTAGTATTACCGGAAGGAACAGAAGACATGGTTGTATATTGCGATGCATCATATTCCGGCCTTGGTTGTGTCCTTATGCAAAGAAGCAAAGTAATTGCCTATGCCTCAAGACAGTTAAAGAAGCATGAGAAAGATTACCCGACACATGATTTGGAATTCGCAGCAGTGGTTCTTGCACTAAAATTATGGATGCATTATCTCTACGGTGTGAAATTTGTGATTTACACCGATCATCGAAGTATTCAGTACTTCCTCAATAAAAAGGATCCGAACATGAGGCAACGAAGATGGCTAGATTTACTAAAAGACTACAATTGTGAAATCCGGTATCACCCAGGAAAGGCAAATGTGGTAGCCGATGCATTAAGTCGGAAAGGTCAAGATGAAGTTACTAGAATTCATTCCTTGCAGATGATCATTACGACTGACTTTTTCGACAAGGTTAAGTTAGCCCAAAAGGAAGCTTTGAAGGAAGAAAATTGGGAAGGAGAGCGAATTTCTTCCCATGTCCCTCATTTTGAAGAAGATAGTCGTGGACTCAAAACACGGTATGGGAGAATTTATATACCTTTCCGAAGTGATGTTAAGTTGTTACTTTTAGATGAAGCACATAAGTCAAAGTATTCTATTCATCCGGGGGCTAACAAGATGTATCATGATTTGAGAAGAGATTATTGGTGGCCGGGTATAAAGAGAGATTGTGTGAAATATGTTGAAAAATGCCTAACTTGTTTGAAAGTTAAAGCCGAGCATCAAAAACCATATGGTAAAGTACAACCGTTAGAAGTACCGATTTGGAAATGGGAAAAGATTACAATGGACTTCATTACAAAGTTACCAAGAACAACCAAAAAGCATGACGCGATTTGGGTAATAGTAGATCGTCTAACAAAAAGTGCACATTTCATTCCCATTAGGGAAGATATGCCCGTTCACAAGTTAGCCAAGATATATGTGAAAGAAATAATTGCATGCCATGGGGTACCCATTTCAATAATCTCCGATAGAGATGGAAAGTTCACTTCAGCATTTTGGCAAAGTTTCCAAGAAGAATTAGGTACAAGATTACACATGAGTACGGCTTTCCACCCGCAAACGGATGGACAAAGTGAGAGGACGATTCAAACACTAGAAGACATGTTAAGAGCTTGTGTAATTGACTTTGGGGGAAATTGGGACGATCATTTACCTTTAGTCGAATTTGCCTATAATAATAGTTATCATGCTAGCATTGAAATGCCACCTTATGAGATGCTTTATGGTAGGAAATGTAGAACTCCGGTGTGTTGGGATGAAGTGGGAAAAAGAGAATTAGCTAGTACGGATATAATAATAGCAACAACCGAGAAAATCGAAACGATTAGGGAAACACTTAAGGCGACCCAAGATAGATGGAAGAGTTATGCCGATAACCGAAGGAGGCCAATTGAATTCAAAGTTGGAGACTATGTTATGCTTAAGGTTTCCCCTTGGAAGGGTGTTCTTAGGTTCAAACATAAAGGAAAGTTAGGGCCAAGATTCATTGGACCCTTCAAGATTATAGAACGTGTTGGTGAAGTAGCTTATGTATTGGATCTCCCCGATGAGATGAAAGGAATTCACAATACATTCCATGTATCCTACCTAAGAAAATGTTTAGCAGACGAAGCTAGTGTAATTACATTAGATGATGTTGAGGTCGATCCGAAGTTAACATTTCAAGAAGAACCGGAGGCAATACTTGGGAGAAAGACAAGGCAACTAAGAAATAAAGAGATTCCCTTAGTGAAAATGCAATGGAAAAATCGAAAGGGTACAACCATTAGATGGGAACCGGAAGAAAGAATGAAGAGCAAGTATCCTCAACTTTTCCAAACATGATTTCGGGGACGAAATCAATTATTAGGAGGGGTGAATTGTTACACCCGTATCCCATCAAGGTATTGTTATATAGAAGTATTAAACTTTTGTTAGATTGAACATGAATGTTTCTTAAATTTTGTGGCTAGTAAGAAAGAATAAGAATTTTTGTGATCTATATAAAAGAATCCTAGAATAGAGGGACTAATGTTGCCATTAAGGCTAAGTAATTTAATTAAAAAGAAGAAGTTAGTAATTAGATGAGATATCCAGAAATTGTGAAGGAACTTCAAGGTGAAGAAAGGGTTTAGAAGAAGAGAAGAAGAAGACATCAAGAACACATTAATTGAATCCAAATTCGGACCTATTGTGGTGATTATCAAGATAGGGAGAACCTTAATTTCATATCTCTAATTAAGTAAGTATCTTCCCCAATTCTTATAATTAGGGTTTTGAAATTAGAAGTTAAAAGTAGTAATAGGAGATGTTCAATTTCTTGAAATTGTTAGTTGTGACAATCCGTCATTTTCCGGCTATTATTTATATCAGAATATGCGAGTTATTTATTTTCTGACCATTATAACTGAAAAACGAGAAGTTATCTAGTGTTTTCCCAAGTCTTGGCACCACACGCGTACCGACACCATAATAAAATTTACAAAAAATTTACTTTCTAAATTCAAAGTAATAATAATACCATAATAATCCACTCGTCAAAACGTCTCCGAAAATATAAAATTTATAAAATACGGATACCCGAATAATATTCTACATAATTTAACGTTATCCTGTACGGAACAAATTATACAGTACGAGGTACATATAATACACTAAATAATAATAATAACAAAAATATATCTCTCTTTGTCCTCTCTCCCACCCACGACAAAAACACAAACCAGGGAAAGAAAAAGATATCAAAAATCCCCTTCTTCAACCTCTAGACCTACGCCTCCCTTATAGGTCGAATCTTCCAAATAAGGAAAACCCAACATGTTATCCCATCATATCTTTCTCTATCTTACCCAAAACCAAGTAAGTTTTTGTCCTTCAAATCTTCTCTTTGATGCGCCAGCTATGAATCGAATAAGCCAAGAAGAATCAAGATAAAATTCACCCAAGAGAATCATATCTGCACATCTATCTACCTTGATCCAAGTCCAAGATTTTCTAAGCTTTTGGAAGATAGCCGAATTTGGCTTCAAACCAAGACCAAGAGAAGAAAGATAACCAAACTCCTCCTCAACATACTCCTATATTTCTAGTCGAATTGCAAAAGCTCCAAAACAGTTTCTCATCACCACTTTTACAAAAATTAGGGTTTGGTAAATCAAAGGGCTTTTTGAAATTACCAAAGGGGTTTTGTTCTTGGGTGCATAAGGAAGCTTTTCCAAGTTGTTAATTGTTCCAATCCATCTTGAGTCTCTTAAATTTGAGCATTTGGTGTTCGGTTCTCATACCACTCGACCCACCAAATTGTCGTAAGAACTATACTTTTGTTATTTTGAATAAGTTGTTGTTTAATCTTTTTATAATTCGAACTTTGTATTGCTTGGTTTAGTAAAAAGATGATGTTGGTTTAATGTTGTTGTTGTTGACATATGATAAAAACAAGAAATAGCAAACACTGAAAACTTGTAAGACTTAGCTACATTGGAAGTGCCTATCCTAGTTACACGCTATCACTTATTTGGTTTAGTTATGTTAGCGTTTGGTTTTGGTCGTGGCTCAAAACCCACTGTGGTGGAACCACAGTGGTATGATATTCGTTGGTTAGTTTTTGATAAAGTGGGTTTGTTTTTCTTTGCCTTGCTTTCGGGACTCTTAACCCACGTAGGTGTTTCCCTTGGTTTGCCATGTTACCCAAACGTCGTTTTCAACATTCAAACTTGAAATAGCTATGTATTGGTTGTGTGTCGAGACCCTCAACTCAAACAGTGGAGAGTCGCGATGTGTGATATGTCAAGTGTGGTTAGTGTCGAACCCAACCAACAGTCATAACGTGAGTCCAACCAAGGTCATTGGTTGAGTCATATTCCGAGGTCGTAAGTGCTCGTTGTCTCTACTCCCCTGGCATCAAACATCACCCACTTTAAATACAAAATGGTTATCAAGAAATGGGGCTGTGTGTATAGGCCAAAAGCCCAACCGACATTGATAGAGTTTGTGTGTAGTGTCTAGGCCGAAGCCCACTGTCCATAAGGGTCAGTTTGGTTTGTATTAGACTAGGCCGAAGCCTATGTTTTGTTACCTGATCAAGTGGTCTTCGTTAAGAGCCCGACTCATGCTCCGGGCCACAGCCCGAGCACGACACTCAATCATCCGTCTTTCCAAATTTTCGTCGACAAAATAATATTGTTTACAACGTCACAAATATATAGCGAACCCATATAATATACACGTTCGAATGAATTAATAGAACTTTTATAAACAATAATCGGGGTACAATGTTTTATAAACACCACAAGATCAATTATATCTAAAATGATAATTTTACTCTTCAAAAACTAATATATGTACATTTCATTTAAAATCGACACTTTTTAAAATATATGCAAGACTATCCTTTTAAATAAACTCAACAAAATATAATATTTTGACAACATACTATTTACAATATCACAATAAAAATATCATGTACTTATAGGTATATATATACTTTTCTAACATAGTCTTCAAAACAAGTTCTATTAGTCAAAATATACACATTATTTTTAAAACCTAACGTCAACAACAACAACAACAACAACAATGCTTGTGAAGATAAATAAAGTTAGATAAACTTTACTTGGGGTCAAAAACTGAGACTTGTCATACTAATCTAGGTCGCGTATCGGTGCCATCCAATAATTCTAATTGACTGCTGCTTTAGACTGCTAATTGCCAAGGTGAGTATTCACAGCCCCCTTTTTACTGTTTTACTTATTTGGGGTGAAATGCATGATTTAAAATTTAATTGTTTTCTTTGAACTATTTGATATATTTTAAACCCTTAGACTAACTTATAAATTTATGACTTGTTTGAACCTGATGGACCGTACGTCCTTGACCTAAAGTCTCCCCGTTCGGAGCACTGCCGAGTCTCCCATGTTCGGAGCAGTCTTAATTGATAGTATATAATAGTTGTTATGATGTACTGTTCGTACATTCGCATTGTTAGTCCCCTATTGGTTTGTCGTTCGCACTCCAATTATACGTACCGTTCGTACGGCCTCCTTGTGTGGGGCAGTAGATAGTATGGATAGCGCTATTAGAGGTCGGCCAACCTCTCGTTCCCCTGTCTACGGAACGCATATTATTTATTTTAGGGGCTTTGCCGCATACTTTATTATATACGAGGCTTTATTTTGACCATATGTGCATTGTTTACTAGACTTAAAAATATGGAAGTGTATGTGAATTCATATGTTTCAAGTCTTGTATGGGCGGGATTTGTAACATAGTGAGTTGACAGGACATTGCCAATCAGACCTTCAAAAATCTGTATTTTATTTTACATAAAACCTGTGTACTCACCAACTATTTTCATAGTTGACCCGTTTTCTCATGCATTTCAGGTGATCGTTGTTTAGCTTATATTATGAAGATTTTAAATAAAGGAGTCGTCACAAGTTATCCGAGTCGTCCTGTAGTAAAATGTTATCTTTTGGAAGTCAAACTTTATGTTTCAATTGCCAAGGTTGGCTAGAACCTTGTTGTAATGTTACAATATTTCTTTAAATTTAAATTATGGTATTGTACTATATCTCTTTGCGATGAATATTGATTATGTTACACCTCGCGTTTCCGCCTCCGGCGGGGTGTGACAGATTGGTATCAGAGACGAAGGTTATAGTGAAATACCGGTTTTTATAAAATAAAAATCGCAACTATAACCAAAATAAAATTTTCTTAAAACACGGAAACATAATACGAGTCGACTAGCACCAGCATTACATCGTCACTCCTAAATTATGCATAGCCTGTACACCTATGCATAATTCAGGAGGAATCATATGATGATGGGATTAGTAGCCTCGGATCATGTTTGGTCGAGTCTTAAAGAGTCTGATCACCTGGAACTGCATTAGTCGCGTGAGTACGCATACCATGTTTATGTGTCCATTATACCTTATATACATTGTATATGTGCCTTCTTCTTGCTATATTATGACCCGTTAGGCTAAGTGCGTCCTTGTTCCCGTCACATTACACTCACTACCTGTCGTCGTCCCGAACATCATCCGCCATTGTCTCACTCAACCAAATGCCTTGGCCTATTGTAGAATCATGACTACAAGGAACACCCGTTCAGGAAGCATCAACAATGAAGCCCCAAGAGACAGTGCTGCTGGATTGGCGGATCTCCTCACTCAGATTGTCGCACACATTGATGCAGGACGAGCCAATGAGGGAGCTGGTACCTCGACCAATGGCCACGGATGCAGCTATAAGACCTTCATGTCATGCAGGCCAAAGGAATTTCATGGCACCGAGGGTGCCATTGGCCTGCTATCATGGTTTGAGAATGTCGAGTCGAAACTTAGCATCACAAAATGTGCTGATGGAGATAAGGTTGAGTTCTCTGCTGGTCTACTTCAGGGTCGAGCACTGACCTGGTGGAACAACCAGCTACAGACCAGAGGGAGAGAAGCTGCAAATGGATTATCTTGGGAAGAATTCAAGAAGCTACTAACCGAGGAGTACTGCAGGAAGGATGAAGTGCAGAAACTGGAAGCGGAATTCTGGAACCATTTGATGATAGGAGTAGAAGTCGACAAGTACACAATTCGCTTTCACGAGCTGACCAGGATGGTTCCCCACATGGTCTCTACTGTGGAGAAGCTGATTGATCGATACATTTGGGGTTTGATTCCTGAGATCAGGAGAGATGTCACCTCATCCAACCCAACTACCCTGCAAGCTGCTGTGGGAATGGCATACCGCTTAACTAATAACGTGATCAGGTCTGGAGAACTAGCAAAAACAAACGACAATGGGCGAAAGCGACAGGAGGATCACCAGAGAAGCCGAGACCAGGACCAGCAGGACAAGAGGCAGCGAGTAACCAGGAACTATGGAGCGACGACTCAGGAACGCAGAGGATATGCAGGTCCACATCCTAAGTGTACTCGATGCAACCTCCATCACATAGGAAACTGCCCTAAGTGTAACGTGTGCCAGAAGACGGGCCACATTAGTCGGAATTGCTCAGACAGAAATGGAAACCAAGGACAAAGGCTAACATGCTACGAGTGTGGAAGTCCGGATCACCTCCGGAACACATGTCCTAAATTGAATAGGGCACAAAAGTCGGAGCACGGTAGCATGACTCTCGCGTTAGCACTTGATGAAGATAACCCAAACCGTGGAGGCAAGGTCAGCCCAGCTCGGGGTCGAGCATACTTCTTGGGCACTAAGGAAGCTCGCTAAGACACAAGCACCGTGACGGGTACATTCTTTCGACCCCCACTCTATTTCAATATCTTCTGGTTCTAGTTCATGGCATTCCTTAGTGTAGAACTTTGCATCATGAGCCTTAGTTTAATTGTTGCCTTCTCACTATCTGAGCACCCCACTATTAGTTGATTTGAGTGGTTTAAATGATTTCAAACTCGAGCCAAACTTTCAAAAGGTCTTTTACATAGATGAGAAGCCATCTCTTTCTGACAACTTGTTTCCTAGCTTGATCTAGTGACAGTTCTTGTTTGATGAGTTGCGAAAATCAAGTTAGAATCAAGTTGTTACTCAATTTACACAACTTAAACAAATGACCGGTCAGGTCGAAAAGTTGTGAAGATTCACCAACTAAGAGTCTTTTGAAGGCAAGGCTCGAGAATGAGAAAGTTTGAACCATGAGAATGTACGCCTATAGGGTAGACGGACTGAATCTCGAGGACGAGATTCTTTTTAAGGCTGGCAGACTGTGACAATCCGTCATTTTCCGGCTATTATTTATATCAGAATATGCGAGTTATTTATTTTCTGACCATTATAACTGAAAAACGAGAAGTTATCTAGTGTTTTCCCAAGTCTTGGCACCACACGCGTACCGACACCATAATAAAATTTACGAAAAATTTACTTTCTAAATTCAAAGTAATAATAATACCATAATAATCCACTCGTCAAAACGTCTCCGAAAATATAAAATTTATAAAATACGGATACCCGAATAATATTCTACATAATTTAACGTTATCCTGTACGGAACAAATTATACAGTACGAGGTACATATAATACACTAAATAATAATAATAACAAAAATATATCTCTCTTTGTCCTCTCTCCCACCCACGACAAAAACACAAACCAGGGAAAGAAAAAGATATCAAAAATCCCCTTCTTCAACCTCTAGACCTACGCCTCCCTTATAGGTCGAATCTTCCAAATAAGGAAAACCCAACATGTTATCCCATCATATCTTTCTCTATCTTACCCAAAACCAAGTAAGTTTTTGTCCTTCAAATCTTCTCTTTGATGCGCCAGCTATGAATCGAATAAGCCAAGAAGAATCAAGATAAAATTCACCCAAGAGAATCATATCTGCACATCTATCTACCTTGATCCAAGTCCAAGATTTTCTAAGCTTTTGGAAGATAGCCGAATTTGGCTTCAAACCAAGACCAAGAGAAGAAAGATAACCAAACTCCTCCTCAACATACTCCTATATTTCTAGTCGAATTGCAAAAGCTCCAAAACAGTTTCTCATCACCACTTTTACAAAAATTAGGGTTTGGTAAATCAAAGGGCTTTTTGAAATTACCAAAGGGGTTTTGTTCTTGGGTGCATAAGGAAGCTTTTCCAAGTTGTTAATTGTTCCAATCCATCTTGAGTCTCTTAAATTTGAGCATTTGGTGTTCGGTTCTCATACCACTCGACCCACCAAATTGTCGTAAGAACTATACTTTTGTTATTTTGAATAAGTTGTTGTTTAATCTTTTTATAATTCGAACTTTGTATTGCTTGGTTTAGTAAAAAGATGATGTTGGTTTAATGTTGTTGTTGTTGACATATGATAAAAACAAGAAATAGCAAACACTGAAAACTTGTAAGACTTAGCTACATTGGAAGTGCCTATCCTAGTTACACGCTATCACTTATTTGGTTTAGTTATGTTAGCGTTTGGTTTTGGTCGTGGCTCAAAACCCACTGTGGTGGAACAACAGTGGTATGATATTCGTTGGTTAGTTTTTGATAAAGTGGGTTTGTTTTTCTTTGCCTTGCTTTCAGGACTCTTAACCCACGTAGGTGTTTCCCTTGGTTTGCCATGTTACCCAAACGTCGTTTTCAACATTCAAACTTGAAATAGCTATGTATTGGTTGTGTGTCGAGACCCTCAACTCAAACAGTGGAGAGTCGCGATGTGTGATATGTCGAGTGTGGTTAGTGTCGAACCCAACCAACAGTCATAACGTGAGTCCAACCAAGGTCATTGGTTGAGTCATATTCCGAGGTCGTAAGTGCTCGTTGTCTCTACTCCCCTGGCATCAAACATCACCCACTTTAAATACAAAATGGTTATCAAGAAATGGGGCTGTGTGTATAGGCCAAAAGCCCAACCGACATTGATAGAGTTTGTGTGTAGTGTCTAGGCCGAAGCCCACTGTCCATAAGGGTCAGTTTGGTTTGTATTAGACTAGGCCAAAGCCTATGTTTTGTTACCTGATCAAGTGGTCTTCGTTAAGAGCCCGACTCATGCTCCGGGCCACAGCCCGAGCACGACACTCAATCATCCGTCTTTCCAAATTTTCGTCGACAAAATAATATTGTTTACAACGTCACAAATATATAGCGAACCCATATAATATACACGTTCGAATGAATTAATAGAACTTTTATAAACAATAATCGGGGTACAATGTTTTATAAACACCACAAGATCAATTATATCTAAAATGATAATTTTACTCTTCAAAAACTAATATATGTACATTTCATTTAAAATCGACACTTTTTAAAATATATGCAAGACTATCCTTTTAAATAAACTCAACAAAATATAATATTTTGACAACATACTATTTACAATATCACAATAAAAATATCATGTACTTATAGGTATATATATACTTTTCTAACATAGTCTTCAAAACAAGTTCTATTAGTCAAAATATACACATTATTTTTAAAACCTAACGTCAACAACAACAACAACAATGCTTGTGAAGATAAATAAAGTTAGATAAACTTTACTTGGGGTCAAAAACTGAGACTTGTCATACTAATCTAGGTCGCGTATCGGTGCCATCCAATAATTCTAATTGACTGCTGCTTTAGACTGCTAATTGCCAAGGTGAGTATTCACAGCCCCCTTTTTACTATTTTACTTATTTGGGGTGAAATGCATGATTTAAAATTTAATTGTTTTCTTTGAACTATTTGATATATTTTAAACCCTTAGACTAACTTATAAATTTATGACTTGTTTGAACCTGATGGACCGTACGTCCTTGACCTAAAGTCTCCCCGTTCGGAGCACTGCCGAGTCTCCCATGTTCGGAGCAGTCTTAATTGATAGTATATAATAGTTGTTATGATGTACTGTTCGTACATTCGCATTGTTAGTCCCCTATTGGTTTGCCGTTCGCACTCCAATTATACGTACCGTTCGTACGGCCTCCTTATGTGGGGCAGTAGATAGTATGGATAGCGCTATTAGAGGTCGGCCAACCTCTCGTTCCCCTGTCTACGGAACGCATATTATTTATTTTAGGGGCTTTGCCGCATACTTTATTATATACGAGGCTTTATTTTGACCATATGTGCATTGTTTACTAGACTTAAAAATATGGAAGTGTATGTGAATTCATATGTTTCAAGTCTTGTATGGGCGGGATTTGTAACATAGTGAGTTGACAGGACATTGCCAATCAGACCTTCAAAAATCTGTATTTTATTTTACATAAAACCTGTGTACTCACCAACTATTTTCATAGTTGACCCGTTTTCTCATGCATTTCAGGTGATCGTTGTTTAGCTTATATTATGAAGATTTTAAATAAAGGAGTCGTCACAAGTTATCCGAGTCGTCCTGTAGTAAAATGTTATCTTTTGGAAGTCAAACTTTATGTTTCAATTGCCAAGGTTGGCTAGAACCTTGTTGTAATGTTACAATATTTCTTTAAATTTAAATTATGGTATTGTACTATATCTCTTTGCGATGAATATTGATTATGTTACACCTCGCGTTTCCGCCTCCGGCGGGGTGTGACATTAGTTATAGTCTCTAATTTAACATAATTATTGTTTAGGAAACTTAAGGAAGTGGTGATTCTTCTTGGTAAAAACCTATTGAACAATTTGAGGTAAGTATAGTGGGTTAATGTATTATCATAATAAATATGATTGTTTGATTATGTTATAGTTGTTGGAGCTTGTTATAGTTAGCTTGGATCCATAGCTTTCTTTGTCAAGTAGTGTAAATACCAATTTTAAGGTATGTACTTATGTTATAGATGCTCCATGAAATTCTTATGTATTGTTATAGTTTTAATTTGCATTTGACCCATTTACTTACTAAGCAATTGCTTATGTTATAGTTGATGATTATTTGTAGGTCCTAGCAAGGAGGATAAAGGTAAGACTCAAGTGTAGGATGGATTTTGCTTGAGCTCTAGTTGAGCTTGTCTTTTGGACCCAAGGTGTTAAAGTTGGAAGCCCCGAAGAGTCAAGTCGTTTTGGTATATTTACAAGTGTCTTGGTCTTCTTTCCGTTAGTAATTGTCTTTATGTTTATATTTCCTAAAACATTAAGTCGATGTGTCAAGTTATTGTAATTATGGGTCATGGAGCTAAAAATGATGTTTGGCATTAA